>JAHLSL010000052.1:4532748-4585464 GCA_025920805.1 Petroica traversi | reverse complement strand
GCAGCGCCGAAGAGACGAGCCGAGCCGACTTTGGCCGAACAGCCGAAAGTGGCCGAGAGTGTCCGACTATGGCCGAACAGCCGAAAGGGGCCGAACCGACCCGAGGCGAAACGAACGCAGCGCGCGGCTCCGAGCTCGGGCGAGCCTAAAGGCTTCTGCCGAATCCAGCCGCGATGAGCAGCACTGAGACGAATCCAGCCGTACCGAGCCGTGTTTAGCCGAACCTGGACGAGCTCAGACGAACTTTGTTTCTGACGAACTTTTATTTCCCAATGTGTAAAGTGACGAGGACTCTGCTGAATTTCAGTATGCGAGCAAGAACCGCAGTGAAAGCTCCACATGAAGTTCATTTATCCCCCTGGAGCCGGCCAACATTAGAAAAGGCAAAGACGCTGACAGTAGATAGGCAATATTATTTATTGTTTTCTTCCACTGCTCCTTGGTGGCTTTCTTTAAACAAAAATATTGCTGATGCCAAAAAAATTGTGCGCTGCGGTCGCACAGTGGGGAGAGCTCTTGTCCTGGGGGCTGGGTGCTCTCGTGACAATTAATTAGCGCCAGTGCAGTCACTGCATAATGAGTTCCTGCCCAAGCCCGCGCTCCCGTTCCGTATCCGTGCAGAAAGGAATGAGAAGGAGCTGTTTTTACAAACAAACTGCGGTCCTGCTGGCGGATAAACCCAGATACTGAGAGGTGAAAGAAGGAATGAGTGGAACCGTAAATTCCAGAGGAATATCTGTATCTATGTATGAGATAGTTAGGTAAATAAAGAAACCCGTGTATTCTCATCTTCTTCCTGATTTGATATTTAGGTGGTTCCAGGAAAATGTTTTCTGGCCGGCCAGTGGCTCCTAGTATTCGAATACAGTTTTCACTTTTAGGTATCAATGCTTGATTTAAGACTGAAAATGTGGCTCCAGAATCTACTAAAAATTCAACTTCTTTATCATTCCCTAGCTGTATTTGAACTAGTGGGTCCACTAGGGCAAGATTTGCTAGTCCCTGTCATTCATTATCATCTGGAGCAGCTACAATAATTCCTTGTACTTTGTCCACTAACTCCAGGCACCGGCATTTCCAGCGTCCTTCTTTCTTACAATTCACACAATGATTTGGCTCCAACTTAGCTTGCGGCTGGTTTGCACCTCCTCTGCCTCTGGTATTTCTGCTTCTGCCTCAGCCACACCCATGTCCTCCTCCTGGTGCAGATCCAGAGATGCTGCAGTGGCTGTAGCCACTTTTGTTTATCTTTATTCTTGTACACCCTTCTTGCTTCCCCCATTAAGGCCTCTAAGTCTCTATTTACTGGCTCCTTCAGCTTCTGAAGTTTCTGCCGGATATCTGTGATAGTTTGCCCTAATGTCAGGGAAACTAACCTTGCTGGTGATTTTTTGAGTGATCTCAAGCACATTGGTTTGGAACAAGCAGGTGGCTCCCTTCCCCTGGTTAGCCCTTCAAGGGATTTAGCGTGAAGGAGCAGCAATAGATAGTGCTGTAGTATGTGATTCCTCTTCCATTAAACCTAACTCACTTCTTATGACTCATAATAGGTCATTGATCAAACAAAAAATGATCTTTCTCACATTGCAAAGAAAGCATAGAGAGGTCCAATAAAAGTAACCAGAGGGGAATCTGCTCAGTAGTTGCTTAACTGAAGGTATTTCTGTTGTTTGTGAAAGTTCCCATAAGAATTTAATTAGAAATTCCTGGTCAGAGTGACAGTTTAATACTTCAGATACCAGAAATATAATCCACAAGTTTGATCAGTTAAAGCAAGGAAGAATGCTGAATGAAATAGTCAAGAGCAGTTAATTAGGAAACTATAAAGCAAGCAACTGAATTTCAATTTGCTTGTAGTGTGACACATTCTTCCTTTTCCATCTCATAATTTCTATGATCATAGGAAGCATTCTGGATAAGAAATTTATTACACACATGCAACCTTAATAACCAGAGTTATTTGAAAACTGAATCTTGTGATTCAGAAGTAGAAATCAGAGTTTGAGTGTAGAATTCAGCCTTTGTAATTTATGTTATCGATAATATAACATTATCAATATATTGATATATACAAAAGCAATTGATGTTATTGCATAACAAATGTGGAAAATACCATAACAAATGAAGAGGGGAAAATAACGTATGTGGGTTCCCTGCCCAAAGGAAATATTCACCCTTCTGCACACCCTCTTTTAATGGTTGTCTTGAAATTTTGAAGATTCAGCTCCATCAGACAGTAATTCATCCTGGAATCCTCAGTAACTTTTATAAAGGAGCTGTCCCAACAGAAAAACATTCAAGTCGAGTTTCTAATATTTTGATGATAGCAGTATGTTAGATAGATATCCCTTCTTCATTATCTCCTTAACATGCTCAAACCCCTTCAATAGGTGGGAAAGTCTAATTCCATGTTTTTCTTTCTTTCTTTGTCAGTTACCAAATGGGACATGAACTGACAGTGATGTTTTATGTTGTGTTGTGAATTATTTTATAAATATGGAATTTCACAGTAAAATACACAAAAGCCAAGGCCAAAGGAGAATGTTTGGCTGACCTTTTAAGAAATGTTTTTCATTGATTCAGTATAGGACAATGTAATCTATGGTTGGCTTCAGGGGCCTGGCCCCAACAGTGTTTAGGGGAAGGGGGAGAGGAAATTGCTGTTTTCCCTGGAAATGATGCAGTAGTATCCAAATTCCATGCAGCTGGAGTTTTGGTTCGGTACTTTGAAGTGGGATGAGGCACTGCAGTAGATTGTTCCCCTCTCTGGTTTCATGAGTCACTGCAAGCTGCATGCTGAGCCATCTGCTAACTGTTTGAAGCCACCAGAACCCCGTTAACGGCATCGTCTGGGTTACTTCATGGGAGTCTGACTAAGCGCGCCTAGAGCCTGACACAGGATAAGGATACCAAAAATGGTAAAAGTTGTGACCACTCCCGAGGAAGCCAGGTGTCTTTAGAAGGGCTTTAATGCTCTGCAGGAACTGGATGCCCTCCTGTCTGGAGGAGAAGTTGGCAATGCTTGGAATCGAAACTGCTTGAAGAGTTTATGAAAAACTGACAACAAAGAGCTGAAAAATGGAGCTCAGAATGAACAAAGAGTACTCAGACTGGAAAAACAAGAAAAGTGGCCTTTTCTATCACACAGAAAACTGCTTGGCATCTTCTGCAGAAGTGGAAGGGACATAAAATCCATGGGAAGGGGAAGAATTTATATAGTGCTAGGGTTACTTGTTTTTCATGCCAGGTGGAACTCTACTGAAGTAATATTCTTACAGTATTTGCATCAGGATAATTGCATAGTGCATTCTGCCATACTTCTTTCCAAAACAAATGAGTACGCCCAGATACACAAGATATGCAAGAGATAAGCGAGTTAGATAGTCCTGCCAAAGAAAATGTCCCAAGATTTTCATTCTCAGAAATCTGGGGCAGGAATTGGAAAGTTTGTAATGAAGGTGGAAGAAACACTTGAAATTATGCCTTGGTTGGATGGGAGAGTAGTATAAGTGAAGAATCTGGTTTCTTTGTGTGCTTGGCTTTCTCTGCAGGGCTCAATTCAGTGACTTCTGTTTGCTGCATTGTTTATTGCATGCACAAACCCAATGGGCAGGAAATAGTTTATAGTTCTCAACTGCTGTAAAATGGTGATGACTGCACTCACAGCAGACTGTGGGTACTTTGAATGCTCCAGGTTCTCTTCCAGACAGCCTGAATTTACAGTGCTCATATCTTGGTAAATATAGTCCCCTGCTACATGGCAAAAGGCTGACTCTAAAGAAAGTGATCTTCACCGTGATGAAGCCAAAGTCTAGATCTGTGTTCTGATACAAAGGCTTGCTTTGTCCATAGAAAATAATTCTGAAGCCATACATTCATGTACAATTTCTGCTCCAAAAATAAAAATATTTAGTAGAAAAATCAAACAGTATGTCAGATGCATCAGTCACCTACACTGGTGAGAAAAACTCATGTGGACTAACATTTTTTCAAATATGAGCCATAGGCATTGGTTGTTTTATATGCTTCAGTTA
This sequence comes from Petroica traversi, assembly GCA_025920805.1. Classification (NCBI taxonomy): domain Eukaryota; kingdom Metazoa; phylum Chordata; class Aves; order Passeriformes; family Petroicidae; genus Petroica; species Petroica traversi. The sequence continues at coordinate 4,581,430 of JAHLSL010000052.1, read as the reverse complement.
GTTTTGGACTGAAGTCTCACACATGTGTGATAAGGTTTTTAATTGTGATGATATCATGATCAACAGGGGAGCTTAAGAGCTTCATGGGCATTTTAGATGTTGTCATGAGCTATTTGAAACTTTAGCGTATGAAGAATGCTTTTTTCCTGAAATTTAACTCATTCTTGGTTCTGAAAGTCTGTGCATGTGAACAATCCTACTAAAGTCAGATTTCTTTACATAAACAGTAGACATGTAGAAAGGCTTATGCCTGTGTGTATAGTTTATGTTTTTGATTAGACCCTGTCTCTGAGGAACTACTCACTGTATTCCTAAGTAGTTTTCAAATGTGAGATCCTGGTGTCTTAGCTGCCGAGAGTGAGAAATACCTTCAACATTTTCTTTCACGCTCCAAATAAAACTAAGTTCAGAACAGCTCTGAGAGAGTGATGAATTAAAAGTGAGATATTTAACGTAGTCTGGGCTTCAGTTCATATTGTTCTTAGCCCATTATTTGTAAGAGGGCTTGTATTTTACGGTAAGCACTCAGTGTTTGAAGTCACAATTTTTCTGCTAAACCATCTTGTGAACTAATAAAAAGTTTTCTATGTACTGCTCCTCATATGTATCTAAACTTATCTTTATTTTTTGTTTCTCTTGTCATTGCTTTCCTGACCATTTTTTCTTTTGGAGTATGGCCAAGCAAAATATATCAATTTTATGAGTTCCCAATAAAAAGAGGTTGAAGAAAAACAGTTGAGCAATATTTATGGGTACAAAGACTACTTCAAAATTACAAAATATTAGACTAATCTGCTTTGCATGAAGGACTACTTATTTAATCCAATCCTAATGTATGCTTTTGCATTTTTATTTCTTAGAGGGTAAAACATGCAGTAACAGGTATTTAAACATGAGAACCTCATTTCTTGGATGCTATGTGGAACTGGGCACGTCAGGAGCCTGGGAGGATGAGCTTGCTGCAGAGGAGACTTTTCCTTTCTGCCTCAGCCAGGCAGGGGGAGCACCAGGCCTGGATATTCTCCTGCAGTGGAGCCACTTCTCATTTATAAGTGCCTTCAGAACCCCCTGATCTCAATGAATATTTTGTCCTAAACTATGAGAAAACAGAGCTGATAGCAGTGAATCCTCTCTAGCTGTTGGCTGTTCATGTTTTCAGGCTGTACCTGCGTATTCTAAGCTGGCTACACTGTAACTGTAATTTATTGTTGTTAATTGGAGTGAAAATGCAGAAACTAGAGCCAACAGAAATTGCTGTGGAAAGCACTTGGCTACTTACAGAGTGGACAGTGTTTCTGGATTTTTATTGTGACATTATTTTATGCCTTTATGTAGATGAAGGTATATCTTCCCCCTGCCCTGTTATGATACACCCAATTACTGTGGAAAAAGGAGAGGATTTTTGCTTTCTTCCTTGGAGAATCCCTGAATCATGAGGAGGTTATGGAGCAGGTAAGCATCATAACTGCTCTCTTCCTCTGCACATCTTTAAAACAGAAGTGTTAATCCTGTTCTTGTTTGGAGAGAAAATTGTGGGATCATGCTCATCAGGTGTGCTCTGGCCTCAGCACATGTCACCCTTTGTGATACTACACTGGGGGCTGGTTATAGACCCTTAGGAGCAGTTTCCATCCTCCTGATGTGTTTTGGGCACTAAATTCCCCTCAGTGTTGTAGGAGTGAACATTTCATTGGAGTTTAGAGACACCGGACTAAAAGATACAGACCTAAACTCTCTGATTCAATAACGGAGTTGTGATGCCTTTTCCTGGTGTTGGGAAATGCAGCAGGCACGGTGAGAGGGCTGGGGGTCGTTAGCTCGGGGTTTAATCAGGATCCTGTTGGGTGCATCACCTGCCCAGGTGACACAATGCACACACCCATCAGTCACACACACAAGGTACAGCCCTCACACAGCCCAGATCCAACAAGGGAGCCCAATGCTGGGGCTGGGCTGGGCTCAGCTCGACTTTCCAGAATCTGTCCTGCCAGGGGCCCTTGGCTTCCTGAGCCAGCAGAATGTTTGGTGTCCCTGGCTCTGCAGCTCTGGGCTCTTCAGCCTCAGGGCCTGCAGGGCACTCCCAGAGCACTGAGCACCAGGCTCAGGGAAGGGTCGCAAGTGTGCAAATGCTTGTGGGTGCACAGAGCTGGGTATAAAGGTACAGAAAAGAAAAGGAAAAAATCATTCTGGCATCATTTGGATGTCACGAGTTTCTCTGAAAAGCACTGCTCTCAGCACTCTGGGTGCCTTCTTTGGCAGCACATATTTGACATGATGCGTCTCTGCACTGACAGCAGTGGGGAGAATCTGTCCACAGCAGGACTGGGTGTAGGTGAGGCAAGGACCACACTCAGCTGCTGTTCAGTCCCTGCTTGATGTTTTGATGCCCGGTCTCCACAAAGCACTGCTGCAGCATGTGGGATTTGCCTATTCTAGGCTAGAAGAGGCTGAGTGCTGTTTATATTTGCTTTCTAATCTACAGAGCATAACATGGTTTGGCTTTAATCATTCAGACAAAAAAAATTAGCTTTTTAATTGCAATTCAAGCAAATCATAATAAGGAATTTGCTGGCAATAGTCCTTCTGGTGTAGAGAAGTCTCATATGCAGTGATTTAGAGAGTACATTAAATTAATCACAGGCTCCTAGAAGTTAATATTAACTCAATTAGACTGAAATCACCCTTTTTTTTTTTAATTCATTAAATAAGGATGTTTCATGTTCACTCGCATCAATGGTCTTATTACCCATTTTGTTTGCATCTTTTTCTTTCTACAAGTCTTTGACACCTACAAATGATTTAAGAGAGCAGTCATGCCTATAGTTAAAACACTGTCTAAATCCTTAAGAGGACTGAAAAAAACCAGCCCTGTAGCAGCATCCCCTTTTTGCCTCAAGACCTGCAACTAATCACTTTCTGGTTTTCCTTGGGGTTTTTAATGCCATTTTCTCTTTTTTTAATCTTTATTTTGTTGATTATTTATGACCTTTATGAGCAGACATTGCATTTTATGTTCTTAAATAGTTATGTCAGTGTATTTACATAGATTAAAAAAATCCGACGTGTAATTGTCAATATCGGTATCTTGGTAGAGCAGTTTGATGAAATAATTCTTTTCCTCATCAACCTTTAATTTGCATTTAAGATACTATATCAATGTTGATATGATTTTGATATGTTATCACTTATGAAAGGTTCTCCTCCCACAAAAAAAAAAAAAAAAAAAGAAAAGAAAAATGTCTTGTGGCAAGATAAGATATCTACTGTCAGCTTGTCAGTTACTCCATTGTTTCTCAACATCCATTCTGGGTTTGAATACCTGCCTATCCAACAAACACCAAGAACATCCATTATTCCAAGCTTTTTTGTACAAAATAATGTCTTTTAGTGACATTTCAGGTGCAATAATCCTATTTGCATTGGTATGCATAGCTCAGATGGTGTTTCATTTGTTTTCTGTCCAAAATAACGCTGCTTTTGCAAAGTTTAGCTTTGGACATGGAGAAATACAAAGGTTTCAAATGCCTTTTAGAGACTTCAAACGGATGTCTGCCCTAGATCTCTTGAGTAATTGGAAATGGGGCTTAGCTGTGAGTGCTTGAGTTATGGATGTTGTTGCTGAAGTGGAGGGTATAGCTCACTCAATCCTTGGTGCATCTGCCAAAAATTTGTTATAATAACTTCCAATTTGTATTTTGTTTCAGCAGGGAAAAAAAATTTACCTGAGTTATGAACCCATACATTTTAATTTGGAAATATCAGTTAGCCACTTTCTGAAAAGACTGGAAAATTCTATTTTGTAATGTTTAATTTGAATAGTTGCATTCAAAAGGAGTCCTTTCTAGCTGGTAGTGCAGTGGAGCCTCTGACAGGCCTAATAGATATGGCACAAAAGATGTGGCATAAATTTAACAAAAGAAGTTAACAACAGACTGGAAAAATCTCAGTTTATCCCCTCTGCACTCAGTGATGTGAAATCAGTCTGTAGCAGCACTAGTTCCCACATTTTTATGTAATTGTTGGAATAAAATCAAATGAAGCTCCTGAAAAGCAAGACTTTAGCTTTTGTTACTCATTTTTGTTTCCTCCCATTGCCCTTTTAGGTCAACAATTTTTGACAGAACATGAGCAGAAACAGTTCTGGTAAGAAAATTAGCATTGCATATTACTATTGAATATGTGAAATATAGGAGTGGGAATATTCCTATTGTATATATAGGTGTGAGTAATTTTTATTTTATTTATTTTTTTAAACCATTTTTGACTGTTACATGTGCTTGCATGCAAACATTATTTTGTGAAAATCAAACCTCAAGTGCATAAAGAAAATAACAAAGCTGCAAAGGGATGCTCCTTCTGCTCTTTCTAATCTTAATTTTGATCTTAAAAAAAATTCTTAAAGTTACAATTAAAATATTTTAATTATTGTGTCAGAAAGAAGAAAGAAACAAAAGAGCAAGTGATCTCCCAGCCTCTTTCTTTCATCCCAAACTTTGTCTAAAAACCTGAAGGTGCTCCTCACAGAATTGCCAAGTTACCCTACTTCAAAGGTATGCCCAGGGTTTATAGTATTGGTTCCCTGGAAACCCAGGGTGTGTATCTTTTTTTTTAAATTCTGCCTTCATTCAGTTACTGAAGATCTTCTCTATTTATACAGTACATGTCAGATAAAGAATCTATATGTTAATTTTAGATATATATTGTGTTACAACTTGATTACTTTCGATAATACTGCTCAGCCCACCGTTCCAGAGTTGTCCATAACAGGACATGTTTTTCCAGTTCTTTATTTCAAAAGGGAATGTTTTCTGTTAAATCCCTTGCATGTGACTCATGGCACTATGACCTGCGGCAAATGTTTGCCTCCTGTTTCATAAGATGGGCTCATGGGACAAAGCAAACCCCAGCAAAGAGAGACCTATCTTGCAAAAGTAACCGTAACATTCTTTCATCTTTGTCCTACTGTCCTACAGTCAATGTAAATGTATATAAATAGGGCCTGCACCTATTCTGACAAAGATGTATTCATTACTTACAATGTATTGGAATTTTTGTCCTCTGGACCAAAACTTACTCTACTAAATTTCACAGAACTGACTAAATTGGCTGAATTCCACAGCCCCTGGAAGATCGGGTAGGGCATCTTTTTGTGCATGGGGGCAGGAGACATTTTTAGGAATTGCTGCCTTTGGCTTTCTGCAGTGTTGCACCCAGGGCATCTCTTTGCTTTTGGCAGAAATGCCGCTGTGACTGCTCAGCAGCAAACCAAGGGGAGAACAAGTCCTGGCACAAACCAGAACAACTCTGGCTCTGCAGGGGCTGGTGCTGAGCGGGGGTTTTGCCCTTGGCTGCAGTTTCAGGCCTTCCCTTGGTGCCTTAGACACTCAGTGTTTGAAACAGTGACTTGCAGGTTGGGTTTGGCACTCAGGACTTTCCATGACCCCGCTGCCAGCCAAGGGGAGAGCAACTTCCAAGCTTTGTTGGTCACTCTGAGCAGCCCTGCAGCTCCCTGCCTGTTCTTTCCAACATAGCTCCAGCGTGCTGGCCAGGGGGGTGTCTGCATCTATCCACAGGCTGCTCTCAGGAAGCAGCCCAGCTAATTTTAGAAGCAAAAACAGTCAAAAGAGGCCCATTTCAAATGCAGCTAGAACACCTCCCCTCTAATCAGTGCTGAAATCTGATTGATGCTAAAGCCTTTCCTTAGCAGAATATTTATTGCTCTTGAAGGGGGTGGGGAGAAAAACAACACAAGAGATCTTTTAGGAGGCAGACATAAGTGAACAGAAGCTCTTTAAATGTGAACTTGTAGGAACCAGCAGACTGATGCAATACATCACGGGGACAGAAAGGCCAGACGATAGCTCTCCGAGTACACGGCATAAAATCAGATAGGGTGAAAATAAACTATGGTACTTTTTGCCTGATATGACCTGAGGAAAATTACTGGCTGTTGTGTGGCTCTTGCATGGTTGTCTCAGGCATATCATGTTCTGCAGTGATTAAAATACAACTGGTGACAGCAGGGACCCAATTTTTCCTTCTGAATTGTGTGCAAAGTGTGACAGTTGTTCCTTCAACACAGGTCATGTTTCAGAATATGTTTCAGCAACTGCTTTTTATTGCATTTGATTCCTGTATTTTGTTCTGAATGAAAACACAGGAAGCACAAATCTTGTGGCAATATTCTGTTTATAAGGGAAAAGGTCACCTGTTGTCAGGGTCAGTGGCTGTTGTATGGATTCACAGTGTGCCAGGAAGGTAGGGAAAACAAAATCATAAGTACACACATCTTTAAATCTTTCATCTAAACTCTGCAGCACAAACTAATTTTTTTTTTTTCAGTGAACAGTTGCTGGAGAATACATTTTGCTCCAGGAGTAGAACCAGAGCTGTTTTTATTGTTTTCCTAGCAGGACTGCCAATGAAGTCTCTTACTTGCTGACTACAGGAGCCTGGGGCATAAAGTCCTAAAGAGAGGGAGTCTCACCCATTTTTTGGTGTCTGCTCCTCAGTAGACCTTTACCATGTTCCTTTTCACACAGATTGGGGTGGTTTTGCACTGAGTATTTTGTCTTATTTGAGTCTTACGTAACATTACTAGACTTGAAAAATGTTACTTAGCTGCAGGCATGGCTATAATCTAAATAAAGTGGGCCTGAAACTGATATATATGGGCCTGGCTTTTAGTGCTCACATTTTGGGCTGCATATTATAGCTCAAGGTAAAAGGTATTGCATTACTTGGAACTGAATGTACATTTCTCCTCTGATTGCTACACGTGAAAAAAACAATCCCCTCTAATTTTTGGTAGGATGATGCTTCCTGGTCTTCCTTGTAGCTTCAGAAAAGGGGCAGTTTTTCTCTGTATGAAATATCCACGTCAAACCTAGTGCCATTCTAGAACATTTTGTTAGAGCTGATTGTGCCTCAGTGTCACCTTCAGGAAGACTTTTTTTCTCTCTTTAGTCTGGGACAAAATGAGCTCTGATGGGTGATTTCTTTTGTGGTTTAAGTTCTCAGAGCACAGCTGATAAGAGCAGCAGCAGTTATGTAATGTACAACTTGTTACAACTCTCTGCTCTACCAAGCTCTTTTCACAAATTTCAGTGGGTGCAGATGAACCCGTGCTGAAGGCTTTTGACAAATCCAACCAGGAGCATTTTTTGTAGGACATTTTGAGGGTGTGGGCAAAGATTTAATGTGAGGCATGGAAGTGAGAGCCCTAAGGCAAGGAAACTGCTCCATTGTTTGTGCTCTTAAAATGAGGGTTCAAGTCACTTCTGAGCCAAAAACAATCAGATATTAGACCTCAGCGAACTTCAGAACTATTTTGAGAAATTGGAATACTTCATCACAACCACATATTTGGCCATGATACGATGTGTGGCCACAATTCAAAGAAATTGTAAATACTGCCATTTGTCCAAATTATTGTTCCCTTGCTATGTCTAAACTTCAAAGAAAAACAGTTTCTTAATAGTTTGTATGCTACTATAAATAATATTTCTCTTTATTGCATACTGAGAAAATAATAGCATTCCATGAGTCATACTTATTGTGGGGTCTGTGGACAAAGCTCTCAAGGCATTATGAGCTTCCACAGTGTGCAAGAGTCTTAAAGTTAACAGTCTTGCTTCTTCCAGCAATAAAGGGTTCTTAAAACACTTTGACATGAGTAGCTGAACTTGCTTTAAGAAACACCTTGCTACTAAGTTGCTCTCAGACTTAAATGGAGGAAAGCAAAAACTCCTCCTTAAGGGTAAGGTGAAGGAAAATCTTTGTCCAGAAATTTCTTAGGTGTATTTGGTATTATTATTCAATAAGACAGAGGTAATGTGTTCACTGAATGCTGTAATGCATAACTGCCAGGATTGGTCTGTGGGTTTTTAATTATTTACTTGAAATGAAACCTACTTAAGAGAAGTGACACTTGGCCATCATTTATTGCAAGAGACACAAATCCTCCTCTCTTTTACATCTGTAGTCCTGTTGATATCCAAGGCAGCAGAGAGAAAAATGTGATCTTCCTTTTATAATTTGCAGCTTGAGCCAAATTGCCAGATGAGCTATCTCAATACCATTTTGATAATTTTGATATTTCTCTTGTATAAGAATTGCTGCGTGTGCAAATTCCAGTGGGACTGTATCTTTTGTAAAATGAGAAAACCAAAACCTGAAAACACAGTGATTTTGAAGTCTGCAGTTCCTTGTCTACAGAATTATCTTCTAAAATAAGTACCTTAGAGTAGCCTGAGGAAGCATAGCTGCAGGTTTTTGCTGTCCTGTGTATAAGTCAAGAGATGTGAAGGTCAGTGGACGCATGTCAATGTTTTACCAAGCCTGGCTTAGCGTGGCAGTATATTGTTCATTTTGTCTTACCAACTGAAATAATAAGCCAGCCTCTGTGACTGAGCACAGCTTTATCTTCTGTACCCATCTGACAGGAGAGAGAAGCAGTCAGAGCCACACTAAGGACAGGCTCACCAGGAAGAGACTGAATAAGGTTCTCTGAAGAAATTCCCAGTGTCCTCAGATGCTTCATCCAGAAATCTCTCTCCATTTTGCAATGGCTCTGAGGGGAGCATATGATACATTGAAAGACACTGAATAATCTTCTGACTGACCAAATCTATTCCATAACATTGTCAAAGAGCCCAGTAAATACATATGGGAATAATTATCATTTGTGTGCAAAAGCAAATATAACTGACCTTTTAATACACTTCTGAAGACAGTCATGTCTGTGAACTTTGCATCTGCAGAGATTGCATTCAGATTGCCTCAAGAGCTATGCCCAAACTTAGAAGATGAAATGAAATCCTGAAGTTTAACTTTTTTTCCACCCTTTTGAGAGTGAGGTTTCTTAAAACGCCTTGGTTTGTTGATTTATCCCCAGCTTTGGAGCAGAAACTTCTTCTCCCCACTATGCTTCCAATTTCTGCTTTGCTAAAGGGTAATAATCTCTTGTTGCTTGCAATTTGGAGATTGGAGAGAATGATGCTATATTACTGTAGAATATATTTCGAATTTGTCTTTCATTAGATTTTTACAGGTGAAAGCACAATAAAACTACTAATCAGTCCTATATGATACACTCAGTAAGGAAATGGAGGATTTATAATTTCTAAGTGAGAGCACTGGGATGAGGGATTGTGCTACCCATCTTTCAGGAACTATTGAAACGCAATAAACTCCATGAAAATTGATTGCTGCAAAGGAACTGCAGTATTCCAGAAACTCCATGCCTGCAAGGGGAGCAGCTCTTGCACCCTTTCCCCTCTCTGCTTTTGCAGAATTTGCAATAGTTTCAATAGGACTTCACAAAGACTCTTCCTGCTGTGTTCTTTTACTGTCTCTAAGTATGATTTTACTCTACATACTTGACAAATGTCAGTTGAACTACAGGGAAATATTTGATTATATGGGAAATCTGCTCTTAGGGCTGGTGTTTTTTTGTTTAACTGCACTGTTAAGTCCATGAAAAAGCAAGATACAAGCACAGACCTCTTCAATGTACAGCTTATTTACAAATAGTGAGTGGCTGGTTCCATGGGATCTCTCGTATCACACAACTGTCCATATTTATAGGAGGGTTTCAGTCTCTCATGGGCTACTAAAAGCATTTCCTTGAAAGGGATCAGGATTTTCTATCATCAAGAAATCTAAAGCTTTTTATTGCTGTGGGGTAGCATATACTGGCCACAACCAAAACCAGTGCTAGAAGAGTAAACAAAGGTTGATTTTGTCTATTTTTCACAAGCATTCATCCAAACCAAACCATTTTAGGTTCAGGCTGGTTAGAATAGCTGAATACAGACACAGAGACACTACTTAAGGACAAGATGAAGCAGTGAGTAAGTCACTTTTCTGTATCTGTCCTTCTCTAAGAGACACACTTGACTCTGTAAAAATTCAGATTAACCTCAGTAGAAGACAAATACACATATTAACATGCCTTGAGTAATCAACTCGATCCCTGTGATCCATAAAAGGAGAATAAGGATTTTTTTTTCTTAATTTACCTAATAAATTCTTGTGAATATTATTCAAATATAAAATACATACGGTGTGAGACATGTTGGAATCTTGAATTGTCAGATTTAAATCTAGTAAATGTTAAATGATCAACAATAATCTCCTAAATAAGCCTGAAGGATTAGTGATGATCTCTTCACTACAGCTGTCTTCTACAGTGTAGGATATTTATCAATTAAGTAATTTATTAGATATTATTAGTCAGTGGTTATTTTAAGGGCTGCTGAAACCATCTACTGTGCTGACTTAGAAGAGCTTTAGCACTTTGGAAATTATTACTTCAGAAGTGAATGCTGTGGGTTCACCTGAAGATTAAAAATTAAAACCTGTATATATTTCTGGGGGGCAAAACAGGGACCGTTTGCTTTTCACTGAAACTAACGTAAATGTAATGGGTTTGTACAAAATGCAAGTTTTTATTTTTCTTGATTGCAAAATGTACCAGCTGATGATAAAAAAGTAGAGGAAAAAAAACCTCTGTAGTTTTCAGATTTCATATTATATACATGAAAACCAGTGTGAAAGTTATTCTTGTAGCAGAGCAGAAGGGATTGCATTGCAAAATCTTTTCTCAGAACATTGTTTCTGACTGAAATTTGTATAAAACCTAATAGAGCTTTCAGTTGGTTGAGGTATTTTTGTTTCTTGCCTGAAGGGGAGCAGAGGGAGGAAGAGATGCTAGAGAGAACTGAGACAAGGATTTATCAGTATATTTAAAGAGCTCAGTCTTTATCAATAGAAATCAAGTGCATCTTGTCCTGGTCTTTCAGTTTGAAGATGAGGATAAAAAAATGAAATAACTGGGGTCAGAACAGAGCAAGGTCAAGGGAAGCCAAACCCATTGTCAGCAGCTACGTTCCCAAATACAGAAGAGTTTCCTTGTTAGGCCTGTTTCTAGATTTAAAAATAGCCAGGATTACTCTTTAATAAACACTTGCAAATTATGATCTGGCAGCGACCTGTGTGAGCATCCTATCCTGCACGTCTGTGCTGTTTGGGTGGTCACAGATTTATGAGTTTTCCTGAATGCCTTCTGGGCAGCTGGGAGGAAGGCCACTGCTCTTTTTGGCACATAAATAAATGCCAGTTGTGGTGGTGACAAAACTGAAACTTGGATCATGTCCTTAACCTCCTCTTTCCCCTCATGTCTAAAATACAGGGAAATACCACAATATATTTACCTTGTTTTAGTAAAATGTTTCAAACTGATGTTTGCCAAACTCTGATGTTTAGACCATGCTGATCTAGAAGGTGCTGTCCTCCACTGGTTTTGAGGGGAAAACTACCCAGTGTTTCACAAGGACTTTTTAAGATTTGCTAGTTGATCCAAAAGAATTCTGCCTACCCCTTTAGATTCCTGTATTCACACGTGATAATGTTTCAGTGCTCCTCCTATTTATAATCCCGTTAATCTTTTTTTTTATGTAATTAAATGAATTGTTCTTTCTCTAGCTGTTTAAAAATAAAGAAACAATTTTTTGCTTACAGGCATTAGTGTAACTGGGCCAAACTTAATTGAATGTCTATCCGTATCATTATACTAGTTTCAGTGGAAAAAAGCTCATTAGAACTTGTAACTGAACTGGAACTCTGCTGATTAAAAGCAGCTGATGACCCACGAACAATAGATATGCCATTATACATGTTTATAATGTCCTCTGAAATGGAATAAGGAATTAAATGAGAAAATGTCTGTAGGGAGGAAAATATTGCGTTATCTCTGCACATTGTATTGTCATCTTCGAAAATGACTCTGAAGGAAGAATGACTCATTTTGGAAAACTGAGAATGTAATGAAATATCCATGAACGGTCTGGAAACTCCATGGTTACAGTGACTTCTATAAATAGGTTTCCATAAGCTAAATAAGGGATGAAATGTCCAGGTGCTGATTTGGGCAAGTCGTTAAATGCATTGGGAGATGGGATTGCCTGAGTTTGAGCTACTGGAATACTTGAGGAGTCTTAAGTCACAACAAGTGTTACAGTGTGGTCCTTATTTTGGCTACCATTGCCCCTCCTGCATCCCTTCTTTCTCATGTCCTCTTGTCCGTAACTTTTCCTTGTGCATTGCAGAGTAGTAGAAATGTCTGCACCTATTGTACCTTTATGCTTGATTAAAGCAAATGATACCAGAGGGGGAGTAATCGAGGCAGTCATAAGAATGCTTTTATAATCTGGTGAAATATTCTCAGGAAAAGAAGAAGTAATCCATGTGAAATGACTCTGTTTCTAAAAAAAGGAACAGTTTCTTAGACTCGAATGGTTCTTCTCAAAGATGAGCCAGCCATGGAGCTCATCCATCGTTTCCATCAACTTCATGGCAACAGGAATCATGAAAAGAAATGCTCAATTAGGAGTTTTCTGATCTTGCCCTGTGGCTTTGTGCCAGCAAACCTGCTATTAGGTAAAGTTTTTCTTCAGCCCTGGTCTTTCTAACTCAGACATGCAGTGAGAGGGACACTTATAAACACTGACGAGAAAAATAGTAGTGTCCCACTCACATGAGTATTAGTTACTGCACAAAATACTTTATGGGACTGCTAAGTTTTCTTTTTACTCCATCAGCTTGAAAAGTTCTGATATATCTTGGTCTCTATTGTTCCATACTATTTATAATCTGTAGCTATCCAGATCAGCTCACTGTAGCTCCCTTGCTACATTAGAAGAATGATCTTGTCGCCTTTCTGTCTAAAATTACCCTAGGGTGCTTTATCTTCTCAGTTTCCTCTTATTATTCTCCCTCAGATCATTGTTCTTGCTGCTGTTTCTAAAAGTAAAGTATTGATTTCCTGTCTCTCTCCCTGTGTTTTGATTATTAAGATGATAAATGTTTTAAGATCAAGTGTCATTTATTACCTTTATTGTATCTCTTTGTAATACAATTGCTACCCTGAATTTAAGAGCTGAATCACAAGCATAATGACTCCAGAACAGCCATCAAACACCTCTGTGTTCTTTATTACTTCATTTCCAAAGTTCTGGTAACAAAGGACTTAATTGTTTTCCAGGAACAGCGAGATGATGGTTTGTATTTACCTCTCTGAAACCACCATCCACTCTGTGTCTGTCAAGAAACAACTTCTAAAACGATGCTGCTGTAACAAAAATAGTCATCTTATTTAATTTGCTTTAGCTCATAAATCAGATATGTGCAAAGCCTGAAAATTTCAGGTCCATAACTATGCTACTTCTTTACCATTCAAGCTTCAGAGTCAAATGATTCAAAGTCAAAAGTCAACTGCAGCTCATGATTTCATGAGGTTTAAAGTCTTTAAGCTTATGAAACCTGTGGTGTTTTCCTACAAAGAACCCTAAGACTGGATAAGTTTCTTCAAGCTGGTAAACTGTCACATGCTGTCCTGGGTTGGCCATGCTTTGATTTAAAAAGTAATAATTTGCACTTTTGCTTGCTTAGATCTTTGAGTCGGTGAGAGCTCACGCACCTCTGCTGCTGGGAGAGCCTCCTGCCTCAAGGGCAATGCCCTCATTGCAGTGTATAAACCTTGTCTTTGACTCCAGCTGAGTATCTCATGTTTCTCTGATGCTGCTGATGTGCTGCAGTTAAAATTCCCTGGAGAAAAGCAGCCAAGGCTTGTCCTGCAGAATATTCTGGTCCTTGGGGACACTGGAGAGGAAAGGGGCACATGAACAACTGGAGGCCCATAGGAATCTGGGGAGGTGAGGAGAAATGCAGCTATGGAAAAGAAAACTGGGTGAAGGGCATAGACCACAAGAGTGAGGAGAGGTGGACACTGCTCCCTGTGAGCTGGGTATCCCAAAGTCTCCTGCTGGAGGCAGAGGCTGGCACGCCTGTGCCCCCTGTCTGAAGGGCAGAGTGGGCAGAGCTGAACTTCAGTGCAGCTAAAGTCCTGCTTAAGGATATCATCTGAAGAGTCAAAACAAGAGCTAACCCAGCCCACGTGTTGGAAGATGGCTGGATACCATTGACTTGGGTGGAATTTCACTCCAGCAGAGGCTTACTCCAGTCATGATTCTATATTTGGGAAGATAAACATGAATGTGTGCTTACATCCAGAACACAAATTATTCAAGGGAGATAAGGCAAGAGAAAGTAAATATAAGTAATTCTATAGACTAGGATGCCAGCTGACCTTGTGTTTTGTCAGCTCACTTCCCAATATTTGCTCTGCTGAAAGGAAAACTTGAGTGTTTCTTTGAGATGTTTGTGAATGGATTGGCGCGTTCCTCTTTACGCTTCTCTGTCTCAGCTCTGCAAACAAGATAAGGAGTGGTTACCACACCCTGCTGACTGCGTGGGCATGCCGAGAGACACCCTAGCAGGAGCAGGGCCACAGCAAGGTGCTTGATGTGCACAGAGTGTAAAAGGATCTGTGGGGAGCTAAGGATGTTTACCCAGCCGTAAAGAGAGCAGGTGTGCGTGTGACTCCATTGAAATCCCAACATCCTGTTTATCAAAGGAAGTCTCTTGGTTTTTCATGGAGCCAACCATCCCTGCATCTGCATCTTTGGACAAGGGAAATAAGGAGCAAAAGTAAAAATAGCTGCAGTATCAGACTTTCTTCCTGAAAGCTGCTTTGCATGGGGAGGTGATTGAAAGGCTGGGCTCAGAAAGAGAGATGTAATTGTGTGGTCAGGGCCTGGGTGAGAGCTCTGCTTTATCTCTGAACAATGGAATAATTTCCATCTGCTTGGCTGGCGCAGAAACCTTCTCTATTTCTGACAACACTTGGCATAGTGCTGACACTAAAACTACAAATTTTCATTGTTTTTTTGACCCTGGGATAACTTGGTTTATGGGCAAAAATTTACTACCTGCATGCTTTGTATTTAATGGAACTGGCGTTCTGCCACAAACTGGCTTTTCTGCTGCATTTTCTTTAGGAGGAGGAAGCTGCAAGACAATGGCTGGATGTAGAGAGCTTCACCAATTTCTAGTAAAGCCATGCTGAGTGGCACCATGGCTGAAGGCTGATGTCCTGGCCACTGGAGATGGAGGTTGTAGAGTTCTCTCTTCAAATCAATAGTTTCTAGATCTGTGATACAGATGGAAACCTTTGTCACTTTTAGGCCAGTGAAAGTCATCTCAGGAGTCAAAGAGTATTTTTTTCCACCTTGTGTGTAATGGCAAACAATAAATATTCCAAAAGGCCCTACCATGGCTGTGGCAACAGCAATGCAGAGACTGTGATGCACATGTAGAGCTTTGCAAATGGTTTTATTCATTGGGCTCCGGGTGGAATAAAGCCACATTCCCTCTTGGTCAAGAGAGCTCGGAGTGGAGGTTTCTCCTAGAAGAAGGAGCATATTTGGGCAGCGGTTTTGCAGAAAGAAAATTTGCAAATTGAAGCTGGCTCAGCCATAGAGCACTTACCAAAAATAATTTCTTTAAGGGGGAAAATAAAAAACCCAAACCAAAACATCATAATTTTGTTAGTTTTAGACATGTGCTACTATTCCCTATGAGAAGCCTGGTGGCTTTTTTTGCCAATTTAATGGCAATAGTAAAGTATCTTTAGAAACTTTGCCTAAACACTTTTATATATGCTGCAAAGCTATTTGACCAAAATGCAACCCCTGACATCTTTGAAATGCCTTCTTCTAGAAATACAAGCTAATGCCTTTTTATAGTAACATACTGACAAGGATAATTTCTGTATTCTACAATATAGAAAATATTGCAGGCAGTGCTATTTTTAGCTGTGTAACCTTTAACATATTTAACTATATGCTAGGAAATTGGATTTTAACAGGTGAGTAACTTAATACAGCAAGGCAGATGAATTACAGATGTGGACAATGTCTGTCCAGATCTGTTTTTTCCTGGCTCTAAATTATTCATCTGGGATAGCCAGAAGCCAGCTATGGGGATTATTGATAAAAATGAGTTAAGAATAGATTAGAACATTTATCTTGTGCAGTATAATGTTTATCTGTTGACTCTGTCATTTTCCATCTTCCATTAAGCCCTTCAAGCCAGACTTTTTTAACCCAGTTTTAAACTATTCATGTTCTAGGTACGTAATTTTATTATAAATGCCTGGATTCCTTGTTTGTAGGGTAAGGAGCATTCTTTTAAGAGACATAATGTTGTAAAGAAGAAGAGAAACATTTCAGCATTTGGCTTAGGTATGGATTTTCTGGAGAAGTAAAACTTTTCTTCTAAAGTCTTGCCAGCTGTCAGAGCTGGGTGGGTGAAATGTGCAATTCCCTTTCATTTTAGTTGGTGGTGCCTGTGCCATTCTCCTGTGACTGTCAAAGTGTTAGCCCAGCTGTGGGTTTGTGCATATTTTTTCTTGTTCTCTGTCACTTTTTTCACTATTTTTTCTTTATTTTTAATAAATCTAGATTATCAAGAAGATTTAAAGCTTTGGCCTGTTCCAAAATATGAAGAGATAGAGGTGCATACGGGGAATTAATTTGAAACATGATACTGGAAAAAGCATCATTCCTTCTAAAACACAAAATAAATGGGGTTTGCTCTGAAGCTGTGCAATATAGCTCTAATAACTATGAAAAGTAAATGAAGACTGTACAGTGGTGTAATAAATGTGAACTGACTCTGTCCCTGTGAAGGCCTTAAGGGTTTTTTCCTACATTAATGTAGTACTTTCTTGCATTCGAAATTCATTTGAGGCTAAAAAAGAAAAAGAAGTTTCATTTATGAGGAAACAAAAATATATAGAAATAGAGTCCAAAATCTTGAGGTTTATTTTGGAATTGAAGTATTTTAGTCTTTGGTCACATTTCTCACCTATGTTGTGGTGAATAGCTGTAAGGAAGGAGTGGTAAAAATAGTAACATTGAATAATTTTGGTGTTCTGAGAAATGTGAAGAAAGGACAGCAGGCAATCGCCAGGTGAACACTAGAGATTAAAATTCAGCTCTAAACTCCGAGCTTGCCTTTTTGTGTAATCAGTGTACATTTCTTTAGTCTTTTTCCCCAGTGTGTAATGAAGATAATTTTCTCATCTGTATTGTCAGAATTATTTTATTTATTGTCGTGAATGCTTTTCTAAGTCCCAAAATGAAAGTTCCCTGTTGTATTCTACTTTTCCATGTGACTTTTAACTGTAAAACAAACTACAATTCATCAACTTTGCTAGTAATTGTGGAGAAGCATTGTCCTAAACTTCTTTCCTAGCATCCTTCTGGCCCCCGATCTTGCTCCAGCTCTAGATTTATGAGATATTGCATATGTTGGGTAACTTGGTCATGTAAGAGTTTGACTTTAGATGAGTGGAAGCTGAGGTACAGGTTGCATATATGAAGGAACTGTTTTTAAAATGTCCAGCCACCTTATTTTTATTGCTCCTGGCTTTGCATTTGTGTGTAACTGGGACAACTGGGAATACTGAACGGTGGTGGTGCCTTCTCACTGAAATGACATTGCCATTGCAGTCATTATTTAAATAATAATGGCTTCAAGAGAAGGAGGTTTTTTACAACTGCAAATGGGGTCTCTGTGGGAAATGGAAACTGAATGACAAAATTATCAAATATACACAGTATTTGTAGAGGCCGTGCAATAAATTATCAGAGTTAACAAAGTGCAATCACAGAAACAGAAGGAAGCTGGAAGTAGGAGATAGCTCCAGTGGGGTTTAAAGCTGATATTGTCTCTCAGATGATTTTTTTTCCCCATTTGCTAACATGCTAACTTATGACACAGAATCATATCATTGTACACTTGAGGTTTTTAAGATTACTATTGTTATTCCACTATGTCTATTTCTTATATTCCCTTGTTATTCTTCAGATATTCTTCATATTCCTGCCAGGGTATGTTTTGATGACCAGGATGAAATTTTTTAGGTGTTCAGTGTTGTTTACAGTCTGGCCATTGCAATAAGTTGTTTTGCTCCATTTTCTCCATCCCTGCCCTGCCTCTTCCTTCTATGCCCTTTTCTCTGCTTGCTCTTGGCTGGGCAGTCCTACCCCATCCTTGAACAAGTTCTGAGCCATAACTGAGCTAATTTATCTTTCTAACAAAACACAAAATATAGTAAAATCTTTTTTCTGGGTCATTTTCTGTCCTTTCAGTGAGTTAAAACAGAAGGGCCTGATGACTGCTGGAGCCCAGCTGAGCAAGCTGGCTGAGAGCAGGGGGAGGGCTGGAAAATGATGGTCTATGCAGAGGTCTTATCAGTTCTGTCACAAGAGCCAAGTCCTGCTGGCATCATGGCTGTTGGCATTTGTTCTGCTGAGGAATATCTTCAGTGCAGGTACTCTGGGGGAAATGAGCCCCAGGAGGCCTTGAATTGCTGACCCTTTGGATAAAAAAGGGCCTGGAGACCTATGGCACAGCCAGGTAAGGGACACCTGGGGACACCTGGAGCTGCTGGCCCCAGACTTAGCCTCACTTGGACTGTAAGGATGTAAAAGCCCAGGGTCTCCTTTGCTCGGGGTCCCTGCTCAGAGACACCAGCTTAAGATGATGTTTGTTTCCCATTTAGTTATTGCACCACAATGAAACTATGGATCAGGATGTCTGAGATGCTGCTATGGGAACCTGGGGCCAAGCCCGTGAGGAAACATGGTGTGGCTGAGTGAGTGTGGGGGCTTGGCTGGGAAGGGGCCTCGGTCCCAGCTCAGGTGGTCCAGGTGTGACTGCCAGAGTGGGTCCTGGATGGTCAGACAGCGAAGTTTCCTTAACAGGAACTTGTCCAAAACACTCCAGTTTGGTGAAAATGTAGGGTTCAAAGAGTCCATGTCAGGATGAATCAGCCAGAGCTGGGAGCAAGCCCCGTGGGGTACAGAGGAAAGCGCTTTAACCTTGGCACTTTTGTCTCCTTGGCACTGTTGTTTCCTTTCCCCCTGTATGAACAGTTTTCTCTTCCTGGACTTTGCATTGTGTTTCCCTGAAAGATTTCAGTCTCCCTCATGGAAATTATGCAAATATCACTGTGCGCACGTAAAAAAATCTGACAATGGCACAAAAAGTACAGGACTAAAATAGGTTTTGCTAAAAAAAAAAAAAAAGGTCTATGTAGCAGTAAGAGACCTAATTTCCCTGTTACATATTTGAATTATTAGGAGATAATTCTGTTTATCAGTATGCCAAAGCCTCTTTTAAAAAATGAACTATACATTTTAAAAGGAAATATGTGTACAAATTTAGTGACAATGATGAAGTAAAAAATCCTGGGATGTAAAAGCAGATTCATTTGCTTCCCCAGACCTTTAACAAATGAAGGAGCTCGGTTCATGTTGCAAAACAAGCTGACCTTCTAGCAGGGGCCAGGCATGAAGCTTTTTGCCAAAGGTGAATGGTTTGGAAAACTGAGCGTGTGTGAAAAGGGAAACAGTGGAAACTATTCCGCTCTTGGAGTGCGACTGGGCTCTGGAAAGCAGCTCTGTAAAAATGTCAGCCTCTGACTGAGTAGGTCTGTTCCCTACGTGCAGCAGCAGCCTGAGCTGGTTGCCTGGTTCATGTCCTGCGTGCAGCTTGTGCTCTCGCCACCGTTGATATTTTGGTGTTGGGGCTTTGGTTGCTTGGTGTTTCACAGCCAACAGCAGATGCTGTCCCAGCCTTGGCATAAGTAGAAGACTTGCTTTGCAGACTTTTCTCTGCAGATCTCTTCCTGCTTCACCCTTGCAGGTGACTGCAAAGCTGGGGCTCTGCAGCACACACCTAGAGGCTTCCCTGCCTTGTGAAGTGTGAGTGTCCCTTTGCCAGAGTGCCAGGTTTCTCTTCTGTGTCACTCAAAAATTCCAGATTGGAAGCACTTAGGTCTAGCAAAGCACAGAATTGCCATTGAGTCACTGTAGCTTTTGCTCGTGCTCTGCTGATAGCTTGAGGTCCTAAATTCTGATAGGAGCCACCCACAAACATCTACTTGGATGTTAATACACGTATTACACATTGCTATGTTTATACTTCAGTTTTCTATCAGATTTTAAGCTCATGTAACAACTCCTGAAGTGGAAGAGACAGGTATAATTGACCTGAAATTGAGTGCCCCATGTCTGACAGGGGATGTTAATAATGTCAGTCTCTGAGGGAACTACAGCAAGAAACATAAATAGGAGCAGAACACTGTGTTCCTTCTTCAGTGTCTTGCCCTAATCCTGACACGTGAGCACCTACCAACACAAATAATGTTATCAGGGCAGAATCGCCAGCCAATAATAAATCAGCCCTGGCACTGGCAAGGCTCTCACTGCCGTTCAATGATGTGACCTCCAGGCAGGAAGAGACTTTATATTTGGGCAGAGATGCTTGCCTTTGGTAAGAAGCTCAGGAGATGTGCATGCAGGTGGGAAAAACACAGGAAAGTGCAAATTTATATGGAATCTGTGTTGATACTGCCCTCTTCCAGCTACCCAGAGCAGCTACAAGGCCAGTAAGGTTTCCAAACATGGAAGAATGGGCATACATCAGATTCTCGGTGGCACATGGGTTGTAGCTCAGAACTGGACATTGTATTACAAATGGTTCACTGCTGGCATACACTGGAAGGGTAAACTTCTCTGCAAATGTGTAACACCTCAAAACTGAACATAGGTAGATAATGAAACCTGCTTTCGGAGTTACTAGCATTTCTATCTACAGAAAATATTGTCTTTTCTTCTTAAAAACTGCTTGAGAACTCAGTGGAGAAACCTCAGTACAATGTGAGGTTAGAATTTGCCTCCTTTGAAACGAGCTGGATGTCAAAGAGCCAATTTCAGTATTCTTTTATTTACAGACATCTTGGTGGTAGTTTTGTTGCAACTGTGCTCCTTCATGTTATCAGCATCCATCAATGCATTTCAGATAGATCCCGAGCCAGCAGCTCTAGGGTTTTTCCATTGACTCCCCTGCATTTTCCAAGCCTTTTTAATCCCAGTCACAGACGGTATCAAAAGTTATGATGAGTAGATAAAGCACTAGGCAAGAGTATCAAGAGCTACTGTTTCTGTTGGAAAAATAAGAAGTATTTGGTTCAGAATATTGGTTCTACTGGTTATATTTAAACATCTTTGAAGTCAATAGTGAGAATCTACTGATCCTACTGCAAGATGAATTATTCCAAGGGATCCAGTACAAACATTAAGAGCTACTTATCTAGAAGAAGCAGACTCTCGAAACCAGAGACAAAACTCCACATTTAATGCACATATTTACTCTTTGTGTACTGAGCACAAAGAGAAGGGCATAGGGCCAGGAGAGAGATAAAGTAACTTCTATTTCATGCCATGGAAATGTATCTGACAACATGGTGTATCTATTTGTGAATGGTGTAAATGAGTCTGAGCCATCTGGAGAAGTGAGTAAGCAGGGATCTGTGCTCTTAGTTGTACAGCTGATGGCAGAGGACACCACTGTACTTTCTGCACTGCACAGAGGAGGAAGGAAGGGCAGGTTGCACAAAGGCAGTGCCAAGCTGACAGGATTTCCTCCCTGAGAACTTCTGGTGAGTGTACAGAGCATTGTGTGCCACACAGATATTGCATCAGTGCACAAAAGACACAGGTACATCCGTAACAAAAAAAGGTAACCATGGGTACAAAACTGGGCATGCGAAAGAAATGCTCGAGTTATGGTTGCTTATAAAACTTTGCTTGGTCTCCCATCTGGAATTGAAGTACTGCTTTGATTTCCAGTGACACTTTAAATGCATGCTGCTGTCCTAGTTTGTGCACGGCTGTGGCAGTCGGTATCCCCATCCCTGTGCAGATCATTCACAGGTAGGTGACATATGAAATCCGCATGGAGCTGGTATTTTTTGGTGCCCTTGTGCATTCTCTAGTTTCTGTATGGCTTTGCTGCTGCACAGAACGTCTATAAACATAACCCACAGTCACCTTTTGTACTTTCTCATTTTCTCCCCAAACAGGAATGGTCTGGTCTGGACTTTGCAGTAATCTCTGATGTACAGGCAATCTATCTCCAGTGATGCAGGACAGGAGCCGCAGCATCTGTTAGCAATCGGGGCTGGCTGGCAGGAGGAGGTGAGGGTTCTGCCCTATATTGAAAGGCAAAAGTGCAAAACTTTGCACAGGTCAAAGGGACTCAGTTATTCACCTAACACAGGCAGATGTCTTCTGTGGTTTCAGGACAGTGTCAGAGCTAGAGCACCCAAAAACAAAGCCTGCATTTTCATTGAGTAGGGGATGGCTGGTGATGGAAATGTCTTTTTACCTTGGAGTGCAGTGGATAGCAGAACTGCTGTCTGCATGTCCCAGAGGAACAAGATCTTTCAGCTGCTATCAAACTTTTCAATCACTTTGAAATTCACCCATGAAGCAACTCCTCCGAGGAACCCAGCAGCAAAGAGCAAATTGGCGCTGGAGACCTTTCTCACTGCGCTTTGCTAAACTGTCTCAGAGATTTGTATGTGACACTGGCAGTTTCCCTGAAAGAATAATCAAAACTCCTCAAAGTGTTTAAGGAAAATATGGCAAGAATTTAAGTCTTGTGTTAGAAAAGTTGTTTGTATCATTCCTCAGAGAATTTATTTATAAACAGTGTTGTCGTAAATTAACTTCTTGTGCACCCAGTCCTACCCGATCCTCTTTCTGACTCTTGAAATATTTAGATAGAAAATAAAAATTTATCTTATAATGCTTACTTATTGTCTGCCTCTTGCATTTACAAAGATACAATCAGGTTTAAACTACAGCGCTTGGTTAAAAATGTGCTGTTTCAGGGACTCTTACATAAAATGTTTGAGTTCCAGGTTCTGTTTGGACTTAATTTTTTATTTCTCCAAATTTTTCAGTGCCCTGTCATCAACATGGAAGAAAGATGTGACCAAAAAGAGACGTAGGCCCAACATATTTAGGTCAGTGACATCTGTGTGCTCAGATCCTAAATCCACACAGATGCAGGTGTGAGGGCTGGACAGCAGGAGGGAACTGCTTCAGAAAAGAGCTGCCTTTACCCTGGGATTAACTCAGCATTTGTAATATCTCCCTGTCCAACTCCACAGGTTGTCTCTGGAAGCCAGAATAATGTGCTGCTAAATGTGAGCAATGCCATTTGTGTCCAGCTTGTGGTAACAAAAAAACCAAACTGGCACTCCAAGGTTCAGGCCCTAAAAACATTTAGAATTCCTCAAACACACACACCAAAAAAAAAAAATCAACCAAAAGAACAACGATAACAACAACAAAGAACCAACAACCACAAAAAATCCAACCCAAACAAAACCCCCCCTAAAAACCTCTCACATCCCTGGTGCTCACACTGTGGTGTTAAATGAACCATGATCCAGTGCCTGTTTCTGGGTCTGTGCACAGTTCCACCCTTGTATATCCCCTCTGCTGTCTGTCTGTACATTTTTCCATAATGTGCTTGTATTTTGGCAGTTTCAATTGATTCCTGCAGTCTGAAACACAAGGTTCATACATCAAAAGGGGCTCCCACACCCGGCTGAGGGGTTATGCCCATAAATGGAATTTAGATTTATAAATCGAGTAAAACTGTTGCTATTTTAAGAAGATGCTGCCAGAAGTCTGGCTCTGCCCCCATGGAACTAGGTCTAAATAATAATTTTTAAATGTTCCACAGTGCTGACTCTATCACCCTCCAGGGTCTCCAGACAAAGGTAATTCCATTGCAACATTTTATGTTAGTCCTAAACACTCAATAAGAATTAAAAAGTTTAGATACCTTAAATAATAAGAAAAAGGGGATTTGGTTTGGGGAGAAAAGTGGGGGTTATTTGCCTTGTAGTCTTTTGTGCTTTTGGAAGTCACATTTCAGCCTTTGCTCTACAACCATAAATGCTATAGATACATTTTCAAAAGAAAAATTGAGTTACTTTTATTTTAAACAGCAGCTCAAATAATTAATAACTCTCATAAAGCAGAAAGGACACCAGAGAAGTTAAAAATGCTGCCAAGTGCAAGGTGCTTTTGATCTACATCTGGTTCCAAGTCCTAAAATTTCACTTTCCATTTCCTTGTCCAAACCTTGTCAAATAATCTCTCTGCAGCGCATTACTAAACAGCCAGTTAATTAGCATGTCCTGATTGTTTTCTGCCACTGCTCTGGTAGCAGCAAAGAGTTATTTCCTCACTGTCCTGCTTTTACTGCTGGGCTCAGGAAGCTGTGTCATGAGGACGTGTCAGTGCCACCACGCTGACACCGCAGCCGTGCACAATGACATCTCCCAGTGAATCAAAGGGGAAAGGCAAATTCCAGTGTGTCCTGGGGGGCAGCAGTGACTGATAGAGAAAGTATTAAGAAGTGGCATAATGAGTAGTGTGTGTGGGAGTGCTGGGTGCAAGTGGGGCTTCACTAAAAAAAGCCTTTGTGCTGGCTGACAATTGTTAGAGTCTTAAATTGACAGAGGGAGAACAAAGGCTGCACCTCAGCTTTTTGGGCTGGCTTAGGTTGACAGCAAATCAAACAAGCAGGAAGCACCAGGTTTCTATTTTTAAACCAAACATCTCCTTTGGTTTTGTGCAGAATGGTCTGTGAGCAGTGGAGGGTGCGCCTTTCTACAGCATGTGTGGTGATGGGGACTGCACGTGAGTCCCTGCACCTGCTGGCTGGAAGCGTGGGAATGTGCACAGATAGTGCAGTGTAAATAACCCCTTCATGCTCCGGGGAACGTGCAGGGAGAGTGTAATCACTTGTTAGCCACGCTGGGTTGGCGCTCAGCTGGGGAGGTTATCAGAGCCCACTGGGCAGGGCAGGCTCAGGGAGCAGGGCAAACGGCTGGGAATGGTGCACCGCAGGTTAACACCTTGTGCCTGCGAGTATTTGACACCTCTGTGTCACCTCTGAAGCTTTCTCTCCACCGCCTAAGGAGGTGGAAGTGAGGAACAGCTCTGCCAGAAAGCCCTGCCACAAGGTTTCACACCAACCCAGCACTGATGCTTGTGGCACCGCCATGGAAGGGATGCAGGAGCCTGCTCCCTTTCCGTGCCAGGAATGTCAGAGCTTGCATCCTTCTAGGGGTGATAATGTGTGGGCGAGAGGGTAGCGTTGCAACACCCTAAATATAGATGGGAAGTCCCCAGCTACGCTGCTGTGGGACTGCATTCCAGCCTCTGACAATAGTGCGTGATTTTCAGACTGCATTTTTGCAGCGCAGTGCTGGATTTGACTCTTTTTAAAGCACCTTGTGCTGTGCTCTTCAAGCCCTGGGTGTGCAAGCAACATTGTCATAACACAGAAACATATCCCTGACATAAAGCTGGACAAGTACTTTCATGTTGGAGTGCATGTCCTTGTCTGTGGTGTTAAATAAGCTTGTCCTGGACTCCTGCAGTGATAATTCAGAAAGAGAACTTCTAATCACACTGCTTTTTTTTACCCTTTGTGGATGGCTGCATTTTTGCCACTTCCTTAGCTACAGAACTCAGCAACTGGCAGCACCAGCTGTGTGTGCTTATGAGAGTGTCTGTACAGGAGGGGCAGGGAAAATACAAAGCTGTGTTGTACACAAACCTCCTGTGTTGAGGTTACAGCCTCAGCAAAAGTCTTGAGAAGTTTTCAGCTTTGCTTTAACCTGATCCTAGATCCACACATCAACTGATCCCTGTAACTCTTCGGGGAGTCTCTGCACAGTGGCACAAATCCCTGCTCCTTGTCTTACTCGGCAGAGCTGAAGGGAGCGAAGACAAGGTGATCCCTCTTTGTGCTATGGCAGCAAACCAAGGAGGCCATCAGCTCTAGTAATCACTCAGCTGAATTAGTTTTGGGGGTTTTTTTGTGTTGTTTTTTTGATTTGGTTTGGTTTGGTTTGGTTTGGTTTGGTTTGGTTTGGTTTGGTTTGGTTTGGTTTGGTTTGGTTTGGTTTGGTTTGGTTTGGTTGGTTTGGTTTGATTTTTTTTAATCTAGCCACTCATATCTTAAAGCTGTTGATACTTTCGACCTCTGGGTGATCCAGAGTGTAATTACAGAGTGTATGAGGACGTGTTCCCTCTTTTTTCTTTTAGATCTGCCTCCCAGCAGATGCAGTTGGGTGCTAGATGCTTCCTGTATTGTGTGAAGCAGGGAGGGTTTGTTTTGTTGATTTTTTTTTTTTTACTTCTCCGCACTATTTGCAAAATTATAAATAGGCCCCTCTGCCACCTTTTATTTTCCTTGGCTTGAAATATTAAACCCCATCAAAACTGGCTCTTGGGGAACAAGGTGTGAAATCACTATTGAGGACAGACCCTCTGCCAGCTCCCAGGGCAGAGTGGAGATGAATACGGGTCTGATTTCACAATCCGGGGCTTTCTGCTCACCCTCCTGTTCCCATGAGCTTTTCTGTGGGAAACAAATCTCTGAAAGGGAAAGTTGTCCACTGCAGTAACGGGATTTCTCTTTAGTGCTGGCTGCTGAAGGCAGTGGGAGCACAGGGAAGCTAAAATTACTTTTGAAAGCTATTCTGATGTTGCCTGGGGATTTCATGCAACTCTCTATTTTCCACCTCCTCCCAGTAGTATATGGTAATAAAATAAGGTTCTGGTGTTAGGAAATTGTTATGGAGTTAGCTTGGGTTTGTCCAAGATTTAAAGTGATTCCTGAATATTTGTGTTCCTGGAACCTTACTCCTTATGAAAGTCCATTTTAGCTTTCAATGTATTTCCCTGAATAGGCTAAACTAAGAAAATGACAGCTGGGTACCAGCACCTGAATATTTCTATCCTGGGCTGAGTACTCTGGCTTATTTTATTCCACATTAACTATTCCAGCAAGTTCTCTGATGAAAAAAAATGTTTAGTGGAACTGTGGAAAGAATGAAACCCCTTTATTCCCAGTAAAACAAGGCATCACTGTAACCTCATCGAATTGCTTCATATTTTCCCAGACTAAGGGACTGAGAGGCTATTTTGGATAGAAAATTCTGTTATGCTGATATTTGTAAATGTATTTGCCAACCATGTCTTTTTTGTAAAATCCTAAACTCTGTTTAAAAGGCCTCATTTTAGTTTAAGAAGCAAGAAAGATACAGCAATAACTTCTCTTTTTGTAACAAAGGTGTACCAGCCTTGTTGCAGGGCAGAGCCAAGCCAAAGCCAGGGTGTATTTTCTTATTTCTTTGTATGTGTCTCCAAAATGAGGTTTCTCATCTCCATTTCCCATATGCCCTCACAGGTGACCGGGAAGCTGAAAGATCTCCCTGTCAACCACCTGTTCCCCAGACTGCAATTATTAAACACAGCCACCATTTTTCAGGCACAACTTCTCAGCCTTCGGGAGGCAAACCCACAAATCTGCAGAGCTGGAAAGCTGATGTTGGCTGGTGAGAGCAGGTAGGGCAGAGCGAAAAGCTTTTTGAAGAGCTGGGGCTGGTCCAGGAGGAAAGAGCTGCTCTTCTGCTGCCAGGGCTACCCCTTCACCACACCTCACTGGCTGTGAAAACATGGCAAACTCTTCTCCAAGAGCTAAAGTTTGAAGTGGCAACTTTGACTGCACTTTGTGCATATGCCTAATTAACTCAAAATTAATAGCCCAGAACCTAGTATGACACTTGTGATTAATGTTGCAGAAAAAACTCCTCCCTTTTAATGTCCAGGGTAGTATTTTTTTTTTTCTGAAACAGCGTTGGTTAGTCTTGACTATCAAAAAATTACAAGCATAACTGTAATGTATACATTTATACTGGTTTTGTTTCTTGTGTCCTTTGTTGAGCCTTTCCTAATGTCCAGCATTGCATTGCTTCAATTTTTTTTGTCTTCATAGCTTTAATTTTAAAAACAAGCAAATAAATATCTCCCTCTTCAATGTGTTTAGCTGCATTCTTACAAAATGCCTGTACAGATGCTCAGATGGAGCAAAAGATTAATTTAACTCTTCTGTGACTGATTACTTGATTTGCATTTAAGGCTTTTCTGAAAGGCTAAACTTGAGGGGAATATTTATTTATTCAAAAGAATTGCAATCTCATATATGTTTTATTTTAACATTAATGAGTACTTGTATTTTAAACTAAGTCTTTGCAGATTGCAACTCCTATCCAAGCACTAGCTGATAGGTAAATGTATATGGTGAGTTGTTGAAGTGAGTGTAATGATTTCCCTTGGCACCAGATCTAGCCATTAATTAATAACTTGGATTTATAACATAACACCAGTCAGAAAGAAAAATTATTTAAACCACCTCCAGGTGCTCCAGTAGCTTGTAATGCAACTCACTGTGCTTTATTTGGGGTCTGAATTAAGAGCTGTACCTGTTAGCCTTTTATGTCAGAGGCTTTTTATAAGGGTATGTAGTGACAAGGGAAAATGGCTTTAAACTGAAGGAGAATAGGTTTAGATGAGATATTACTGTAAGTGGGTGAGGCCCTGGCACAGGGTGCCCAAAGAAGCTGTGACAGCCCCTGGATCCTGGAAGTGCCCAAGGCCAGGTTGGATGGGGCTTGGAGCAGCCTGGGATAGTTAGAGGTGTCCCTGCCCATGGCAGAGGGTGAGAATAAGGTGATCCTTAAGGTCCCAACCCAAACCATTCTACAATTTTATAGCAAATGAGGGAAATTTTTGAAATTGAGAATTTCCAGCAGAGCTGTAGCTCCTGGAGTGCTTGATCCTCATCCTGGAAGAAAGCAAGTGGCCATTACTGCAGGTGTGACATGACTGAGGTGATGCTGGCTGAGATTCCAACACCAATTTCAGACAAAACCTGGCTTCTTGTGAAAGGTTAATGGGAAATGTAAATGCTGTCTGCGTGAGGAATCTATTTTGGAAAACACCAGATGCTCCCCCTGGGAGGAAGGTGGCAGCTGCTGAAGTTAATGGAAGAAAAGTTGTGCTGCAGCTCAAGATGTGCCTGTTAGCAGCTGCCGTCATTTGCTGATATGGAAAAGCTATATTTCAAAGGCATTTCAAGCCAGAAACCTGGCTCCAAGGTCATCTCACAGTTATTTTCTGTCCATCAGATCCAGCTCTTTGTGAGCAAGGACAGATTGTATTCTTTCTTCACAAAAGGATGATGGAGGGAAAAAGATATCTGATAATGCTGACTTCATTTACTCCTGCCAAGGGGAAAATGTGGGTGAAAAGGATTCCCTGAGTTTTGTGATACTACAGCTATGGCAGAAAATAGAAACAGTAGTTGGGGAAGATTGCAGGAGAAGAAATCATTATCATCAGTCTTCAGGCTCTGGGAAAGGGAAATAATCTGCTACGTCAGCTTATCCGAGTCTTTTGAAATTCCTGAAACTGCACCAGGGATCAATCACAGCTTCATCCCTATTCTCAAGTAACGTGTCCCTACCTCTCTAGAAGAGACTAAAGTAGGAAGTATGGGTTAGTTAGGAACACATGTGCTGCAAAAAAAATTGCCTTGAAACTTGAGCAAATGGAGGTGCAGGTTGAAGCTGTTCAAGCAAGAGCAGTAAAAGTCCTTGCTTTAATCAGAACTCTTTGGTCCCAGTCAAAATGTAGTGGGTAACTGCAGTCAATAATAACATCAGCTTCAGCTGCTGCTGCTGAGCTGTGCCTGCTGCCAGTAAACCACTTTCTGTGTTACGGACAGTGCCTGAGAGGGGCAGAATATTTATAAACTCCACAGGGAGAAAGATGCAGCAACACAGTTAGAAGTAACCCTCTGGATCCTTGAGTAAATCAGTATGATCCTAACTGGTTTGGGCAGGTATCGCTGCTTGGTGAGAGCAAGAAAAAGAAGCTGGCTACTTTAATCACGTGAGACAGTCTCCTGGCAGCAGATGTGTGGTTTGATATTTTCCTTTTAAAAATCAATACACTGTAGGCAGTGTATCTTATTTCATAACAGCATGAGTTTTAGTTGTTCTGGAAACTGCTTGTCATCAGAAAGCCTCTAAATAAATGAAGATGTACTGCTGGAAAATATTAATTTGCATCAGTGCTTTTCTAGATCTGCTTGGAAGCCAGGTTGCTTTTGGCAAAGGATGGTGTTGTTCTGAGCAGCTTTGTCCATTGACACTTTTGCCCATTTGCATTACACCAGTGACTCAGATCAGGTCACATTACAAATGTTCTAAAATTATTTCCAGTCCATAATTGAACCTTGTACCTTCTGACCAGACTGTTAAGCATCAGTAAGTGCTCAGGTGATCTGTAACATGAAATTATTTATTGGTTGTTAAACCAGCCAACCAACCCTTCTCTTTCTTAACGAATTACCCAAGCTGCCCCTTCTCTGTTTGGACATCACCACATTCACAGCTTTGCTGGTGATATCCTCCATTTCAGCTGCTCCCACAGTCTGTAAATGTCTCCTGATGTGCTGCCCTGTGACCAGTCTGGCTGGGTTATCAAGGAAGGAGGGGCTGAAAATCAACAGTGCCATTTCCAGGTGAATGGCATTCCTAGTGAAGATGCACCAAAGCAAGGTGGAGGTAGAGTCTAAAGGGAGAAGTGTGATAAAGCAGTGACGAAGGACTTGAACCTCAACGTCAGTCAGCCACACCTTCCTGTATCTCAGGCCATGTCTCACCAATGTGTCCCTATCTTCCTTGTCACACCGTAGCGGTGGCCGCAGGCCAAGCTGGATTAGTGATCTGATTCTATGGAAAACAAATCCACCAAAAAAAGAACAGTTTTCTGCCTAACCAGCTTGCTCATCCATCTCCACAGCAGCTGCACAGCTGCTGAATCACATGGAAGGGCAGTGAGGGACATACAGGGAGGGGGGAGTGTGACACTGTGACTGTCCTGCTTCACGGGAAAGCAGCTGCTCCTGGTGCGTCAGACCTCCGTGTAACACGAGGGACATGTCCTCTGTTTGTCTGAGCAGGATTCCCTGAATCCATGCAGCCAGCAACCCCCAATGGACAGCTTGCTGAAGAATGCTGATGCTGTCCCAGCACAGGCATATCCTGTGCCTTGTCAGTCCTCTGGTGTGGTGGGAGAGGGGAGGATGTGACCAAGCAGCTGTCACCCAGCTGGTGATGTCACTCCAGGTCCTTTGATACGTGTGTTGACAGCATCTTGAGATTTAAAAAAGCTGCCCCAATGTGGCTGAATGTGGTAAACTGTTATTGAAATAACCCTGTGTATTCATTTGTGGTTATGTCAGTTCTGCAAGTGACTTGTTCCTGGAAAAAGTAATTTGGGCCATACTATGTCCCACAGGCACAAGCTATGCTTTGTTGTCAGCAAAGCAGCTGCATTATTTCTACCCTTGGGGAGTGCAAGCTTCCCTTGATCTGAAGGGGGGAATATTTCCTATCTGCTGGCAATTTGCTATCAGCCACACCCATGCTTCCTTAGTGACAGTTCTTCCATGCTCCTCTGCTGTCTGTGTCCCCATGCAAACCCTGCAGCTGATATGTTCTTTGCTTGTAAATAGTACTTTGTTCTCCTCATATTTGTTTGTTTCTGGTGGCATTGATTCCTCAGTTGTCACCTGCAGCACCTACCCAAGCCCAGCCCTACCTAAGCCCAGCCCTCCCCCTGGGCAGCTACAGGGCCATGCTCCACCATCCTGCACTTACTCAGGGGAGCTGCTGCTGGCTTCTGACATTATTTCCTAACTTGTTGCCTTGTTAATGACTGCCATCATCATTAGTCACTTACTATTTCCTAGTGGAAAATATGTTCCACAGGGACTTCTCTCTGAGTCTGTGCTAATTCTACCTGTTCATGTGGGAAACAGGGGATGACTCCTGTCCTGAGCCTGACCCTGACATCTTCACTCAGCAGTGATTCACAGGGCTGAAGCAGATGCTTGGCAGGTTGTTCCCCTCAGCAATTGTCAGCCATCCTCTGCAACGTCCTGTTTTGACCATGCTGCCAGCCACATGGCTGGCTTGGTGGGGATGCTCTGTCTTCCCTAGGGAAGAGACTTCCCATGCCAGGGGTTCTTTTCTTCAATCCCAGTACTCCTGTAATTAGGCTGTGCTGCCGGGCTGGAGTCATAATCCTGCTCTAAAAGCATACCAGTGATGGCTGCAGGGGTATTTCAGAGAGACTCACCACCCTTGGGTTTCTAGATGCCATATTTGGGACCTGGCTATTGCAACAGGGTTATAGGTATAATCCCTGCTTTGCTGTTCAGTTATACTGCATTAACTGAGGTTTGCTGGATGTTCTAGGTTGGTATGATTGCCCCACACAAAGCTGAGGATCCGTATTTAATATTTCCTAATATATCATTCTAGGTCTAATGTATGTCCCTGAGCTAACAGTCTGTGATTTGATTTCCCTGTCTCTATCACAGAGTGAAGCTGTGGGGGTGAACCAGGGATGTCCAGCCCCTTGTTTAGAGGAGGCTGGAGAAGGGCTCTGGTTATTCCTGGATGCAGCAGTGGTCATCAGCTGGGCAGTGCTGAGCTGGTTTTCCCTCTGCAGGCTCTTCACAGGAGTTCTGCCCTGTGCTGGTGTTATTTGGCACCAGATCCAACATTGTGCTCAAACCCTTGATGAAGACCATAAAAAAAATAAACCTTGCTCAAGTAGGCTTCACATAATAATTAGTCTGGGTTAAAAAACAGCAGGCATGCTGCAGGACAGGTGCATTAGCCAGGATGTGGGCTGCAAATCATGCAGTTGCTGCTTGCTGCTCTTTTCAATACTAGGCATTGTCATTAGTTTGTTGCCCTGATAAATGTTTGGTTTTCTCACAGGAATGAAATCACTGGAAGAGACTTACTGTAGTGTCCAATAGAGCTGATAAAGAAACATATCTCTTCCTAATCCAGCCTTTAAAAGGGGAGGCAGGTGAAAACCCATTTCAGGAGGTTCTCCCACAATTAGCAACCTTGAGAAAAAAAATACAAAGAGATTTGCTAAAGTTCTTGCATGTGAGGTGGAGGTACCTTCTCCAAAAGTTACAGGGCAGGAGCACACCAAGAGACCTTTCAGTGTGCAAAAGCTGCTTTTCCAGAGCACAGTGGGGTTTATACCACTGTGATTGTTTTGGTTGTTTTAAGGAAACATACAAAAGGAGAAATTGTTTACAAGTGTCTTTGTTTTTCAGAACACCCCACTTCAGGAAAATTGTGGGCTCTCATGTTTCCTCAACAGCTACTAGACAGCTACCCAACCCCTTATTACAGGCAGCTCTACACAGCACTTAGTTTCTCCCTCTAAAAAAAAAAAAAGAAGCCAGGAGTTTATTGGGAATATTCAGTATATTTGCAGCAGTGACCTATGCACTCACGCAGCCTGTTGGAATATGCGTAATCTCCACAGCATCACGGAGCTGCAGCCAGTGGGATCGTGTAACTCTGCCACTCCACCCTGACCTCCACAGAGCTCTGTGGCTCTGCTCCTGAGCTCAAGGCCGGGCTCTCTCTCAGCTCTCAGCTGTGACCCATTTACTCTGCACATTTATCCAGCATATTCCTCTTGAAGGGCTGCTGACCTCTCGTTTGGAAAACAGAAGGACTCTGGTCCGAAAGCCAGCAGCCTGCATGGGGGACAACAGACAAAAATGACACCTCCTGCCTGGCAGTCACTCCTCCCCGTGCTCCAACACCTGCACCCAGCCCACAGCAGGTATCAGGGACAGCAAACATCAGGAGCCAAGCACAGGGGACAGCTCAGCTCTGGCTGGGCAGGTGCCAGGCAGGGCACAGAATCTCCCTGGTGCAGTGCAGAGCCTGCTGAGAGCGGGGAACCCTCCAAGGTCTGCACTTGCCATGGCTGTGGTGGCC
Organism: Petroica traversi; assembly: GCA_025920805.1. Taxonomy (NCBI): domain Eukaryota; kingdom Metazoa; phylum Chordata; class Aves; order Passeriformes; family Petroicidae; genus Petroica; species Petroica traversi. The sequence continues at coordinate 4,547,904 of JAHLSL010000052.1, read as the reverse complement.
CCGGGACGCTGGGGCTGGCTCAGTGGTGGCCCCGAGACACTGGGGATGGCTCTTCCTCTCAGGCTCAGCCCCAGAAGCTCCAGCTGGTCCCAGCCAACCTGGTAATCCCACAGGCCTTGAAAAGCAATAGTCAAATCAGAAGGGTGCCAGCACGGCTCCTCTGCCATGCTCCTGGTATTTCCTGGTATTTCAACTCCCTTTGGACACCCCCAAAGGCACAGGAACACACCAGCTCATTAAACTGCCGTCTCTGCTCCTCCAATGTCTTTTCCATATTGGACAGCTGACTTTCCATAATAGTACCACGTCCCCTGGAAGCCCAAAGGCAGGCTCCCATCCAAAAAACCACCGAGCTGCTCTCTAGTCTAAATCTGTAAGGCAGAAATGCAACTTGTTCCATGAGATCCCAAATGGGAAAACTGGCTGGGGAATATAACTACTAATTTATGTCAATTAGATTATCTTGAAAGGAATATTTAATATTTTTGATGGAACATTTTTTTAATTGCTGCTCATGGGTACTTTGTAGCTGTTGGAAATTCTGATCTAAATTATTATTTTAGTGAAAGATTGCCAAAGGACTCACATTTGAAACTCCTACATAGGCTAACAGTGGGACTGTTTTCCCTGGGCTGGCCAGCCCTCATTTCCCTGTCAGAACACTCAGGGTAATTGCAATTAACAGAGCTACAGAACAGAATGAGGCCAATTGCTGAGGGTGTTCATCACAAATCTGACTGTGCTGCCTCCTCAGAAACAGTCTGAGATCATGGGCTCATATGGACAGCACAGGAACCTTCAGAAAAGGACATCCCCATATTTGTATCAGGGCCCTGAATGCACTGATGGGTTTAGCTGCCCTTGCCCATTGCAGGGGGCTCCATTTAAGCTCAGCCTTGAGATGCCTCTGTTTTCCCCTGAATGTTGCTGTAGGTGCAGCCTCCCACACAGCTCTTGCTCCCAGATGGATCAACAACCTGCACGGCAGGTAAGTCTGTCACCAGCCCTGTGTCTGGCCTGTCTCTGGGGTGCACCTTGCACTGATGGAGAAGCCTTGCTGCTCCCTGGCACATGTTAGCTGTGCCACCTGAAGGAATTGAATTTTGGATGAGGTCCCAGCTTCTGACCAGCTTTTCCCTTTTGAATCACAATAAGTTAAATCTGGGCCAAAAAAACCCAAACCAAACCAAAACCAATCCCATAAAGATCCTAAAACTCTTTCCAAAGGTCACGTTTCTCCTCTGTTTAAGTTCCCAAATTAAAAAGTCTCATCCAAGAAACCCTTCCACACACATCCATGCATGCCTATACAGCACTTTAAACCATCATCAGTGTCTCCTTTCCCAAAGGGAGAGCTGCAATTTCAAGTGGAGAAACAGATTGATTGTATTTATAGTCTGGTTTTATCTTTCAGCCACAGTACACAAATCCATGGAGCAAGATCCCTGCAATGCTATTTGTTTATTGCATGGCATTGCTTTCCCATTCTCCTGGAGGGGTGAATCATCCTCACTGCTCAACTCACCCTGCTCTCTCCAGTCTTTGCACCACAGAGCACTTGATGAGGGTCAGCACCCTTGGTGTAGTGCTTTAGAAGTTTAATTTACAAGTTGCCTCTTGGCAGCATGGAGGACTCTCCTTCAGCTTGCCCTGTGCTGTGGTGTCAGAGCAAGCCCTTCAAAACCCAAATAGTTGCTGGATGTGGTCAGTTGAAACTCTTGACCTAGTTTCTCAAAATCATGTGGTTGGCTTAAAAAATTAGATTTCCTTTTTTTTTTTTTTTTTTTTTAATGATTATGTAGTCTTTGCATCAAGTTCTTGTTTGAGGAATTGCTAGTGGTACTCCAGCTGCAATTTTGAATTTCTCTTCATTGTCATAAAGGTGAGAAGTGTATTTTTTGGTGATCTACAAGTAGGGAAATAGCTCTAGCAGCTAAGAAAAACACCAACTATCATGACACTGTGGTTTAAAAGCAGGGCTATGTGGATAGTTAGAAGTTATTCCAGATTTGCTGGGGTGTTTCAGCAATCCCAGATCAGACCTACGTGCAGTTCTCAGGTGTGTCAGTGTGTTAGGAGGGCAGGGGGTGGCAGTGAATTGTTTGGCAGCAGTCTGAGCTCTCTGCATGGCTGGATGCTGCACCCAGGGGCTGGGATGCCCCCTACAGCTGCTCACTTCTCACTCCCCAGCTTTTTGCTGCACGTCTGTTCCCTGTCAGTGCTAGGCTCGTTTACAGATCTGTCCAGCTTCTTTGCAGCTGTTCACTGAGATCCTTCTCATTTTTCTGCCTGGGCAGCTGCAGCCCATACCCCAAACAATGGATGTGGGCAGGAATATAACCTGATGGAAGCTAAAGAAGAGACCGAGCTCTGGCCAGCTGCTGAGCAGCACCCACACCTTGGCCAGCAGGCCCCCAGGTCTGTTACCCTGCCCTTGCTGTTCCCAAACCATTCCTGCCCCTGGTACCCCGTGGGCAGCCCGTGGGACTGGGGCTGTGTGGATGTGGAAGGGCTGTGGGTGAAGGAGCAATTTATTATTTGTTGCCATTGGATACTGATACCAGAGTACCAATTTTAACTGCAGCTGTAAGGCTGCCCAGAGTGCAGAAGCAGCATCTCTTAAAGAAGTCGCTGGGGTTTTATTCCCACAGGAGATGTTCATAGCAATCTCTTGGGTTGCAGCCCTCCCAATGCAGTACCTGATTTTCTGCTGAAGCTTAATCCTAGGAGCTGGGAAAACAGGGCTCTGATTAAAAATGGAAAAGCAGCACTTGGAAGGAATGTTGTATGTTGGATTTTACTAAAAGGATGTTCTAAAATTTATGGGGTTTTTTGCTGTTGATGCACCAGGTTGTTTTGCTGTACAGCTTGGCCTCTTTGTGCTGCAGACAGACTGTGCCAGAGACTCAGCATGGCTTGCTTGCTTCACCAGCCCAGTGGTTCACTGGGTGGCAGCTGCAGAGCTGCCTGCATGGCCTTCCCAGTGCTCAATACTCACCATTCAGATTTTAAAAATACCCCAGGGCAGCCCGAGGCAGGGATGTCAGGGCAAACAGCCTCACTTAATTTCCCCTACATACTGTGCTATAAGTAGTTCAGGCACCTGCTCAAACCAGAAATTGTTGGGGAAGATGAAATAGGTTTAATCCTACAAGAAATGTTTCTTCCCTTAAAACCAGACACCAGCAGTGGTTAATTACCACATCCCAAATTGGCACAGTTGAATCTTCGTGGAATTATTCCTGCCCCAGCTCTGAGTCCTTACTACTTCTGGCTATTTCTATTGTTTTGTTATACTACAAATCCAGTTATCAGCCCAAATCTGTTTTCCTTGTTAGTAAAAAAACCTCTGTTGCAGGAACTTATTGGGATGAGTTTTTCTTGTGCTTCCTTTATGTGGACTTAACTGATCAGCAAATAATGATGCATGAGAGCCAGGTCTCCCAGCCCCAGCCACCTATGGCAAGGTGGGGGCTGTACCAAATTAATCTTTGTGCACAGAGCCAGTATAATGGATATGTATCTCTGTGTATATGTATGTATTCACTCTACTATACATAGATTCCTCATGTAATCATAGATTGGTTTGGGTTGGAAGAAGCCTTAAAGATGATCCAGTTCTAGACCCCTACCATGGGCAGGGAACCTTCCACCTGACCAGGTTGCTCAAAGCCCTGTCCAACCTGCACTGAGCAATTCCAGGGACAGCATCCATAGCTTCTCTGGGTTACCTGGTCCAGTGCCTCTCCACCCTCATAGCAAAGCACTTCCTCCTATCAGCTAATCTAATCTAACCTACTCTGTTGGAATCCATTCCCTTTTTTCTGTCACTCCATGCTTAGTGAAAAGTCCCTCTCCAATTTTCTTGTAGGCTCCTCTCCTGCAAGGTGTATATACAGACCTGAAGAAGTTGCTTTTGAACAGCTTGTGGATGTGTAACTGAAGTAGAAAATCCCGTCGTTAGAATTTTCTTGATGCTTGGAATAGTGGAGTGTAATAGAAGGGACTGTGTTGATATATGTGAAATAAGCAATTAAAGCTGTGAATTGAGCATTAGAGTCAAAATAGCTGGAGCCAGGGCCTAAACAGACCGGAAATGCAGACACTAGCTAGAGACTGGTTTTGGGAAAAAATAGTACATGGAATAACAATGACCAGCAACCGTCACCTAGCTGGGAGTCAAATGCCTTTTATTGCACTATTGCCTCTCCTGCCTTTGCACAAGTTTTGTGACTAGAGCCTTCCTAAAGCCTTTCTGAAGAGGTCTTGGGCAGGAGCAAATGCAGGACTATGGGTGTGTGTATTCCCAGTGAGCTGCAGCAACTCTGCTGCTCTGTTTGATCTGGCATCAGGTGCAGACATATGTGTGCCTTGTGTGTCTTAGAGATTGGCTTCACAGAGGCATTGGGACAGTGGATGTGGTTGAACATGTCTCCCTGGTAAGTTTTCAAGCTCTGAAGGTTTTATCTATTGATAAAACCCAAACAAACAAAAAAACCCCTCACTTCGTGGATTAAGAACAAACTGCTTTTAAATTAGCCCTATTAATATCTCACCCAGGACCCACAGTCCCCATACTCTGGAGTCCAGGGCTGGACAGGGTGTCTGTGGGTGCAACACAAATTAGGCAACAAAAGCAGCTTTGTATCAAAACAGTTTATTAAAAACAATAAAACTTCACTGAAGCTTTCTGTCTTCAAGACAGAATTATTACACTGCAGCATTCAACACGATCATAATCCATATATAAATATAATACTATACAGCTTCTGTTCGCCTTGGCCAAGTTCTGCCCTCAGTCTGGCCCCACACAGCCCTGCTGACACAACCCAGCCCTGCATACTTTAGCTGCAGAACCTGTTCCTCTGGGAACTGAGCTATTCTATCCCTTCCTCCCCTCACAGTGCTCTTACTGTGAGGAGGTTGCACAGAAACCCAGCACAGCTCTTGGCAGCTCGAGGCAGTAACAGAACTGGTGTGAGCACACCGAGCCACCCACAACAGCAACGCTGCCTGATGTTTAGGAAAAATAAATAGGCAACCAATTAATCAAGTTCCCAGCAGTGCCCAAGTGCAGAGAGCAGCTTCTGTTCACAAGAAGGAAGCTCTGTCCGGACCTGCCACATCGCTCCTCGGCTGTGACAGAAGGGCTCCTGCACAGCCCCCTCTTGCTGCAGCTCTGGCAGGGAAGGGCAGTGCCAGCAGCTGCCTGGCACACTTCTGCCACCTCCCCTGAACACCCTCCAACAGCATCACTCTGGGCCATCAGCTCTGCACCAAAGTCAGTATTTATCCTTGCACCATGGCCAACAGACTGAGTGCTCAGTGCCTCAGCCTTTCGGGTCAGGATGCTGCTCACAAGCCATGGCTTGGCTTCCTCACCAGCCCAGAGGCTGCTTCTCCCTCCTCTCCACATCACTCATGTGCCCTGGGCTGCCCTGCTGATCGGGGTCTTCTTGCACAGTTCCTGGTAGAATTCAGACTCCAAAAACCGCGGGTAGGAGTTGTTCTCCATCAAGCTGTAAACTCTCTTCTGCGCCGCACTGAAGCAGGTATGGGTGGCTTCCTGAATGCTCTGCGCAATCATATTCTTGGTCTGGAAGTCTATGTTTATCTGAAATACAGAAAGAGGGACATTACCACTGAGAACGGAATTCAAGTAAATGTAATACACAGTTCAACTCCTGAAGAGGTGGAAAAGGCAAGCCCCCATTACAACAGGGTCAAATTAACAGAGAGTTTTCTTAAAGAAAATTCTTCTTTTGCACAAAACCAAAACCAATTCAGGTGTGTCTTTTCTCAGTTAAAATGGAAATTCTCTGCAACGTTGCTTGTGCCATTTTCCAGCTTGGTGAAAAGGTAGTTGCATTCAGACCCAGACACAAACAGAGGTTATGTACAATATAGCTTGACATCTGTATTTTGAGTTCAAAGAAACAATGGCTGTAAGAACCCAGAGCATTTATGTTTAAGCAGCTTTTCTTTACCTCTTTGGGAGCCTCCTTTTCAATGAAGTCATTGTAGATTTTCTTTGCTTTCGATGTCAGCTTTTGGGGTGATTTCGTTTTCTTGAAGTCTTCACAGGCCAACCAGAACTCGATATTCTCTTCACAAAACTCAGACTTCAAAAAAGCTCGGAAAGCAGCAAGACCATCTAAAAAAAGAAAAAATTTACCATCAATTAGCTATTTCAGGAATCTTGATTTTATCTATTGATCACATCAGTTTCTACCAAAATTATTTTCTGTAGGTCTTTTTTTTCAGTGATGGCAATAAAAAAATTCCGTTATTTATGTTTGCAAACAGGTTAATGCTTTAACAGCTTGGCAGGTTTCACTTTGAGTTTGCCATTTCTTAGGCAAACACATAAAATGAAACAATTTCTAGTCGATATGTTTCCTCCTATGATGCCTGAGAATACATTAAAAAAAAAATCTCATTTCTCTGTAGATAAGATCTCCTCGGTTAACCTTTACACTGCAGTAAATATGACTGCTACAGTACTCTGGAATATTCTTTCAATGGAAAGGATGACTCAGGTTCAAAGAGCAAATAGTAATGTTATTTCTTAGTCTTTCTGCTTTGCTAGTGAATGCTTTTACTTGTAGAACTACAGTAAAACCCCAGGATCACCTAACCTGTGTTATAGAATCCTTCCCACATTGCTGGAAAGTATTTGCTTTGGTTATGTAGTGAGCTCAGGGAACAAATGCCCTTTTCCCATTTGGCAAAGCCAAGCTGACAGGTATAATTTTCACTACAGGGGTTTCAAGAAAAAAAAAATCTACTGCAATGATTTATTTTTTGTTTTATTATTAGTTTGCAATTTTTATTTTTTTTTAAAACCCACTTCTATATATTTTGGCTTTCAATTGTTAAAAGCATTTAACTTGCAAGACCAGAATCAGAGCTCTTTACATGAGAGGTACAACTGACATGGAAAGAAGCAAACTCTGACAGACATACTTAAACTTCTCCGCCCCTTTGCTCCCGAATGTTACTTTTTGAAACAAACTTACATTTGTTAGCAAGAAGTTCATCAAAGGCTTCTGACCACAGCTGGGCTTCTTCAGGGGAAGGTCTGCAGAAAGAGAGGGAGAACATCAGACTCCACTGCTCAAGTTTTACTGCTTTTGCGGAACACTCGAGTTATTTAATCAGTCTCTTTCTCAACACTTACCTGAAGTAGTTGCGGTGTTTCCCTGCCTTCTTAGACTTTCTTTTGTTAGAATTGGAAGAGTTCTGCAGGAAGTAGCTCAGCCTCGTTTTCCAATCTTTAATGCTGGAAGAAAGAAGAGGGAGATGCTCGTTAAGAACGACGGCTCGCAGAGCTTCGGGCAGTAGCGCTGGCCCTGCAGCGGCTCCTGCAACAGGAGCCCCGCACAGCCCCAGAAGGCACGGAAATCGCGGGGGGGGACTCACATCGTTCTCTTCATCCTGTCCTTGTCCGCCTCCTCGGGCTCGCTGCGGCGGCGGCTGCCCCGCTCCGTGCGCCCGCCGTGCCGCACCGCCAGGAACAGCGCGCTCTGCATCCCGAGCCGGTCAATCCCGGTCAAACCCCGACCAAATCCCGATCCCAACCCCGAGCCAAGCCAGCCGCACCGCTTTTATGGCCCCGCTCTCCGGGCGGGGCTGGGCTGGGCCGGGCTGGAGGCGGCACCGCCTGTCCTTCCCAGCACAGCAAACTCTGCCTCTCCTCCGCATCACGTCTCTTTCCCCCCTTTATTTTGTTTTTCCTTACTCCCCCCGCCCCTTCTTGGAAATCTTTTGGCGTGTCACACCGCCAATGGGCTGGCTGTCCTTTCCGTCCGTCAAAAATATACCCTGCGCTTCTGGAGGTGTTTTTAAGGTTTTTCAGATTTTTTTAGTGTGGCCAGCTCGCGAAAAAGGAAGGACTTAGGCATATTTCTCAAAAAAAAAAAAAAAAAAAAATGAAGTGACTCTAAGTTTGAGCGTACGGTGCTTTTGGTGTCGCCCCTCTGCTGGCCCAGGCTGTGGATCCCTTCGCCCGTGGCTGCACAGGGTTCAGATCTGTGCAGGGTTGCCACCTACCAGTGAATTGTGTAAATTACTGCCAGCCCTGGAAGCTGAAGTTGCAGCGCCTTACTCGAGCCCGCGGCTTGTTGGAAAGGCCATGTGGTCCTTCTCAGCAGTGTCCAGCTGGAAGGTATCATGTCCAAAGAACTTGGATTTAGGAACCATGTGAGTTTCTCTTTAACCTCTCTCTGCTTTTCTGCTGTTTTCTGTGCGTGTTTTCCTCTCCGCAGTGTCCCAGAGCCTGCTTTCCTGCCACAAAAAGCAGTGTTCAGAGGGGCTGACCCCCAGAATACCAGCCGATTTCAATACAATCACCTAGCATAAATATCTGATCCTTTCACATAATCACCGTGTCCTTACAATCCCTGCTTGCTGAACACTCACAAGCTGCACAAAAGCATTTTGCTTTAAATGGAATGTCTGGGGGAAAGGAACGCCATTTAATTTGTGGCAGCATTTAAGCAACTTTTCAGTGCTTCTGGTTGTACTTTGCGGTATATATAGGAAAATAAAATTAAACTCTATAAATTGTACCAAATCACTTTAAATTACTTTTGCAACAGGTAACTCTTAGTCCTGTATATGGCGTGCACATTTTCTAAAGGGAAATTATTGTGGGGGCGGTTACCATGGCAGAAAAGTTGGAAAGAGTAAGGCTCTAAGTGCTGTGAAAGCATCAGTTCCAGGCACTCCGTGGGGTGAAGCTGCCAAGGCACAGAGCGGGGCGGGCAGTGCTGGGTGATGGATGGGTGTGTGCTGGCTCACTCCCAGCCGCCAGGGCTGTGGGACAGCGTGTGACACACGGGGACATCGCCCGCACGTGCGGGGCTGGCACAGCCAGGCTTGGGAGGGCACGGGGGAACCCATCCCTGCCCGCCTCTGCCAAGGATTTGATCTGCACAGGAGAACAGCACGTCCCCACCTGCCGCCCGGCTTGCAAGATTTCTCCCGTTTGGATGCTGGTTTCGGGTTTATTTCACCCGGTTCTCAAAGCTGAACAGGGGGAAATGTGCCAGCTATTGGGAAGTGGGAAACTTCAGAGTCTAGCAGGCTACAGTCAGCAATTATATTTTGGGAGCTCACCTGTAGCACATCAGAGATTCTGCAGATGCTTAAAGCCTGACAAAGTGTTTTCTTGTTGGTCCTAGAGGAGGCTTGCAAGGATAGAGCTGGGATATTCCCAGCGTCTGCCAAGTTGCAAAGTTGGCAGTAGCCAGCATGTGGAGAATTGCAGCATGAATCATGTTTTTATCTGATGCTTTCTATTTCAAACTTTTAATTGCGTCTTTCAGAAACCCATAAAATGGAAGTACCAGCTAAGGAAGGCAGTTATAATGTGCAATATCTTTCAAGAGTGGAAAAAAACAGGTAAAAAACTCAGCTGAATATGGAATTGCGAAGCTAGATGACCTTATAAAAAATTCTTATTGGAACATTTGGTTTAAAAACTATTTAGATTAAAATTGAATTTTGTTGGCTGTGTTAGGTAGATTTTGGTTTATATATTTATTATACGTTTAAAGCATGGATATTGCTGGGTTTGGTTTTTTTTCCAGTAAAAGAGACACTTTACAAAATACTTTCTCGTTTCTCCATGGTGTGTTTTCTGGCGGGGATGCCTACCTTTGCCAGGACATCAATTACACATCTGCATGATAAACATGTTTTCCATTTATGTTCAAAGACAAAGAAGCATCTGAGCTCCCCCAATGTCACCAGTGTGCTGTGCAAGGACCCAGTCAGGGCTGGGAAGAGGCTGCTGGGAGGGGCCAGCCAAGTTCTTCCCTTGAAAGCTTCCCCAAGTGCTGAGGGCATGAAATGGCCCTGAGTGGCTGCACTGCCTGCAAGGGTGTTTGGCTCACTGAGCAGTTTTAAAGAGGGCAAACCCAAGCATTACTTCATTTTATGAATTTTTGTTTTTTCAAAGCAAGATGGCAAAATGGCTCAGGCTCTTAGCTCGCCTTTCTGAAGGGGGGTTTGTTGCACACCAGCGGTGCCATACATGGACTGGGCAAAGGAGATTTGGCATCTCAGCCCTGTCCTGTGCTGCCTCATGCAACAGTGCACTGAAAATCTCAGGAAAATTAGGAATTGAGGTTTCAAAGAAAAGCCCTGGATTGCAAGTGCAGCACAGGTTTGGGTGTGTCAGCACTGCCAAATGCATAATGCTGCTGGAAAATAAGTGTCTCCAAACTAGGATTCCTTTCATTTGGAACAGGGCTGAGTGGCTCCAAGCTGTGATTCCTCTCATTGGGAATGGGAATGAGTAGCTCCAAGCAGAGCTCCAAGCTCTGGCCGTGCTGACCTCTGCCCTTTGCAAACAGGGAAGCTCTTGGTAGTTGAGGACAAATGCAAACATAGTGCCTAAGCTTTTCCTTTATGTCGTCCTTAAAGCTTCCGTCTATTTCTGTTCCACTAATCTCATTGGCAAGGGACAAGGCCGAGGGAAAGTGGTGGGAGGAGGTAGCCTGTAGCCCAAATTTTGCTATTGATGTTGGTGACAAATTTGCTATCGCCTGCAGCGAAATCTGATGTCAGATGTTTAAGGGCACAAGCGCTTGCCCTGGAGATCACACGTTGCTTTTCAGAGCCTTTCTTGAGAATGTTCTGTTCTTTTTCTGCTTATACAATTCCTGCGGGCACCAGGGATGGCTGGATGTACAGGGGACTGTAACGCTGACAATAAACATCCTGGGGAGAAGATCAAGATTTTTCCATCTCAGTTACGTTCTATGTCGCAATAGCTCCACTGATCTTTTGAAGTCCCCAGTGAGATGTTCTCACTGAGTGATACTTAAATCCACGTCTGCATTTTGTAAAATGCCAACCCTTGTTTCTTTCTTTCACTTGGCTGATAGGACACAGGAAAAGTGGTCCAGAGTTTATAGCTGAGTTTTGTAAAGCCAGGAGGACAGAACATGCTTTTGCATGGTAGTTCAAACCATGCATGGGAATTATTTGAGGGGTGTCCTATTGAGCCCTCAGTTATGACTAGCTGAAAAACCATGTTCAAAAGAAGGAACAAGATGTTGAGCCATGTCTTTTTCTTTTGTAATGCAAATTGCAGATGACACAGGTGAACTTTTCTGTATTTTTACTTTTCTTGTATGTACAACTGTACAATCCTGTGCTGTGCTGTGAGATGATTCATGTAAGCATTACAACAGGAAATCAGCAAAGCTACGTCGTGACCCTCTGTTCTTACCTCTCTTTCAGGCTGTGGCTCATCTGAAGTTCAGGGACTGATCTGCATCAGTACAGAGGGGCACAGAGGTGCCCAGCTGTGGGTGGCAGCGAAGGCTTTGTGCTGCACATTGTTGAATAACAGCAGCCAAGCCCAGGCTGTGTGATAGGGCACTATTTTCTAAATGAATATTACAGTTATGAATATTAAAATTGCCACTCTTTCGCATTTTTTAAATTTTTGATTTTAATTTTTTAATAAGTGGAAAAGTTCACTCAAACCCTTAGTCTAATACTAATCCTGTTCTCTGCTACCTGCCTTTCTAGTTCCTGTAGTAGGGGGCGTTGTTTTCCTTGGATTTTTTTATAGTTGTTTTGTTTTGGGTTGGTTTTTTATTTATTTATTTATTTATTTTTCTATTGTTTGGGGGTTTTTGTGGTTTTTTAATTGTTTGAAGACTGCTGAAGTAAAGTTGCTGCATCCTCTGACTTTGGCCCTGCAGGTTGTGCCTGACAGGCTGTTGTACTTCCCCCAGTATTATTTTCCTGTCATAGGGGTCAAAACGTGAAAACCACCAGGAGCCATTTCTGGATCTAAATTTAGCTCTACTATGGATTAAAACTAACCTGGACCAATTATATGCTCAGTCTTTCCTAAATAAAAAAGGAAATATATCTCATTACTAATGGATCTTGTTTCGCTTAACAGCAAAATCCTCTGAGTAACATATCAACTAGTCAGAGTTCTCTGAGAACTCATCAGTCCCAGCCCTCAGCTACCTTGTTTTACATAAAAACTGACATTAGTTTATAAAAGTTCTAAGAATAGAGCTGAAATTTGTCACGTGGATCAGCTGGTGTGTGCATGTGTACATCTCTGTTTAGGGATGCTGTGAAGAGAATATGAATTTAGGCATTGAGCCTCAATTGTGATTCCCCCTTCGTCCCTGGGCATTTGGAAATGATGGTTTTGAAGGAGACACTGGACAGAAGCAGGCAAGAATCGGAACAGCAGGTTCCCTGGGGAGCAGGGATGGCTGTCCTGCTCGTGTCAGATCTGATTTATCCCTTCTGCAAAAAAAACTGAAAGGAGACCTGTTAATATAGTCTGCATTCTAAAGGACAGGACATTCTCATATTCCTTATGCCTTTTGTCAATACAGAAAGCAAACAGCTTAGCAAGAAGCAGGGTATTTTTAACAATGAAGTTTCCTTAGCAGATACAAGCTGGGTTGCACCATCTCAGGTGAAGAGAGATGATTAATCTTGTTTGAGGTTAGCCAGGTGATGCAGAACACTGGCTCCATGTTCTGTTCCAGTTGCAGTCTATTTTTCTCCCCTCCTCCCCAAAGGCTCTATTTGCTTACCTGGGTGTGCAGAGGGACATTAAACAATCAAATAAGCTTGCTAAATCTGCATGTGGGCACCATCTTTATCATATTATCTGCATGTAACAAAGCCAGCACACAGCCCTTCTGATGACTCTTCAATCCATGTTAAAGTCTCTGCAAATACCTGGATGTGTTAGTCAGACATTGATCCAGAAAGTCTCTGTGGCTTAGAGAATCACACCCTTTTACAGCTCCCACAGGTGGATACTGACAGGAGCTCAACAGCAAGAAAGCTGAAGATAAGGGCATAGGAGCATAACCATTTGTGCACCACCTTCAAAGTTTGAATTAAAATAAGTATTGAAAATAATAAGTGAACACAAGTACTTCTTTTGAAATGAGATAAATTTTCTTTCTTATTTCGCAATGGGCAGAAAAGTCTTAAAAAGCCCACTTCTTTGGAAACCCTAATCTCCACGCTGGGTAGAACTACAGAGGTTTAATTGCACTTTTTTAGTGGAAAACAAAAACAGTAGCAAAATATCAGATTTGTCAGTGGAAATTTTTTCATATATTTAAATTTATTTTAGGGTGATATTTTCTTTTTATCCCTTTCAGTGTTGCAATACAGGCTTTTTGGTGAAGAGTAGAAGGGTAATGAATGTCTTTGGGATGTGGTAAAGGCTGCATGTAATGGAGAGGAGAGAAAGCATTGTCTGAGCAAATCTGCTTATCAGAGTCAGGAGACAATTCAGGAAGGGCAGCCTTAAACTTTTTCTAGTCATCATACTGTCAAAAACAATTTTAAAATTTGCAAGTTAAACTCTCTGGAGTTAGAAAAGGCCAGAATGAGGGTTCCTGTCCAAGGTTATTAATCCCTCAGTGGCATCCTGGGCTGCCCCCAAAGTGAAGGCTGGGAGAGAAAGGAAGGACAGGGTGAATTTTGTCCTCATCAAAAGGTAGAAATTCCCTCCTGGCTGTCCGAAGAGTACACTGAGGGAGTCTGACCATAACCAGGGCATCTTTGGGGCCAAGAAGATTGACAGATTAGTCATTCCCCTAATTACAAATATTGCAAAATAACGTCCCGATCCTCCAAGCACTGTAGGCAGGCACATGCTCCTCTAGGACATTTTTTCGTACTAGTTCAGTGTTCAAACAGGCCTTCAGAGCAGAGCAACTCATAGCTGACTTTAGGTGCATCATTCCATGTGGAAAATAGAGGTCCAAACCTATAAAATGTGTGGAGAGAATGATAATGCCATTTCTTGTGTCTGAATGAATGCTAGGTGAAATTCCAGAAGTTAGCAAAGCTCTCCTCACTGATACTGCAGTGCTAGATTACTCAGAACATTTATTGTCACAGCCAACAACAGTGACAGGTAATTTTGCATTAAAGAAACATTTTCTGGGCTGCTTGCAGTGCTAGCAAAAGTCCGTGCAGGGCTGTACATTACTATGGACTGCACTCAGAATTCTGAGAGGCTGAAAATCCCTCATTGACTGTTCTGGCAAACTCCTTTTTAAAGAGGCTGCAGTCAGTGCCACACTGTGACACAGCCCCCAGTTAGCACCTGTGGTGAGGTCTCTCTACAACAGGCTCTTGGTACTTCTCAAGGATGCTCCTCTAGGATTGCTCGATGCATCATTGAGAAATGAGAGCAAGAAAACTGAATTAACAAAAGAATCAACAAAAATATGCCATTTCTTCACTGGCTATAAGTACTAAAATGTACCAAATAGGTAATTTGAAGGGAAAAAAGAAATCTTGGCGGTTCTGAAAGGATGGGGCAAGTTCATTGCTGGTGACAGAGAGCTGAAAATGTCTGTTCAGCACCTCTCTCCATCTTTTCCAAGACAAACTACTGCAGAGGACGGGGAGCTTTGTGATCTTGGCTGTGATTTCATCTGCTCCTTCCAGGAAGTTTCTCTTAACTCTTTTGAAAATGAAACAAAATGCGTGGCAGTTTGTAAACATACACTTCAAAACAGGATCATGCAGTACTTTTTCTGCTGCATGTTGCTCTGAGGGGTGACACGTGAGCTGCAGTTCAAGCTCTGGAAAGGGGAACTTATTTCACATTTAACATTCAACTTTTGTTTAGTTGCTATGGATTTTTTTTTTTTTTATTTTTAAAATCAAGTTGTTTACCTAATGCCTTTGTTTTAAGTAAGTTTGTTTTTCTGGTAGTTTTCCAACAAAAGCTGTTATTTGAAGACTGGGACAACATTCCTGGCAAATTTATAACTGAGAAAGAAATGAGGGGACAAGAGGGCTCACATCAGCTCTCTGAGATGTACATGAACATATTAGGATTCATAGGTAAATTGCAAGGGGTAATGAAAAGAAGAACAGAAATTATCTGGGGGAAATTACCTTCTGCTGTGCACCAATATCCACTGAATACCAATATCCACTGAATAAATAATGCCCATTGAATAAATAATAATAAATAATAAATAATAAATAACGAATCATCAATCATCAATCATCAATCATAAAACAATCATAAATAATAAATCATAGATCATAAATCAATCAGAAATCATTAATCATAAATAAGAAATAAGAAATAAGAAATAAGAAATAAGAAATAAGAAATAA
>JAHLSL010000052.1:4381428-4532738 GCA_025920805.1 Petroica traversi | reverse complement strand
AATAAGAAATAAGAAATAAGAAATAAGAAATAAGAAATAAGAAATAAATAAGAAATAAGAAATAAGAAATAAGAAATCTATAAATATCGATTATCTTCTGCTTGCTTCAGCTACGGGAGAAATGAGGACAATTTTTTCCATGTATTATGGAAATATTCCTTCTTTGCAAATGTATTTTCTTTATTTCAGGCAAGAGAGATTTAGAACTGGACACCGATTAAACACATGGAAAGCTTCTTGAAGTCAGAGGTTGTTTTTGCATTGGCAGTTTCTCTGCAAGTAAACAGAGAGTAAAGAAGGACATGGTAAGGTTCTCTGCTGTGCGTTTGGGTTTGCAGCAGGTTTTACACAACTGCCCTGTGTGCCTCAGACATGGCACTTTTAATAATATTTACTAAATCTCCTGCCTGCCAGTATTATTTAATTTGCATTTATTAAAACAAATTGAAACAAGAAGTTATTTTGTTACAACTCAAAATGCACTCAACATGAGCTGCTTTTGTTTTCTTTGCAAATTTACATTTACATTTATAATGCATTACTAGCCAGCTCATTTTCTTTTTTGGTTTTAAGTACAGCTGAGAAATCAACAGGTTTTTATTAAACCTGATCCCCAATTTTTTTTCTCCCTCATGGGAGGAAATCTAGTAAGACTGGGTTTTGCTTACCTGTCTGCTTGCTTTTTAAGTTTCTGAGTGAAGAATTGACAGATATTTATAATGTTATTATTAAAGAGTCCTTTGGGAACTTGGGAAAGCGGATCAGAAAAGAATAGGTATAGTCAGACCTGTACTTTGGGCTGTCACTGTCCATGGCAGCTGGAAAATGCCTTCTGAATAATTAAACTGAGTATTTCCCTTTCTGAAGTTTTATTTTTATTGCTTTACTTTTCATGTTTTCTCTCCACTCTGAGAACTGTGCATTCTGTGCTGCTCTGATTGCAATTATTTTTTTCTTTTTTCCAAGCCCTCAGTGAAATAGCAATACTGGCCCAATGTTTTAAGCTTTTAAAAGCAGCGGGTTATTACCATTCGCAATTGCTCAAGTTTATGGGCATATTTATTTATAAATATTTACCCAATGGATAATGAGACAAGAAACTGAGAATGTTTTCCCCAATCCCCTCTACTGACCTGTACCATTCAGCAGATTTACAGCAATTTTCCAGCTCTGTGAGCTCTCCTAGGTAGGAAAGCTGCCAATGAGCAGCTTCAAGATTTCTCTTCAGCCTGTAAATACACTGGGGAACAGGGAAAGGTATGAAGCATTCTGAAAATTTCTGGGTGCCTCTGCCAGTTATTCTAACCTGTGCTGTAGGTTTATCCTCACCTACTTTGCTCTGCATAAGCTGCATGTAGCTGAAAGTGTGATCTGAGGGCTCATTCAGTGAGATTAAATAGCAATTGAGGTTTAATTGCATTAACAAATTATATACTGTTAGCAAGAGTATGAAAAGTAGATAATGTAAATGCCAGCAGATATTCTGTTTGCAAAAACAACGAACTTTAAAAATGTTGTGCTTTCCAGATTCTGATTTGAATTAGCCCTGTCTGGAATGTAATCTCTTCTGGAGTACCTAAAGGAGAATTGAATTAGTTTTCTACTTTTTCCAAAAATCGAAACTAAATTGTTATCTGGAAAGCATCCTGTTATTTTTTACAGCAGCAGAGGACTGTTAGATTTTGCAGTCTCAGAAGTCTTTTTATTGGCCTGTATTTTGACCTGCTGTTTGTCACTACCCATCCTAGGGGGTAATGATTAGCTTTGACTTAAACTTAAACTTTAGTCAAAGAATGCTGGGATGCATTTGAGAAACACAGTGAAGTTTTAAACTCACTTTGAACAATGCAGAAAAAACTGCTTTTTACTAACTTATGCAGCTGCCTTGACCTTTTGGAGAAGTGTGATTGTTTTCTGTCTTTTGTCTCTTGTCTCTTGTCTTTGTCATTAATTAGCAAGGGTTTACATCTCAGGGCCTTCTTTTCATTAAGATACATAAAACCTTTGGATGCTTTCAGCCAGCAATGTAATTACCTTGAGCTTCCTGCTTCATCCACCTGAGGGTTTTAAATAACTATATTCTTTTAAGCAACCTTTTCACAAAGCAGACTCAAATGCATGTGAAATTATCCTCATCTACAGCCAAGTTCGATTTGAACTGGAATGTTCTTAGAGTGTGATAACAACATTTTGTGCTTTTTGGAATTTAGCATAGTTTTAGGCAGAGAGAAAGAGAGATTGAGAGCTCCAATGATTCTTTTCCTGGAACCATTTTGAAGTGAAATCCTCTCTAGATAGAAATATCCATTTGTGTTTTTTACTTTGCCACAGTCAGCCTTTGCTCAGTCATTACCAGGCTGAGTTTTCATCAGCTCCCAGATAAACTGAGCTTCTATTCTGCTAGCTCCTTAGTTACTCCAGTGCAATTTTCAGGGCTGCACAAGGCACTCTCTATTTTCTAGACATGCATTTTGTGAACTACTGAAACATTACTTTTGTTCCTGTTGCCTTTTTTTCATTTTTCCTAACCAGATTTTAGTCAGTAGTTAAATGTGGATGTGCTCAAGATGCACGACAAAAACATTACCAGGTAATCAGTGCTTGATGCTTAATTGCTGCTCTTTTTGGAATGTTATGTTCAGAGCCACCAGAAAAATGTGGTGGTGGTGGCAAATCTTCCAATTTTTTTTTTTTTTTTTTTTTTTTTTTTTGTTATTTCATGCCTTAGTTCTTGCTGGGATGTTCATGGGCAATAGGTCTGTAAATGGGTACTAAAGGACATTTGCTCTGGGCTTATCTAACATGAGCAAGGAGACAGTGCAAAGAAGGGAAATTGTAATGATCAAGGAGGTGAAACTGCAATTAGGGAACCACTTGGTACAAGCAGTAAGAGAGCACTGAGAATTGAAGCAAATCTGTCTTCAGCCAGCAGGCAGTGACCATATGGAGCCTGCTTCCACAGGAGGCTGTGGGGTTGGGCCACTCACTGGGCTCAAGGGAAGTCATGGGCAGCAGATCAGAAAGAGATGCTGAAAAGGATGGGGGAGCTCTGCAATCCATGTTGTAATGGCTGTGAGTGCTGAGCAACTGTGAGAGGAGCAGAGCAAGGAGTCAGCTGGATTTTTGTGCTTTCCCTACCTGCTTACTTCCCCACCACTGAGGACTGACTGCAGGGCAGGAGAAGCAGTGCTCTGCTCCCCTGAGGCATTTTCTGTGCTCTTACAAGTTTTATTTATTGCTCAGACTACCACAAAATAGAGCTTAAAGCATTTACCCCTGCAAACTCTACAAGTAAAGGACCTTGTATGTGTGCAAGGTTTTTCTGGGCTCAGGCCCTGTACTTTATTTGGTTAAATAGGACCATGAACATTCACACAGCTATATAAATAATCACATCGAGTTAGTCCCGTCAGCTGAGCTAAAAGAGAGATTTTTAAGTGCCAAGGACTTAGAACATCTCTTTCTAATTTTACCCTGGCTCAAAGTATGTTTAGAAGATGAGCTATAGATAAAATCAGATAAGCAAAATTATTTAGTATCCTGTCACCTGTAAAATGTTTATCCGTTAAAAATAAAAGAGGTGAGAAAAATAAGTTAATCTTTTACAAGAAACAAAAAAACACGTCTAATGGCTGGGTTGAGAGCCTGTGTTTAATAAGGCAGCGGACGATTACAAAGAGTCCCCAGCAGCTGCTGACAGACATCCTGTTTTTGGCAGTTTGTGCACAGCTCACCAAGAGATGGTACCTGCAGAGGTAGCAAATCTCCATAAGCTAATTAGCTGGAAGATGAGTAGAAAAACATGAATGATTCAGCTGGATGCTGGAGCTGTTGGGAGGAGTTCCAGCTGATTGGTTTTCTGGTAGAAAAGGCTGATTCTTTCAAAGGATAACACCTTGCTAGGATATATCATCTCAGCAGGACTCTCTTTTGTGCTCTGCCCAGACTATTCCCCCACTTTGCCAAGCTCTCCCTAGGCAGGTGGTACAGAGGTGAGCTCTTCCCACCTTCCTCTGCTGGATTTGCAGTGGTCTGGCAGCCAGTGACCCTGTCTGTCCTTCCAGCTGCATCAGCTGACTCCACTGGCTGTCCAAGCCTGCCATTGTAGATGATATTTTTTCGTATGTTTGAAATACTTTGCAGGCTGCACAGAAAATCTTCCAGGCAGCTGCATTAATATACAAAGACCCTGGAGACAAGAGAGGCCCTTAGAGAAAATACAGCAGGCGCATCTTTTTAGTCCTGCAAGAAAAATGTCAGTGGGTTCTTTTTTATTGATTTGGAAATCAAGAGGGATTTTCAGTGTTTTTCTGAAATATTGCCAACTGATGTTGGGTTGGTTATTCCTGCCCTTAGCAGTGCACTAATATCTAATGGCTCATGCTAAGCTTCACCCTTATTTTGTTTATGAAACAGGACTTGTGGCACAAAGGATGCTGAGAAAGGTGCCCACGCAAAAAAAATTATTAGTGGGTTTCATACCTTATGGCATACATTAAATCTAATGGTTCATGCTACTTGTGGGGAGACAGGGGCAGAAAAGAGGAAAGAAAAAGCCTCAGGAGCCATCTGAGAAGAGGAAAAACCACTGCCTCGGCACCCCAGATGGGAAGGAGGTGACAGCAGGATAAACAGACCTTCTAAGAGGGCACCTTGCAACATCAGGCTGCTTCCTTTCCACTTTGCCAGGTCTGTTCATCTCTTTCAATGCCTCATTTTTTATCAAACACTCATTTTAAAAAATCATGGGTGGTGCCTAAAGGCATGTCATAAATTTGGATGATTTTGAGTGTTTTCTCAACCTCAAATGTCACTTTAAAGCTGAGTATTTTACTGCTTTTGCAACCATGAGTATTGCTGGAGTGGCAGGGCAGGAACGAAAACTGTGTGTTCCTCTTCCTTGGGAAACAGTTATTACAGTTCTGACATTTGTAACGTTTTTGGCTCCCAGATGTACAGGTTCTCTGTCAGAGAGATTTATTTTGTGCTTGGTAATTCATATCTTTGTGTCAGGGATGTCAAAACTTTGCAACATAGGAGGCAATGAAAATGTTGAGCTCAGCAAGTCACATTCCAGGAAAAAGACTGGAAGAAATGTCAGCTGTGGACTTGCCTTTCCTGGAAGGCAAGACAAAATTTTACCTTGAGGAGAAACAAGGAAGTCACTTATGTTTGTTTATCACAGTGTAGGGACTGATTTATCCCGAGGATTGGAAGTTTGTATTCCTCTTTGTCTTTTCCATAGGAAAACTACTTGTCTAATAAGGAAGGAAGGAAGAAGAAAAATGAGGCAATCGCTTGACAATTAATTCTTGCAAAAGAGAAAAAAGTGTGTTTACAGAATCATGTTTATATTATGCGATGGAACAACCATTAGTGACTTTAAACATGAGCCATTTCAGCCTCTATAACTCCCAGATGTTCCTGCTGGAAGAGGCAAGCTGTCCCTCAGCCTTACTCCATGTGCTTCCCAAAAAGGGGTGTGCAGGGATGGGCTTTCACCTGACAGCTGAACACACCAAAGGGAGATTTGCTTCTGCAGAGGGTGGTGTTGCTGCCCTGGCTCTGACTCCCACGGAACCTCTGGATGGCTACTCCAGTGCCAGACTGGTGCTCTTGTCTCCTTCCCAGTCAAAGGATCTGCCCTGAGCTGAATAATGGGAAGAGGGTTCAGGGTAAAGCTCCTGTCAGTGCAGCATTATGTCCTGCACTGCCTTAGCTCCATGACTTTATACCCTAAGAAATGGGGAGATTACTCCTTGCCTGGAGTTTGGGACACCTACAAATGATGCTCTGAGTGACAGACATTTAGAAGGAAAAATATGTATTTTGTTGGTCAAATGACTTCTCCTTTTTGGTGATAATCGATGCAATAAGAATGAAGCCAGTTTTTGGAAGTGTGTGCTATAATGATGAAAAACAGGGTTGGGTTGAGAGATTGGAGGTGGGCACAACATTTGGTCTGCATCTGGAATCATGACTTTTCCCCTTGTTTTCCTTGGGGCTCTGTAATTACTAAAAAAAAAACCAAACCAAAACAAAACAAAAAATAGTACAACAGAGCTGCTAGATTAAGCAAAACATGTCAAAAAACTTCCCTGCCTTGTGAAACATTTCCTTTTAACCCCGAACTGATGGAAACTGGAGAAGTCAATTTTTATTTCCTTCCTTTACAAGCAGAAAACCCCAGCCTTTCCGTATTTCTCATCAGCAGAAGTATGGAAGAAGACATTTCACCATGGATACAGATGACATAAAATACTCTTTTTTCTTTTCACTATGTGCACCATTAAAATACACTTGGCACCATTCAGAGTACTTGTGAGATGGCCAGGTTTTCACCTCCAAATTAAAATAAGCCCAAGTTTCTGATTTATTTGTTCTATTTATTGACATTTTTTCCCCCCCAAGATAACAAGCCAACTCTTGGGAATAAAGCAACACATGAGAAATGTGTGGCAGGAGTCCCAGTGCAGTGCAGCCTGTACAGATGTTCCAGGAGCAGCTGCCAGCCTCAGCTGGGGCTCAGCACAGGCAGGTGACAGCACTGCTCAGATGGCTCCTGGCTGGCCAGCAAAGCTGCAAGGGCAGCTGGTGCCCTCAGCTGCATTTTACTGAGAGGTGGATGTAAATATTATTGATGGACTTGGCACGGCCCAAAGGCTTGGATAACAGGGGCCAATGAGAGAGGAATGTCTTTGTGGGCGTGTTACGTGAGCTGAGCACCACAGACAGGACTGCAGGTGCATTTCAGAAAGCAGGGGCTTCAACAGTATGTCCCATCTCTAGTGCAGGGTTTGAGCTTGTCACGTGTCCTGCTGTGGTCAGGCTGCAGTGGCAGTGGCTTAGTTTTAGTGTTGGTTTATTTTAATGTTTATTATATATACAATGCAAATTGTATTTGGGGTGCTTCTTAAAAATAAAAGCAACACACTTGTGCAGTGTAGATTTTAATTCTTAAGTTCTCACATTCCCCCAGTCCCTGGGAAGGAACAGGAGAGGCACAAGCTTCAAGAGGCACAAACATCTTGCATTTTTAGAAGGTACTTTGGATAATATGAGTATTATTTTGATCGCATACATTCCAAAATCAAAGAGAGATGAGGAGTCTCACTGCAGGAAGATGCTAAAATAATCCAATTTCATATTTAAAAAGTGGAAAACAAACTTCCCAGTATGATATTTAAAGGCTTTTAGGGCTGCTTGGATTAGATGTTCCTGTCTCTTGCAGTGCAGTATCAAAAGATTGGACCTCAGGTAGATTTAAAATAGCAGAGAAAGGAAGGCTGCCAGAGCATCTTTCCCAGCAAAGTTTCTACTTGCAAGTTTGCTGGGAAAGAAGCAAGAAATAATAACAGGAGTGTTGTTTTAACTTATTTTCTCCAAATGTATCCTAAGAATGACCTGAAAAATATTCCTTCTCTAACTAGGCAGTGAGGATGCTCTTGCTTCTCCAGGTTCACTCTTCAGAATGTGAGAATTGCTACAACAGGAATGAGGTCAACTCCTTGCCTGGGTTTCTTTAACCAGAAATTCATTGTTAAAAGAACAACTTGACACCAAATTCGCTACCCAGTATTTTGTGGAAGTGCCAGCTTTGTGAGATGAGTGTGAAAAGTTGCAAGAATGTGATGGATCCTCTAGAATTATTGCTCCCTAATTTTAATGGGGCAGCAAGTGCCTCAGAAAGTCTCAACAAGTACCTGCAGATATTCATCCCAGGAAAGTTTTCAGGGCCTGCAAGGTCATAAACAGCACTGTATAATCTGGTTTCTACTGACTGTGTATTTTGGCTAGGCTTTGGGGCTATAAACATTGGAGTTTTGGTTGTTTTGCTGCAAATGGGTGTCATGGGGAAGGTGAACATTCAAAAATGTACTATTTCTCTCATGTGAAATTTCCTTCTCATTGTGTAGGATTGCTAACAGTTAAACCTGTTTAACTGTTCACCTTTGCTGCTTAGAGTTATTACATATTAGTGGCAAAGTTGCTTAAGAAGTCCAAGGGGGCTTTCTCCTAACAGGAGCCAACCTCAAGGACCGGATTTCCAGTTCTCAGGAAAATATGTCTGTGGTTTAATTCCTAAAACATTTGTCTTTCCTATCCCTTGATTGCATGGTACTTGTAGGAGACATTCTGTGTCCTGAATCTCAGCTCTTCTCATAACCAGACAGATGTTTTTTTGAATAGCAGCCCTCTGATACTGGAGTAAAGTTGAAGACTAAAAGCATTGTTCAGTTTAGTTTATTTTTGGGTAGTTGTTTAAGATGGGAACTTAATACACTTTTGTGCAAAATCACCATGTTGACCAGAAGATTTAAGATGGTCCCACTTAACATCTGTGTAGTTTATCTGTAAACAGGGGAAGTAAAGGGAGAATTATGAGGAGTCACTGGCTTATTTTCTTCATGCTGCTCTAGGATCAGTGCCAGAGACATCTTCCTTTCTGAAACCCAGAGAAGGCCTTTTGGACATGAAGAGCATCATGGTCTGGAGAGAAGAAAATTCCTTCTTATAAGCTCAGAAAATTCAGAAGTGCCAGGTAGGCAAGAGAAGATGACACACTTGGATGGTGTTATAAAAACAAGAAGCCTAAAACCCCCACACAAGCAATAAGCCAGATTCAAGGAACTGACCATTAAGGAAAGAGATTAAAAAACCCCACAAAACTCCCCTACCAAAACCTACAAAAACCCACACACATTAAAAAACCCCCAAAACCCCAAACCCCACAAGACAACCAAGAAAAGTACAGGATGGTTTGCAGACAGGAGTTGCTCTTCTGTTCTGGAGGAGGCTGGAAAAGGTGGATATGATAGAAATTTTTCTTCTGTCTTCATGAGAGTAAACATTCACTAATTTATCATTGCCAGGGGAGAATTGCTTGTACACCTAGTGACAAATAAAAGCATATTTAAAGATTATAATAATCAAAGTGGGCTCTGTTATTTTGGTGAGAGCAGCATCTCAGGCATGACCCCACCAGGCTGAACTGGGGTGGCTGGGGATTTAAAGCCGCTTAAAAACTTCTGCAGTCCAGAGGCCCAGAGGCAGCAGCTCCCACGATAGAGGGGCAATTCCCCTGCTGGAATGTCTTCAGGCAGGTTCTCTGACCTGCCAATGTTTATTAACATTTCCTTACTCCCTGTGGACTGAATATAGAGCTCTGACAAATAATCATTGCCATAGAGATACTGAGCCATGAAATGCAACCTGTTCACAGATACTGTTGATGACTGTAAGGAATTAATTCCGGGAAGACCCTCTTGTTAAAGCCCTCTGCTTGTTGTCTACTTGCAGTCCCATTCATTATTCTGCTGCCAGAAAAGCAATGTGCCTACTCTTTTAACTCTCAGAGAATGAGTCAGAGGACTTGTTTAACCCAAAAATATAACAATTTTTTCCTGTTTGTGATTTCCTGGCTTTATCTTGCTGGACACAGTGTAAACATTGGCCACTATTTCCAGGTAAACTTATCTGATAAGTTTTACATTGCATAAAATAATATTTTACATTTTTAACCAAAACGTTTATTTAATCCTCAGTTCATAGGGATGAAGCTGGAAATCTCACAGGGAATGATGCATTCAGGGTCTGAGAGACTTCCTGCAGCATGTGTGACAAGCTTTACTAGCAAACTCATGACAAAAACATGGTACTGCTGTAGTCCTGTCAAAACCTGGGGAAAAAAGTCCTTAAAATCCAACTGAAGAGCAGAGTCTTCATTCTCTGGATAGCTACAGCAGTTCCTGCCTTCAGCTGTCTGCAGGGGTGAGAACTCTGCTGCCAGAGACCCTATCAAGATGTGCAGCATATCAGGCCAAGATAAACTCAAATTGCTGGTTTAGGCTGTGAGGTTTTAGCAGTTGTTTCATTATCAGCTGAGTCATCTCTGCAATAGGAAAGGAAAGAATAAGTTAGGTAGCAGGACACAAACTGTTCCTGATAAAACTTGGAGGTAATTTATTTGGAGAACATAACTGCAAGACAGCAGAATGGTATCAGTGAAGTGTAAGAAGTAGGAAAAGAGACTTTGAGAAGATCAGGAAAGATCCTGGTTAAGACCTTGGCTGCAGAGTGCCATGACTTGTTGTGCTCTTGCAAAGAAATTTCTTTTTTTCCTCAACAGAAACATTTTCCCTTCCTTTTGTGAGTGAAAAGGAAACTTAAGGAATAGGGGCAGTATTCCTGGATTGCACCAAACCCTATAAACGCTGCAAAGACTGAAGACTGGACTAAGTGAAAGATAAGGAGGAGAAAAGTATGCAAGATTCTGTTTGGAGAACTCACACTGTAGGTGAGACAGTTCCTTTGCATAGGACATGCTGAGCTGAGCAGAAATTGCAATAAATCTGAAAAAGCTGCAGTACAAACTGAATGTACTGAACCACAAACTTTATGAAAATTAGTCTTATCTCGTGTTCTCTTGTAAGTTCAGACTGTTTCTTAGCCTGATGCCAGAATTTAGTCAACAAGGCGCATTTTAAAGACTAATTGGATGTGGAAAGAAAATATAAAAGGGCTTCAGATGCCTTTTCATTCCATCCTCTTTCTTAAACTGATATTGAGGATATGCTACTATTACTGGAAATTAATACACCATTTTCAGACAACACTATATTGCTGCTTGTCAAGACATACTGTAGCAATCACAAGTGATGTGAAAATCATACCAGCTCTTTAAAATCACTTTATTACCAGCCAGTATTGACTCAGCGATGTGTACAATTGTCAGTTACCTGATAAACTCCAGGTTTTTGGCAAAAAAAATATTTGTATCACTCTGCCTCCCTAAAAGCTTCCAGTTTTGTGCATGAGCATGCAAGGAAATGGCTGGAATTCAGAAAATGGTAGAGTGACCAAATATCTAATTAAAGCCTTGCCTAGTCATGGTTCCTGCCTCTAAACCAAAACCCATTGGATTTAATCAAATATGGGTCATGCAACGATGAACACAGACAAGAATCTAACTTTTGGCAGCTGGTTTTTGGAGGTTTGGCACTGTTTTCTTGAAGTGAAGTGTATAAGCCACTGCTACTTGATGGATTCTGCAGACAGGAATTGTAATGGCTGTCCTGTGATGAAACTTGTATAAAGAAACCAAGGACAGGCTCAGATCACCACATTTTAATCTCCTGCTCTGTGTTCTCTCTGAACTGAGAAGGAATTTGGCCAGGGCTTTCCACCAGTCCATCTTTACTGGAAATTTGGGCTGAATTAATTGGCAGACTCTCTAACACTTTTCTACTTTTGCTGATAGTGATTACAAATCAGAAGAGAAGTGACTACAAATCATTGCAGTAGCGACCTACAGATGAGAATTGCTCATCTCCTGGGGACAGATGTGCAATGAAATGCAGCTCTGCAAACTAGGCAGAAATATATTTTAGAGAGCACCATAGGCAGGAAATACCAGGCAAAACATGCCATAATTTTGTGTGAATATACTGACATCCAAAATTAGCTGTATAGGTAGTTTGAGTGAGGGCAGCCTAATTTGGGACATGCAGCAGGTGGGGTTTAACAGCTCATTTAGCAGCTGCTGCTGCTCACAGTCTTCATTCCCCATTGGTTTGAGACTGTCTGGAAAGGTGAACAGGGGATTTGATGACTGCTAATTGAGCAATTAACTCCTGTTATAGAAAGATCCTGAAGTTTTGCATGGGGATGTATCTGGAAAATAATAAATTTTGTAAGTTTTGACATGAAGGGTTTATCTAAGACATTGACATAAAATACGTAGTGGAGTGTTTTAAAATTTGAAAGCTATGCTGAGTTACTTTTCTAATTCACTAAGAGGATATTTGCATCAAATCACCAGAGCAGCTGAGGCTGGAGCGTTCCTGCAGGAAGCTTCTCCAGTGCAAAAGGCTGGCTACACACCCCTCAGGAGAATTCCATAGTGCCTAATTCCAATTCCTTTCCCTGGTGAGAGGTTTTCCATGTGGCCAAGTCTGTTGGGTCTCACCAGGTAACAAGTGCTCTTCCTGCTGCAGTCCTGGCTTCAGGAGAGGCAGGAAAAGCCAAATGGAAAACCTGAGGGGAATCACATGGGTAGTGTTCTGAAGACACTGCTGCACAAATGTTTGTGACAGAGAGAGTTCTCCAGATGTGCAGTGCTTTTCCAAGTACACTGGAGGAAGCATGCCTCATTGACTGGGGGCATTCATGGCTCTATTGAAAGATGGGGAATTGAATAAACAACACTTTGTTTAAACAAAGAAGAAAAAAGTAAAACCCACTGCCTGGGAACTGGAAGCAATGCAGTTTGCTTTGATCCTTTATTTGCACAGTGAGTAGACATTTCAATATCTCTTATTCCAATTACAGTGGCAAGTACATGTTGCCCATTCCACTTTTGTTGTTGGGTTTTCTGTTCCAAGTATTGCAATTCATGTAGGATTGTCTGGAAATGCAAAGTTTGTTCTTCATTTAAATTATTCTGCTCTCAGTTGCTTTTGTGTAAGGCTTCGGCCCACATCTGATGGAAGGGACAGAACAGTCCTGTGGTGTGCTATGCATGATGAGGAGATAACTGGGGTCATCTTCACATCTCATCTAAGCCTCTCTGAGGATTCTTGTAGTTCAGCATCCCTGACTTTAATAAACTTGTGAGGATGGATTTATTGCCATGACACCTGTAAATCTGGGCTGTGCTTCTAAATGAGTGTGATGATTCCGTGTAGCAATGGTGCTTCTTTTTTCCCCACTTCGGGGGACTCAATGACACAAAGGAATTGAAGCTTAGCATGAAATCCTTCAGCAGACCCACGTGATAAGCAATGGAACAATTTACTAAAGGCAAATATCACTTGGAGATATGTGGCAGTTAGAGATGTCCCTGATGAACCTCAGCTCTCTGCCTTTCCTTCCGTCCTTGGTCTCTAACCCTGCTAATAAGCAAGTTCAGCAAGTTTGGTTTCCTGTGTTATTCCAGTTCTCTGGCTTGAACATCCCCACAAACAAAAGGCAAAATTCCTATGGATGCCATAGGTACTTGCCTGCATTCTTACCAGGAGTGGAAGTCTTTGTTCAGCTGAGCCCTTCAGTTGCCCTGGCTACAGGTACATTGTATATTAAAGTTTTCTCCTTATCAGAAGCTGTCAGCAGCTTTCTCTTGAAAGAAGAAAACGGCAATTTCACTGGTCTTTTTGGCTTTGATAGAAATCAGTGGTATCTGAGCAGCTGCTGGAGAAGATTTCTTAGCTCTTGTGGTGAAATCTGTTTTCCAGAGCTGAAAGAAAAACACTTTGAAAATCTGTTGCCTGGACCCTAAGGTGGCTGGTACCCCACAGTCCTCTATTTTGGAAAAGCTGATTTTTTTTTTTTTTTATTTTATTTTTTTTTTGACACTACAGAAAAGCTCTACTTTGCAAATACTTCCTTGTTTGTCTGATGCTAATAATCCTGGATCTGTCTTGGATTGCTGCCTAGCAGACCACAGCTTTGGAGCCACTGTATCATAACTGATTGAGACCTCTGCATTGTAATAGTCACTTTCTTTCTTGGATTGATGAGCCAGCACTATGCAATTTCAATTTATTTGGATATATTACCATTTACTACTTTGATAACTTGCCAAGGGTTAGATGACTGAGTTTTCCTGCAGCATTACCATGTGAAACTCTGACTTCCTTGGTTTTGTTCCTTTGAGCTATTATTTCATCTCACCAGCACTCTGAGTCACCTGATACACTGAAGCTATTTGGTAATATTCCTGGAACAGGGTATAAAGCAGTTTATTCTGAGAAGTTACAAACTAAGAGTGACATATTCTTACTCAGCAGTCCTACTCCTCTTACTCATTCCAGCTCATTCCAGCTGGCACCAGAGGCCACACACTTCTTACTCCTTTTTCACCTGGGAAGTTTTTGGTCAAATATGTCAATTCTCCACAGCACAGCTCTCAGAGGGTGCTGTCAAGAGCCCCTGCACGGTTTCATGTGGAAAAAGTTCTCTGTTCAGACATCTGCCTGAGGAAAGGGAGTTTTGATGAGAGTGAAGCTTTACCTTCCCCAGAATGGCCCATGATAGAGGCAGGGATGAAAAATGAGATTTACACCACTGTGGATGCATTAGAAGGGAAGTGAAATATTTCAAATGTAGAAAAGTCCACTGTATTTACTGATGCACATCCCAGCAATTTTGGTTTTATAAAGCAGATATTGGCTGGGTTTTACCCTGTCCCTGCTTCCTGTGAGCCATGCAAGAGTGACTGACTATGCAAAAAGCTATGGCGTGAGAATTCCTTGGATGAAAACGGTTTGCTGGCCACAACTTCTGCCAAATCAGACTCCTGAGTTTTATATTCCTTCTAAAGGAGTGCCTGAATGCCTCTCTTTAAACCATAACCAGCATATTGTGGCAACAAAAGGCTTTATTTAAGGGTTGTCTAGTTCTAAGCCTGTGTGCTTTTTGGAAGCTGTGTAACCTCTGGGAAGGAAAGGATTACTTCTGAAAATACCTCCAAGGCTGGTATCAGGACAGAAATGTGCTTGCAGGCTCCTTGCCAAGGGTTGCATCTGTCCTTTTAGAGTATGCTCTGTTAAGGCCAGGGAGATGGTATGCTCTTGCATGTGTTGTCTCTTCTACCTGCAGTAAGAGATGTGAACTTACAAAGGATAATTAATTGCCTTTTCCTTCCTATTTGGTTTGTTGGTTTCCTACCGAACCTAAGCTGTACGTGTGGAGGTCTGCTGGCTCTGTCAAACTGTAGCTTCACCTTCTCAAGGCAGGAAATTACAAATTAGGAGCCTCTAACATCTATTGGGAACTTCCCACTGAGCCCTTTATTTATTGCTTTTCAAAAATCCCTAGCTATCATACACTTTTGGAGAAGTTCTGAGTAGTAAACCAAGTTATTTTTTTATTTGGAATTTATTTGAAATTATGCAGAATTTCTGTACCCAGTAAATAATCAGGCAATAACAAAATCTAGCTCATTTTCAGGTCGTTTTGATGTGGGGTATTTTTTTCTTCTTTGTTTATTCTGGCAGCAATGGATAGGATTAGGGAGGGGTCAGGAATTCAGGTGTTTATTCCAGGCATTAAAATACGCTTTCCCATATGATGATGGAGCAAGCTGGTTTTTGTAGTGGGTGATTGGAGCATTTAGAAGAGCAGGCAGCCAGGGATGTGAGTGCTCAGAGGAGCTGGGAATTCACCTCTGGTTCCACTCTTTGCAGACTAGGGGGGAAAGGCTGGGTCAGAAGCCCAGTGGAACTTCACGGAGGAGGGAATGGGCACAACTGCTATGCAAGGAATAACTGGAAGAAAAATCCACAGAATATTCAGCTGACAAGTGATCCAAATGGAAATGGTAATGGTCATGTGAAGAAGGCTCTAAACATCTAGGAAACTTGTATGGGAATTTTGGAAAATTTACTTCCAGGCTCCTCCCTTCAGATATGGGCCCTAAATTGTCTTAATATGCTCTTCACTTTTGGGTGTTATTTCTTCCTGATTCTGCCATTTTCTGTGTCATTTTTCAATTTCTTCAGACAGTCAAGGAAATGTGTCAGTACTTCATGGAGGGGCAGAATTTGTCTGTGTTTATAGAAAATTTCTGTATTTGCCATTTAGACGCAACACTACTCTGACTCTTACTGAGCTTCCTTTGTGTTTGAACTTGAAAGTTTTTCCCTTTTCCATATTTTTATCAGTGTTAATATGTTTATATATGAGTAATAGCTGGCAAGTTCCCAGCATGCAGAAATCTCTGAAGAAACCTTATGCAGAACCACATATCCTACAGCAGCAGGAAGCAGAGGTGAGCTGCACTGAGATAACAGCCTCTTTTCAAGGAACTGCTGAAAGAAAGCACAAGTGACACATCTTGGTATTTATTTGTGCTAGAAGTGAGTGGGGTGCTCAGTTGGCTGCTGAGCATTCTGCACTGAGTACACATCAGGGCTTTGGCAATGTCAGCCACAGGCTGCGTCACCTTCCTCTGCTAAACAAACTCACTGCAACCTTCTCAAAGTGAAGGTAAACACAAGTACATTCCAGACAGGTTGGTCTGGCTGCCTTGTATGGACTAAACTATGACAAAAGTAAGGGGCTTTGGCAGTGTTACAATCTAAGTGGGAATGTGGAGGGGGAAAAAAAGAAATTGGCTTATAAGAGAGCCTATTATCAATTATTGGAAAGAATTCCTATTAAAAAGTTGTGGGGGTTTAACATATCTTAGGTCTTCAGTGAGAGTCTGTGGGCAAGTCTAAGAATTAGACTTAGATGATTGCATGGAGAGTATCTTCAAACCTTTTTGGCTTGGTTCATTATTGTCTTAATTGCTCTCGCAATCCTCCAACTTCAATCCAAGCAGAGACATCAAACATGCCTGTAATATTTGAGGATTTCTGCCATGCAGACCATTATGTAGTTGTAACAAAATGCAGACCCCTCCCTGTGCTTTTCCTGCTTAACATAAATATTTGTGTGGTAACTGTATAATACATATGTATAAATATTAAGCATATTAAAAAACAATCTTTCTAACAATGCCTAACAGCTCTTAGTCACACTTTGAAGACTGAAAGTTACTTGTCCATTATTTAATGAGCAGTTGCACCATCTCAGCATGCTCAGGCCTTCCTATGTGCTACATACTTCTAATAACAAATAAAGCTGCACAGATCTTCAAAGCTGGATGTCAGGGATAAATGGTTTCCCTTGAAATTTAGGCACTGTACAAAGTATCAGATTTTTCTCCAGGCAGGTAAAAGAAAATTAAGGCAAAATATGTGACTACTCATGTTGAGGGGTATGCACAGCAACAAACCAGTATAAATTAGCTTAAATTAGCTTGAATTAGCTGGACTGTTCAGGACTGTTTTCTGAAGCCAGATGCTTCTAATGGTGGGGAGTAGAAAGACCAAAACAGAAACCAAAACTCTGGGTCCTTGAGAATGTACTGGTGGATGGAGACATTGATGCAGTAAGGATTTGAAAGGTAAAGGAAGTGTGTGGGCTTGCTTTTCTTTTTGGTTTTGTTTGGATTTTTTGCTTTTTTTTCCTCCACAGACAGTACATATTATACATTCCTGTTCTGGACACAGTTCTGGGAATGCTTGATATCATCTTCATTAGATGGAATTGTCCTGCTTTGTTACATTTTATTACCTGCAGGAAGAGGCAGACGGGGCACAGCAGCACACGGTGCAGATGTGGTGTGAGTGTTAAGGTACAACAATATTTGAAGTAAAACTACTCCCTTGGAGGATGCTGGATTTAAGAACTAAATTAGGGAGTTGTAATTAAACAAGGAATGTTGCATATTTTAAAATGTGATCTTTAACAAGGAATGAGAGGGTAAACAAGAAAACTGAGTCGAACCAAGTACCGAAGCAAATAACAGTTTAAGAAACAAATAACTGTTTGTCTAAGCTAACTAAATCTTTTCATCCACCAAAAAGGCTGTGATTTTTGTCAATGCGCTCTTGGTGAAGTAACTAATTTTGGAAGTCCAGTTGGGATTTCTGTGTGTGTGAGATTAGCCACATGTTCCCTGGGAACTGCTGCAACAACTGCAGTCCTGCTTTAAGCAGTTTGGGGTAATTCCTTTCTTTCTGGGAGCTGACGAGGCCTTCCAGGTGTCTTTGGGGCAGATCTTTGACAGTACAGTGTACTTTCAAATTAGAAATTAGAAAGAGAGGGAAGCAGAAGACCCACCGCTCCATGGCAGAAATCATGAGCTTTCCCTTCTCTCTGGGCAGTTTGAGCTGAACAGCAATGACTGCAGCTGCTTCCAACTGGGCTTAATGTTGGAGCACCTGAGTGACACCACTGGTCCTTTGTGCCCGTTGAAATCTCACTTCTGTATCACAATGAAATTCTTCTTTTGCTCCCCCATTCCATGTCCAGGTGCAGCTTCTTGTTCATCACCTTTCCTGATCAGTATGGATCAGTACAAGAATAAAATATAGATGTATGAATCATAAAACTGCTACAATATATAAAATATAAATTGTATTAAAAATAAATTACTTTAATATGAAGTTATCAACTCGGTATTTTGCTTTTAAAGCACCACTTTGTTTGGGTTTTTTGCTCTTTTTTTCTTTGATGTTATAGGCATAGCCACATCCCTCTTGTAAGGCTGCATTTCTTGTTTTCTCACTTATCTGAGAATCTGTCTGGGATAAATTCTGCACTGGATAGTGTGGTTGCATCTGCCATCTCATTTGTCACACTGCAGTGAGGCAGAGTACGCCTTGTGCTTTTAGCTCCAGTGAGCTTTATCACTTATTAATTGTCACAGACCTGGATAATTTGCTGATGTAAATTCTTTTCAAATCTTGCACTTCACATTAGAAATGTTAATGGCAAGCAGCTGAATTTAAATGACAAGACTAACAATGCAATTGTTTCCTGATAGTGTTCTTTAGACAAGGGACAGTAACAATTCCAGTTTCCTGAATGCGTTGGGGGACCTTATTTTTGTTATCATATAAGACAAGGCTCTGCTCTGCCTGCTTTTACATCCACCAAAAGAGCTGTTTGGCCAAGGAAAAGAAAGAAGAATGGTGCCCCAAACAGAATAAAAATAGCAGCAGTGGAAAACTGACCAAAAGCCATTTTAATTCATTGAAAACCAAAGGAATGCTGAGTTTCTCTAATGGTATTTCCCATTGGATTCAAATTGTCCCCTTTACAACACTGGTCATAAATACTAATTTTTTTATTTCTACAGTAATATTATTGCACATCTGGACTAAATGTGATCAGGCTTGGATAATGCTGGTGCAATGTTTGCTGGTGCATTTGCAGGAATGGACTATGCCCAAGTTGGGAGGGAGAAGCAAACTTCTGATCTCCTCCACATGTGGTAGTTTTTAAATTGTTTGTGAGGGTTTGAGAAAGTTTTGTTAGGCTAAATGGGAAGCCAGGATCTTTTTATAGCTTTGTTTCTCCGCTTTCTTAGCTCTTGTTATTTCTGGTCTTGCAGGAGTGGTGTCTTAATTAAAGCATTCTGCCTTCTGAAGCCTGTTGAACATATGTCAATTGTGTTTTTAAATGAAAAAAGAAAAGTCAAATAAAATGGAATTAGAAAAGTCTGTTGGAAACTTTAGTTTTCTGATTTATGTTGAGATGTTTGGTGCAGTTTGCTTCTCTAAATGCCTCTGTATAATTAAATGATTATGAGTAAATGTTTTGTGGGTTTTCAAGCTGCACACATTAAAAAATAATTTTCTAGTATAAAAATACAGAATTATGCACTCACTGAAATAGAAACTGTAACTTAAGGTGGCTTGATGTGGTAATGTGGATATTCGGTCTTTAGATGGAAGTCTTAGAAGAATCTGTCTAAATAGAGAGCCAAGGTTTATTTATACGTCCTAATTTTTAACCCTGTTTTTTTGGACATTTACAATTACCATTAATGCCATGGCAGTAACCCCTGAAGCTTTCCTGCAGCTGATGGATTCACTCAGTCCAGTGGTTGGGTTGCCCTTTCTGGTGGGCTGGGGCAGGTGAAGGAGCCCAAAACTGCTGTGGCGCTCTTCCATTTCCATTGCCTGTGCTGGTGGCAGCTCCTCCCCGTGTCCTGCAGCTCCTGGGATACCTGCAGGGACTCGGGTGTTTGCTGTGGGCTGGCTAAAGCTGTGGAAGGTGGAGGGGAGGAGGTCAGGTTCTCCCTGACTGGCTCTCCCTGACTCCTTCCTGCTGTTGGTTTTTTGGGTCAGTGCTCCCCCGGGAAACCTGGAATGCCCCCATATCTCATTGTTTCTTGCCTCCTGCGACTCCTCCACATGTTTTATTTTAAAGCAGCACGTGCTAAAGCCCCGGGGCTTTCCATGAAGACTACCAGCATTAACATAATGTAAATAGCTGACAGTCGAGTCCTCTCTGCCCAGAAATCCTTTCAAGTTACATCACTGCTAAAGCCTAACAACCTCGGCCATGAGTGCTTTAATCAAAGCAGCTTCTCAGCAATGGTTATAAACTTGTGCTAGTGGGGTCAGGTGGCTCTTGGCACTGGAACTGATCTTTCTTCTGCTTATGTGAAGTGCAGGTGGAGTAGAGTAACACCTATCTACAAGTATCGGTGTGCTCCAGCTGGCTGGCTTCACTTGGAAACCACTGGATGCTGGGTAGAAAAGCTCTTTTTTAGCCAAAATGGCTGGCAGACCCAGTGCAGGTTCAAATTTTGGAAGAATTCTTTCAAAGGTTGTGGCAGAACTACTGTCTGGATCATTTACACAATGAGCTTCATGCACCACTGCACAGGTATCAGTAATTCCAGGCTAAGCTGCTAAAGGCAAAATAATTAGCATAATCTGTTAAACATTTACCTATTAAAAGTGATAAAATCTTTGCTATATTTCACCATCACTGTTTGACTCCAGAAAGATCTCCCTGAAGATTTTGCAGTGCTATACTTCGCAAGTTAATTAGAGAAGCAGAGGCAGACAGAACCCAATTATCTTGGTAACAGTTTTTGCCATTTACCACTTCTGTAATTGCCACTGGAGGTGGATTTCTCCCACTTTTCCATACTTAGCAATGTAAAACTGCCTACTTTAAATGTTAGTGAACTGACCACCCAGCGTACCACAAAAGCAAGGATAATACAGGTTTAACACCCTCTGAGCAATTTTACCTGGCTTGAGCATGAATTGTGCTGCAGGGGAGTAATTAAGTGCTGAAGTAAAGTTCCACCAGAGTTAGCCCATTGTGATTTGGTTTGTGGAACTGAGCACTTTGATGTGCACTGTTTTGGCAGTGTTTTGGCATGTGTCACCCAGCCTGGTCATGAGGAGAATGTGGAGATATTGGAAGGATCTTTAGGGATGGAGAGAGGTGGGCCTTTAGAGTAGCGTCAGGTTACCCCTGAGAGTATGAACTCATGCAAAAGAGCTGTGATGGATGTTAACCTGGAACCTGTACGCAATAGAAACCTCGCGTTATTTCAAACAAGCATCAAACCCTTCAAAATCCTGAAATATGTGACTGTTAAATATGCTTCAAAAGAAAAGTCAATATTGAATGTAAAACAATATGGAAGGCAGATGGAAAGGGAAGGAATTTTCAGGCATACCGAGATAAATATATAAAGAAATTATGTTATAGGAAACAAGAACAGAGTGCCCACCAGCAGAAACTGTTGCAAAGATACAGCTAAAATGAAAAGTAGTGAGAGAGTGAGGAAGGTAATGAGGAACAAACTAGTTATTTCTGCACTGGTATCTGAACTGAAATGAGATTACATGCATCAGGTATAAAATCCTCTTTCATTATTAAAAGATCACTTCAGCAACAGACACAATTATGAGTAAAGAAACATGAGCAATGGTTCACAGGCTAGGTATTTTTTCCTTCTGAAGTTTTTCATTAAATGCAAATTTTAAAAAAAATTATTAAAAATCAAGTATGTATTCATTGGTAAAGCAATTAATAGAAAATATTGATGATTACTGCTGTTGAAAATTAATGTAATCTGCCATGGCCCTGAAAGACTTATTAATAAAAGTGACTGGATAACGTGTTGTGAATGATAAATCTTTAGAATTGCAAATATCTGAAAACTGCTTTTACAAATTCTGGGAGTTCTTTCCATGTGAATTTTTGCTGGTAAAGTTACAGTCCTATCCTCTTTTTCTCTAATCAAGGGCAAAGCAGATTACAGCATGGCAGGAAAGAAAGAACTCCATGAAATAATTGATTATGTAACAATTTATTTTGGGGGTGGTGGGGGGAGGTCTTGTTCTTATTTACTCACCTGTTTGTTTCTGAGGTGATTGCTGGAACCAAAATTTGCACGTGAGGAGTGTGGGAGAAAAAGCTGTTTGCCTTGGCTGGTGCTGAGTGTTGTGACACCCCTGGTGAGGGATGTTCTGGGCAAGTTTTGACTCAGCAGCCTGGGACTGGAGGGATAGGCAAGCCAGGACACATCCCAGGGGGAATAAACTAACTCTGTGCCGAGCTGAATGCCATGGTCCTTGGGCAAGCCTGCATTTTACAAGCACTGGGAATGCCAGCAACCAGAAATGGCATCTCCCAGCTGTGGTTTGGGTCCCACCTCAGGCCCGGCACCAGCCTGGCAGAGATGCTGCTCTCTGCAGCTGGGCAGGAAGGCAATGCTCACACAAAATCTTTTAGGGTTTGGCTTCTGAGCTGTTTCCCTGTGTAAGGCTATGGATCGGTGGGGTCCTGCATTTTACAGGGGAGTGGGTTTGTGGGAGCAGAGCTGCAGCCTTATCCTGGCCTCACGTTGGAAAGGATTTCCCCCTTATCCTCAGATCTGTGCACCTGATGCAGAAATCCAGAGAGAGGATATGGCATTGGAGGGCTGTGCTTGGGGAAGGAGGGCTGTACCTCACCAGTGGAGGTTTGTCATGGTTGAAACCCCCTGTTTGTGTAATCCCAGTATGGACCTTCCCGAATTCCCAGTTTTATCAGGTGCAGTGAGGAGCAGCTCTTAGTCTCAAGATGATTGTATCCTATTTTGAGTTGAGCAAAATCTGAGGTGCAGTACTCCTGAGATAATTGTCATGGCAGTTTTGGAGAGAAAACCAGATTTGTATAAAAACCACTTGTTGAAAGGCTGTTTTATGATGCCAGCAGTGGGTAAAGGCTGGCAAATGTGGGACCTCCATCTGATAGTGATGCCAGAATGATTTTTTCCTTTTCTTTTCTGTACCTTTATACCCAGCTCTGTGCCCCCACAGCCCCAGCAGAGCTGTGACCCTTCCCTGAGCCTGGTGCTCAGTGCTCTGGGAGTGCCCTGCAGGCCCTGAGGCTGAAGAGCCCAGAGCTGCAGAGCCAGGGACACCAAACATTCTGCTGGCTCAGGAAGCCAAGGGCCCCTGGCAGGACAGATTCTGGAAACTCGAGCTGAGCCCAGCCCAGCCCCAGCATTGGGCTCCCTTGTTGGATCTGTGCTGTGGGAGGGCTGGAACTTGTGTGTGTGACTGATGGGTGTGTGCATTGTGTCACCTGGGGCAGGTGATGCATCCAACAGGATCCTGATTAAACCCCGAGCTAACGACCCCCAGCCCTCTCACTGTGTCTGCTCCATTTCCCAACACCAGGAAAAGGCATCAATAGAGTTAAGAAGCAGGTTTCGTTCAGGTGTGGAAGCACAAGCAGAGATAGTCTGGGATACCCTGGGGCATCCATTAGCAGCAGGGGAAGGACAGGTGTCTGTCTGCCCCTGGCAGGAGAAGCCCCACACATCCCAAGGGGCTCTGCACACTCTGAGGTGTCTGTGCAGCCCAGGCAGGGCAGGATGTGTGTGCTGTAGGGCTGGCCAGCTGCAGAGCACTCCACAGAGTCCCTTTCCACGTCACAGATCTGGGAAGGACGTGCAGACACGTGAACGTCAACAGAGAGGCACTGCCTGAGATCCAGAACGTGACACGATTGCATCTTAATAATTTGCATTCCTTTCTGAAGAACCCATTGCACAAGTTCGTTGCACTGGCTGATCTCTTGTTTTGGGTGTAATGAGAATTTACTGTTCCTAGAATCTTGTGTATAATATCTCAGAGAGTGCTGGATTGCTTGATTGCTTCCTCAATACATAATTTGCTCCTCTTGCATTTTTAAATCTTTCTACTTTATTTCATCAATTTCTTTTTGATTAATAGAATCTTTTGTATTCTAATCAGACCCTGATTTTGGTCTGGTATTTTCAATTTGAATTTTTTTAAAGTTTATGTTTTCTAAAGCCTTTTTAAAATTTGAGATCTTAGATTTTAACAGCAAAGCTTCTTAAAATTGCTGACAAATAATTAAATGGGTAATTCTACTGAGATGACTACCTCTGTGAGGCTGCATTGTAGGAGACTGTAGAAGACTGTGCCGGGATGCAGTCTTTACCCAAAACCAGCTATGGATTATAGCCGTGGGCTCCAGCTAATCAGCACATGCAGCAAAATGTTCTTTTTGGAGGATTGCTTGCACTGCACTCTGTTTAGTGAACATCAGCCCCAGCACCAGTTTCAGAAGGGCCCTGAGATTGCAACAGTACTTTACATTTGGTAATACTTGGAAATGCTGCAGTCATTTCCCTTTCCTGTGAGGCTGTAAGTTCCCAAACATCCTCCTCTGTCTGTAATTAGTGATAAACATCTCTGCTCACTATTTATTTAGATATTTTGTCTACTGTACTAAGTTCTGTATAACAGCCCATTGCTGCACTTAGGGTGAGACTACCTAACACTCATTTCTTGGGACTTGAAAGTAGGAAAATCTAGAGTTAGTATGGAAGTATAGAAATAATGAGGACTTGTGACAAAAACCTCCTGACAACTTATTCTCTGAAATCTTTGGAATGCACAGTGGAGAGACATTTTATGTTCTCATTTACTACCCATCTGTACCAAAAACTTAGGCTATTCTTAAAGGCTTTTTTTTTTTTTTTTTTGGTGACTCTAATTATAAGCAGATTTTGGCTTTGTTTTCTAGACCTGATCTACAATCTGCATATTTTTATTCTACACTTACCATCTATACACAAAGAGTTGATGTAAAACTCATGGAAATTGCAGTATAACGATAGAGGATAAATTTCACAGCTGTTATTAAGAAAGTAGGCCAACACAGCTCATATTTACAAAGGAAAAGGGATCTAATTGTCAGCCCTTTTAAAAGCAAAACAAAACCCAAAAAAGCCCTAGACCATCTGTCCAGTATGGGTTGTTTTTTTTTGGTGGGGTTTTTTTTTCAGGGAGCCTCCATAGGTTAACAGTTTCCATGGCTGAATACAGTTAATTGCTATAGTGGTTTTATTAATCTGCATTTTAATCTTGACAAACTTAAAGTTTGAAGAATCACCACTGATTTAAAAAAAATTATTATTCTTATTAAATACATGAGGGAAGAAGGAGAATTCTGCCAATTTAGCTATTTTCAAATTTTTTAGCTTTTTCAACAGTAGCTTTGAATGATTAATGTGAGCAAATGCCTTTTAGGTTTGTCTGCCAGTGGAAAAGTATACCTGAGCTCGTTCAAGTGCTGTTAATGAAAATGATAAAAGCAGTGATTTGTTATTGCTGCTGCTCTTAGTTACTGTTTTATAAATCATATGATCTGATGAAATACTCTGTTACTGCCCTGCATCTGGTAACCCAAAAGAAAAGTCAAGAAAGAGAAAGATCTCTAACAGTTATCAACAAATCTATTTTGGGAAAAAGACCATCTTTTTTTTTTTTTTTTTCTTTCCCCAGCTGGGGAGTGTGGGATAGACATGGGGGACAGGAAACCAAGCCCCAAAACCCAACATTTTATTTATTTCTAGAAGGAAATATAAAATTTATAAGACCACCAAGGATATTGGTTGGTACTCATGATCTGTAAAACGCCCCCTAAACATTTCATGCCATAAAAACATGAGTCCCTCTGTGATTTCCCTCAGTATTCTCTGTGGATGGGGTTTTTTCTCCTTCTGTATAATCTCCTTTCTGCAGGGAGAAATCAATCAGCCCAGTACCTGAGCAGCCCTTTGAGTGAGGCTGTGCAAGCTGAACCTGTTTGGGTATGCAGAGTTATTATTCTTTGTCACCACAAGGCTCTTCCACTTAGAAACAGATATCAAGTTCTTCTCAATTGCTAATTCAAATAGAAAGGGGAAGGCTTTCCCATTTGTGTGATCCTTGGTTTATTTATTGTGTGTATTTTTGTTTTTTTCTTTCTGCACAGGCTGGTTTTTGTCACAGATTTGCTTTCTTGCAGAGATTGATTTTTTTAAGAAGTGTTATGATTTTTTTCTCTGCTGTGGTGTCTTGCAAGCCTAATGAAACCAAAGTCCAATGCTCTGTACACCCACCAGGAGTTAACAACAGCAAAAGTTGTGCTATCCCTAGCTGGATTTCCTGGGGAGTCCTTTCTTGCTGAGTGGTTTTATGAGCTGTAAAATCACATATTTGTATGATAATCCCTTTCTATGAGGTCACTGCAAAAGGAAAGGATTATCTCCTGTAGTACCACTCTCTTTTCTTTCAACACCAAATTCTCTTAAAGCTTTCTGTTTTGGTGGAGGTTATGCTCAGGCTTGCCTTGTCTTCATATACATGAACCCTAGCTTGAGACTCCAATAAAAAATGATGGATGAAAATAATTTTGGGGGCCTTAGATAACATGATCACCTACATCCCACGTTGGCATTCCTATGTTGTCATCAGGGCCCACACAGAGTTACAATTTACCAATGTAACTTCACGCAAGGCCAGTCTTTTTATTATTTAAATTATATATATATATATATATGTATATACACACACACATATATTTATATATATATTTATATATTTAAATTATGCATTTGATATCTATTTGTACTCATCTGTCATCAGTAAATCACTGTAGGAGTAGCCTGTGCTGTGCACCACAATAATAGTGCTGCTTAGATTCCAGTTTTAATGGGGTTTGAGAAGACCAGATTAGTTATTGATGTAGAACAGGGCACTGAATAATTGATTAACAAATCCTCAAGTTGTCTTTGACAGTTTATGCATGAGAGAGACCTGCCTGTACTGCAGGAGGATGTTCAAGGGTAAGGTCTGCTTGTATCCAATTCTTAGGGAGTCTGAAGGGAAAGCAATGTGTTTGTGTGTCCATACTCAGAAAAACAAGCCAAAATACCAAAGCATTTTATCACAAGAAAAATCCAGAAGACACTGGCAGTATTTTAGTATACTGTAGATCAAGTGCCTTCATAGCATATGTTTTACATCATAATTCAGCACAAACTTGACTCTACACCAATAAATTCACATGAATACTATGTTCCATAGTTAGAGATTAAGCAAACAACTGTATATTTCAAATTTATCTTTTTACTTTGAAAGACTGTACGACTAAAAGAACAGCAAATGCAGCAATGCAGATGTTTTTTTTTTCTCCTGTAACACATAGTTAAATAAACATTTATTTCCCAGCAGCAAAATGCTTTTTTAAAAAAATACTTAGTTTTCCCTAGTTTTTAGGGTTTTATTGAGGGGAGAGGAAAACAAAACAAGAACTCTTCCTTGGGAAGGGGGATGATAGTGCCTTGTGAATTCTAACATCAGCAAACAGTTGAACAGGTTAACAATAGCATTCCTCTACTGCCTGATTTCTCCTATCTTCTTTAAATCTCAAACAGAAACCTTTTTACATTTTCAGCCATCCTCTTCTATTCACCACTGAATTGTTGGCATTAGTTTGAAGGCTGTGTTTGAGCTTTTGGTAGAGCTGAGATTCGAGGAATCTCGGGTAGGAATCTCTTTCCATGTGCCTGTAGATGATTCTCTGTGCTTCATCAAAGCAGGACTGGGTTGGCTCTTGGATATTCCTTATAATTGCTTTCCTTGCAGGGCTGTCAATGTTTATCTGAAACAAAGCCAGAAAAGTTTTTTCCAGTTTAATCCTGAATTCACTATGATCAGTGGGGGTCAAGAGCAAGGGTAAAGACTCTGTTGTGGGCCCGTACACAGAATTTGGGCCCAAGGCTCCAACTGTCAGGGAGTCCAGCAGGATAAGCTTGTTCTGCTCACTACTTTTAGGAAGAATAAGAGGACAGAGACAATTCAGGCAGAAGCTCTCCTGTGGACCTGGTTTGGATGGAGTGGCTGCAGTGGAAGGAGTGGATGAAAGCTGCTGCCATCCATCCCTGCTTTCGTCTGCTAAGAATTGTTCCTAGGGCTATGTTAGATTGCAGAAGAGGAATTCTCATAAGTCCAAATGCCTGGAGGTGCTCATTACCAGTGGGAAAAAATTATGGCCTGAGATAAAATTGAGCCTATATACCTTGTTTAGGGAAAGTTTCAGGTCCTGGAGTTTTCCTGCTGCAATTCATGGTTTGTAGCAGATAAACTGAAGCTCTGCAGGTGTGTAACAGCAGAAAATGCTGGTGACCAGCAAAAACGTCAGCTAAAAGGAACGCTTTGGTAATCCATCAGCTCATGATGGATTTCAATGATCATTTTCAGCTTGACTTTAGTGTTGAGAGACCTCTAAAGATTTGGTTGGTGCTGGTGTCTTTCATGGGTTGAGATCTTCCTCTTCCAGATAAGTCATTTGAGTGGCCTCTTTTTAAATGTTGCTTTTAAATTTGAATATCCCTTTTTAAATTTGAATATAAATGGCATTCTATATCCTCATGAGCATCTTTTAGAGTGGTACCTACCTCTTGTGTTAAAAGTGAACATCAAGAAAATATGAAATTGATGTATCCTGAAGCTCCAGAAACCAGACAGCCAACAGAAAGATTCAAACACGCACTATTTTAGAAAAAATGAACAACTTATTTATAACTGTCTTGATTCAAGCCCTTACACTTGATTAATGAATTTGTGGTTGGCAATACTGACATTTCTCTTTGGAAGTGTGAATGTCTTGCTGAGTTTCCTATAGCTGCACATGCTAAAAATAAAAACTGAGGGAAAAGGACAAGAATGCATTGTCATGCCAATTGGCATTTAAAGCAAGCAGAGGAGACTTCAAAATTTCCTCAAGTTTTGGATTAGAGGGAGTGGTTTAGTCATTTAAAGCAGCAACTGCTCTCAGCCAGCTTTTGGAAATCCAGCTGATTTGGGTTTGGCTTCTCTTCCAGTGCCAGCAGGGAGCCTGCATTTGGAGACTCTATAATAATTTTATTGTTGCACATAAACCAGAAAATAATGTAGCATGATTCTTTAGTTATGTCAGCCTGCCAGAGGCAGTGGCAGTAAAAGCCAGTGTTGGCTTAGTTTTGCAAGGAGAGTAACAAGCAGGAATGTTTAAAGGTCATAGAGCATGTCTGGCTGAGCAGGAATGACTTTCTATAGCCACTTGTCAGGGAAAAAAAATCACATATTTTACATACAAACAAACAAGTAAAGTGTCTTGGAATCTTTCTTCTCACTGATTTTACAAAGGGGACAGCACAGGGTAGAGTTTTTACTTTGCTCAGTTGTATTTACTCTTGTAAAGACCAGACTGAGATATAGATAGAGAGATAGACAGATACAGATTTAGATACAGGTAGCAATGGCATAATCCAAAATATAGTAAAGTGATATCAATGGCCCCTGGATCTGATATTAAAAAAGAAAAAAGAAGAGAACAGATCCATGGACTTGGTTCTTAATTGAGCTGTGCATTTTGCTTGTGTTCAAGGTGGACATAGTTGAAAGAATTGCCCAGAGATGAAATGTGGATCCAAGTATTAAAATTCTGTGTGGAAAGAAGTTTGGGGGGAGGATGAATAGCAAGTTTTCACTCCCTTTGATACAAGAGATGCTAGGCATTTGTCGTTGGTCTGCTGCAGGACACTTCAGGCATTTCTATAAAATAAAGAGCTCATGATCTTGTAGTCACCTCGTGGGGAGCCTGGGGTTGGATATAACTTGTGAAAAGCTTCCTGGCCATGGAAATCCTTTTCCTCTGCGATGTTATCTTCTTGTAAGCTTCGCAGGCCAGCCAGAATTCTATGTTTTCATCACTGTGTTCTGTCTTCAAGTAGGTCTTGTAGATCATGGGCCCATCTGTGAATATTCCAGAAGCCGAATTTATATTGCCTGTCTACATGCATTACCTTTAGAGTGCCTTGCAGGTAATAGGGACATTTATAAAGCAGTACAGTTCTTGATTGTACCTTGT
The DNA here is from genome assembly GCA_025920805.1 of Petroica traversi. Classification (NCBI taxonomy): domain Eukaryota; kingdom Metazoa; phylum Chordata; class Aves; order Passeriformes; family Petroicidae; genus Petroica; species Petroica traversi. The sequence continues at coordinate 4,503,173 of JAHLSL010000052.1, read as the reverse complement.
AAATACTATTAGATTATGTCAGAATGGGAAATTAATTGCAGCATCTTGCCCCTACACTTCAACCTTGCATTTTCCTGCACATGCAGGGCTCCCCAGTAAACCTAATCCCAGAGGTAAATTTAAGGCAGGCAAACACTTTGCCCACCTTTCCTAAATAGCTGCAAATCTACTTGGTTTGGAGTCCCTGTCTTCTTATGTGAGAACACCTTTCCATTTTTGGGTGTCATAAAGCTTTTAAATTAACTAAAATCAACAAGTAGTGTTTTTAAGGAGGCATTTTAAGAAGGGCAGCATTCTGAATACTGCTGAAAGCTAGAAGTGCTTTATTTAAAGCAAACTTTCTTGTTGGTGCAGCATCCTGGCCTTTCATGTTTCTGAAGTTGTTGAACACAGCATTTCAGCTGGCAGGGGAGGTGATCACATGTGTGCCTGGTGCTTCTTTTGTGATTTTGTCTCATTGAACAGTTTTCTGTTGAGGAGTTTCTCCCTGTGCTGTAACACTAAGTTTTTCCTGTTTAAGATTTTAATGGGCAAAATCTTTGGAGTTACAAATGCTCTTTGTAATTTTTCTGCAGTTTGAATATAATGCTTGTCCTCAGAAGTAATTTTTACAGGTTTGTGCTGTAAAAATCACTATTTTCATCACTATTTTTAAAAACTGTGATTTTCTGGACTGCTGCCCATATGAGAAAATTGGGAGAGCTCTGAGCCCTGTATGAGGCAGAAGAGGCTGGAGCAGGAAATTCAGAATTGCTGCTGTATCTACAGCTCTTCCCATCCCTGAGTGTTGGGAATGCCTTCCATGGCATTTCCCTGGAGAGATATGCCATTGATTGGTGTCTTTAGGGTACATGGGATTTCCCAAGTGAACTTTGTCACTTTTCTGCTAATATAAGTATATAATATAATATAATAAATATAATATAATAAATATAATATAGTGAATAGAATAGAATAGAGTAGATATGATAAATATAATTAATATAATATAATATAATATATATAATAATACAATGCTATTCAGTGCTCCAAGTGGGGATGTGGCAGCTAAACCATGCCCTCATCACATGTCTATAAAGGAATTACGTGTGATTGCACAAATGGCAAGTTTGGGAAAGTATTTGCAGCATGCTGTGTTTATTCCCAGTGTGATGCATGCCAGGCATGTCACAAAGCTGGTTTTCATTAGCTATATATAAGGCAGCATATATTATGCAGCATGAGTTACTGATTTTGCTTTGTGGGAACTCTTTTCAGTGATCCATCTGGGACACAAACACACAATTACTTACATTTGCTTGTTACCAGATTTTCGAAAGACTGGGACCACTGCAGCACTTCTTCCAAAGACACCCTTTAGAAAAAAGGAGGGCATTATGCAGAATTAACTGTGGCTCAAAGTATAAAAAAATTAATTACCTTGTTGAGAACCTGTCCCCTAATTTAAATACGAGCTGGGTGAAACTTGCATTTTAAAAGGCTTTTCTGTGCCTCCCAGATCTTATGCTTACTATGCTGAGACAAATATTTTTTCTTGCTATTCCATTTCAAGTTGCTCCATGTATTTCCTCTAGAAAAGGCATTCACTTATTTAAATTGTGCTTCGGAGAAACACATGGAAAGTACTGCCTTTCTAGACAGCAACTTCTTTGGAATCATCACAAAATTTAGAAAATATTGATGTTTGTATTTAGTAGCAGAGTCTTCAGGGGCAGGAGATCTTATTGTGGTATTTAATAGCCTTTAGCATCCAAGTTATCACCTGAGAGCTGAACATAAGCTCCAAACATAAGGTAAATAATGAAAGGTTACTGCAATCTTAACTGGAGGAGACTTCCATCTCTCACCAGTTGTTTACAATGCAGTGTGACACATTATTAACAACCTACGCAACCCTTGAAGGTGGCTAAAATCAGATTTTACTTTCATGTTTGCTGTTCTTAAGCAATAAGTTCGTAAGCTTTAGGAGTCTCCCGCCTGATTCTGGGAAAGAGCATGGAAGTAGTGAGGTGAGAGACTAAACAATCTAAGGACAAAACAAATGTCTGAGAGCAGTAGCTCCATTTAAGTGCCTGTAGCTCCATTTACACCAAGTGTAAATGCAGTTTCAGGACACCAATGCTGGTAACTTGGAAAAAATGCTTATGCTTATGTTAGTAAGAGAAAGGACAGGGGTTGTGTTCCAGTGGGTGCTTTCTATTGTGCCAAATTAGGAGTGAGATCCCCTCACATTGAGTATTTGCTTCTCATGGCAGCTATAATCTTGTCAACAGCTACTTAGCATCAAAGGGCTTTTAAAAATTTAAATTAAAATCAAACTTGGCTTTGGAATGAGTGCTGCATGATGCTTTGCAGATTTCTGCTGCAGAACAGCCATTAGCAGCTCTGTAGCTTTTTAAATTGGGAATGATTTATAATTTATTTATAACCTGATATAATTCCCCCCTTCTCTGAAAAAGTACATAGCGTGACTACCCTGATTCTCAGGCTTTCCTGATCAGTCTGACCTGGTTAAAGAAATAAAGAGCAAGAAAAATGTTACCACTGTTGAACTGTGGTCTCATTGACTCTCCAGTAACTCTTGCCACTAAAAGCTATTTTTTTCCTTCTGGTAAGCTATTAGCCTTCTCTCTGTAAAAACTCACAGAGTGAGAATCTCTAGTTATTTGAATGATTTTTTTTTTTCTCCTTACAAGCTGCTTCTGAGTCATATTTGCTGTTCCTGACACAGATAATTTTTCACCTCTGTCAGCAATAGCACTTGTATAGAACGAGTACCAATCTTGTCTGTCTCACTGCACATCATCAGGAGAGTCATCTTATTTCCATTTCTGAATATTTGCCTTTAGCATTAATCTGTGAGGCAGAAAGAACCCTGCCTGATGGGGCAGCTGACACAGAGGAAAATCTTTTTACCCTTTTACTTTTCTTTAAAAATCAGGAAAATATGAAGGGCAGTAAGGGAAGGGATGATTATGATGTGTATTAGTGCCCCTTAATAGCTGATAGTAGATGTCTTGCTGCCCTGATTTGCAAAATGATTGGATTTGCAGAAATACATATATTACACTGGAAAAAATATTTTCCAAATTTAAATTGTAGTATCTTGTGGGAGCTATTTTCCTCTTGCTGTACACCCTGCACCGTGAGTGCCTCCCCTCACCACCTTGGTGCAGAAATCCTCATCCTGTAGCTGGAAATGCTGTCTGGACTTCACCCAAATGGCAGTTTCAGGGGTCACCAGGTGCTCCTCAGTGCTGCTGTGGAGAGCATGCCTCAATAAATCAGTTCTGTGTCAGGTCTGACAACAGCTGTAGGCATTTTGTCCCCCACCCTGATGGGACATGTCCCCCAAATTCCTGCCAGCACTTGGCCCCTGTGGAGCCTGGTGGCACCTGAGGACTTGCAGGAGCCACTTGGCCACTTCTCTCCTGCACCACATGAATATTCAATATTAAAAGATTGACGCAAAATATCCAGCTTACAAATTCCTCCCAGGGCCACATCTATGCTTTCTCCAGGGAGGGGTTTGGGCCTGTGTGTCACTGAAGGGGTGCCCAGTGGGATGTGCCAGTGTCCATCCCTGTGCTCTTGAGGAATTGTCTGCAGGAAGGGGCTTGGCTGGGGCAGCTGTGAATGTGTTACTGTCTTTTGCATGATCTCAAGCTTAAAATGAAAACCTCCACTGTGAATTTTGGGGGATTTGTTTCTCTTACTCAGCTGCATGTACTGCAGAACATTAGATTCTTACCCTTACTTACTTAGAACTGATCCCATTTTCTTCTGCTCTGAATATCTTGCAAAGCCAACAAGTATTTGGACTCATTCTCCTAAACGTGGAAAATATTGACTTTTGAATCTGCTGTGCTGGGTTCTGGCTTTCTTAAATAAAAGCTTATAATTCAGGCATATAGCAGCGCAAGCAGTTCTAACAGTATTCTTATTTTGTGCATCTGATCTTCATCTATGAGTAATTTCTGAAGCATTTGACAAATACATTTTGTAACATATGAGAACTTAATAAAATAAAAACAAATTACCAGTGGATGTCTCTCAGGGAAGAATAGCAATGTTAATAATTTTCCTTCTTTGCTTTTCTAATTATGAAAGGAGATTGTAGTTTGAACCAGACACAAAGCAGAACGAAACCAGAAGTCTTTTTACCCCTGAAAGCTCAGGGTGCCCAGGATCAGAGATCAGAGCTCAATGTAAACTGGGCAATGCTGAGTAAGTTGTTAAGTGTCTGAGATTGACATTGATATTTGTCCAGCATGTATCTCAAAGTCAGGAAAAGCCAAATAAAACTTGCCTTTACACAGATATGATATCCATAAGAGAGGCTGTAGTTTATTAGGATGCGGCAGTAAAAATGTTCTTCTAAGAAAGACAAAATAAAAAAAAAAAAATCTCTTGTTGCATGGAGAATGTTTAGTGTTTCTCCTTTAGCTTTCAAGCAATGCCAAATGCTGAGTTTTCATAGGACTGCAAGTTTGTATAGACCTGGCTGAAATCAAAATAGCCTTATTTATTTAAACTTGGAGTTTTTAATCAGATTTAGGATTGACTGGCACATATTATTCCTGCGACGAACTTTTTCCTTCCAACAGAAGCACACAGCAAAACACAGGACGAGGTCCCATGTCCCAGCTATCTAAAGCTGTGAAATGTTTCCTTTGCCTTTAGTGTTGTTTTCCTTGTTCTCCTGAGGTCTATATTCAGTTTCATAGTGAGTCTTACCCAGAACATTTCCTGCAGGGTATTGAAACTTCAGAACTTTGCCCAACTGCTGCACTGCAGCTCCTCTTCACATTCCCTACAGCCCTGCCAGTGGCCATTGCCTGCTTCAGGATTCTCTGAGCTATGTTCTCTGCTGGGTCTCTGTGATTTTTTAATAATTCCACTAGAATTTACTCATCTCACCCTCTGTCTAAAAGCAACCTTTTAAATCTTCACAATATTCCCTGTTTAAGATGAAGTTATGCATTAAATTCTGGCATCTAGTTCTTATTCATCACCTTATTTTAGGCTATGTTGCCCAATGCCCTCTATTTTGGGTGTTTACGTGCTCAATAATTTGTCTTCTGTCTGCTGAAATGTAAATGAAATGCAGCCTTTGTGGCTTTTTTGCAACCTGGAGAAATTCATGTCGGTTTCTTACTGTACAGAGATGCTCAAGAAATATTAGATGAAGCAATATTAAGTAATCCAGTTCAGCTACTTCCATCTGAATTCACGGTGCCAATTATTAATTTTTTCTTCAGATGATGGCTGCATGAAGTGACTTTTGTGTAAGGAAATGTTATTGCTCTGAGAAACCATTTTAATTTGAGTTAGAATCTTTAAACTTTTTGAGAAGACACGTTTTCCAAACACACACATCCAGGGCTTTGTGGTTCTCTCTTTATGTCAGACTCATTTCCTTATAGACTAAGGAACAGAACATGTTTATCTTTTCCGGTGCTGATTTGGGACATCTTTCCACTGAAGCACTGTCTCTGTTTCCTCAGTCTGATGTTGTGAGTTTCTGCTGACCCTAAAATAAGGTCTTAACCCTAAAATAAGACAGGAGTGGCACAAAAGCTGCACCACCCCTGGAGCAGTGGGTTGGGTTTGGCTTGTCTGACCCTCCCAAGAGCAGCCTGTTACCTGTCACAGTTCCTGTCAGTGTCCTGACATCCATTGTAAATGGTAAATTACATCTTAACTACTCCTTACAGCTTTGCAGTATTCAGATAACTTGACTTGGCTCATGGAACTCTTCTCACCTAGTACTTATAAAATGTAAAATCCTTTCTCTTTGCTTGATGTTTATTGCAACAAGGCCACAAGGTCTTTAATGTGTAGGAGCTGTGTGCTTCCTGCAGGTCTGGCAATCAAACAAAGTCACATGGCTACAACTCTTTTGCAGAAGGCATCGCCTGACTTAGATTAATTATAAATTAATCTAAGTGCTGGAGTTATTAATGTCTGTAGAAGATATAAGCAGTACTGATATGGAAATTACTGTAAAGTATTATTATATTTTATATTGGAGAAATATCAGGAAAACTGATTTGGTACATCAAAGAACATGGTCTATTTCATGTTACAAATTACAACAAGCATTTTGATGCATCAGCACCCTTATTCTGTGCCGTTGAATTTGTAAACTACCAAATGCCACAGCTTTTAGTGCATGGCATAACTTTCAGCAGAGAGGAACTGCTCTGTAAAAGTTTTAACTGACTGCCCATGTAATGTTATTCAGATTATTTCACACTGACTGTCACACAAAATATTCACATATATAGGGATAAAGCTGGGTATACATCGGTAACATTTCTAACATGAATGCCTTTGCAATGCTGAGAAGTTTACATGCCAAGAGAAAAAAAAATGCAGGTTTTTCACTGCCTATGCTACATTTTCCTGACAATATTTCAAATCTCATACTTACAGAAACTTCTCTTGGGTTGTTTCCCTTGGTTAAAAAGCTTCATTTAGTAGTTGCATTTGCCAAGGTAGCTTTCCAAATCTCTTGACCTGCTTTTCTTGTTATTTTCTATTAGTGGAGATGGTCCCACTGCCCATTGTCTGTGCTCATACTGGTGCCTGACTCCCCTTTTATACAGATTGCAGGCAAACAGAGGCCGTGGTTTCCATCAGAAAAAGCTCCTTGGGCTCTGATGCACCCCTGATAGAGCCTGTTTGCACTGAAATTATCTTGACATCTCCACTGATCAGCTGCAATGACATGAAGCTGTACTTTACTTCATTGAAATCTTGCGTGTGTTGTCCAAGTCCTGTGAGTAACGTTTTCCATCCCTTTATCAAAGTTTTTTCTATGAAATCTGAAGCACATGTTGAAATGAAGCAAACAGCACAAGTGCCCTTGCCCTGAAACCAATTTTCTTCCTACAGGCAGCATTCTGAAGCATTTTGGAGTGCTCTGGGAGAAGCTTTTTCTGCTCTGGCACATTAGTGTCAGGCCTTTGTGTGCTCATACCTGACCAACCTGCAGCTGCACAGGATCTGAGGGATGTTAGAACTTTTTAAACTTGCAGAAGGTCCTCTGTCATCTTTCTTACAGCTGTTGCCCAGGTTATGGCTTCATTTTCAATGGAGACTCAACTTATCTACGTTTTGTTCGTTCTTCTCCAGGCAGCTGTTTGAAACTACTGTGCAGTGCAAGAGCACTGAAGTCAGTGTTTGTCACTGGAAGGCTCATGATGATGCTGGGTTTTGAGAGCAAGCCCTGGCTCAGCTGCTTGCTGCAAGTCAGTCACAGGAGGGGATCTCTCTGGAGGGCTTTCTGCCCTTCCTGAGGTGGCTGTGACTTGGGATCTCTGAGAATTTGCCTGCAAGGCACAGACTGACCCAGCTGGGAGGTAAGGTTGGTCATGTCCCTGCTCCCTCTGACAGCCCAGCTGGATGCTGACATTTGGCTTTCAGTCCTATCTCCCTGCTCTGACTCATCTGATTTTCCTCTGACAGAGCCTCCCATGCAGAGCATAGACGGTGTAGGACTGGAACTTAAACTGAGGATTGAGCCTAGGACAGTGCAGTGCACTTTTTTATTTTATTGCAGCTCACCCTGCTGGTACAGCCCTTTCCCCACAGCAGCCCTTTCCCCACAGCACTGGCCCTGCTGGAGGGGAAAGGTGTGTGGTGTGCTCACCTCCAGCAGAACCCGGTGTCAGAGGCTTTGGCTGTGCTCAGGGAAGGGCAAATATCACTGTGATCTATTTTCTGTTGATTGCTATTTCATTAAGACTCATTCTGTGCTCATTGTAACTTTACACACGACTGGTGTATTTTGTTCCATTTGTCTAATGGGAATGGGCAGGAGCAAATGAACTTGAGTTGATTGTTCAAATAATCACAATAGTGAGGTGTTTCAAGTTTGTCCCGTGCCTCCTCATACTTCTAATGCTTCATACACAGGCAATTATATGCTAAAGCACCTGAGGACCAGAACTGGACAAGTTAAAATGTCTATAAAGAATCTCGTTTGCAGAAATACCTGTATTTAACTAAGAGAAAAGCATCTTTTTAATAACTGTGACCCTGGAAAAGTTACAGAATGAAAATCCCAATTATGTTGATAGTCTCTAGTGATTTGTACCAGTGTTTAACTATTTGATCTGTATATATTTGGAAAAAGCTTATATGTGCTTACGTAAGTTCTTTTTGCAAAAGCCTAAATTTTATTTGCATTAAAGGAAAACTCATCCAAAATCTCATTATTAAAATGAATGATAATAAACTAGTTAGGTTTTTTCCCTATCCATTGATGTTCAGGCGACCATATAGAGGATCATATCTTTGTAAAGTTAAATTATGCAGTGACTGAGAATTAGTAACCAACAACTCTGTGCTCAAGTACTTTCTTTTCCATATTATAGGCATTTTAAAAATGCTGTAATACTGTTTAAAATTGAAATAAACTCATCCTGGAGTTTTCTTCCTGAGTTTGTTTTTACTATTAAACTGAAGAAAATACTTCTGCAAGCCTCTCTTGCCTTGTACAGTGGGGTGAGGATATTTAGGTGCAGGATTTGTTGCTAGTTTCAGGTTTTGTTGTATCCTTGACCACGTTCTAAAGAAAAATTTGAAACTTTATGGGTTGCGAAAATGACTTTGCAGCATGTTTCTCTGTGCCAGCTCTTTCCACTGCTTACAGCTGGATACCTGGAAGGTTGCACATCTGCTTCCCTTTCCAGAATTTTTAAAGTCCATAGGAGTGGACGGTTCAGTTGTTAACCAGGTGTGCTGCTCCCCTGTGAAATGACCCGATTGAAGGGCGATCACTGCCTGCCTTGTATTCCACCCAAACTCCACTAGATGTCGCCTGGTGTCGCGCTGAAGGAGAAGGTTGGAACCGCCTGTCAATCTGCTCGGGGCGCCCGGTGAGTGTGGCTGCAGCCTCTGGCTGGGGACATTGCCTTCTCAAACTGTCCCATCCAGCCTGAGGCTCCTGGTGGGACCTGCAGGTGACTTCTGATGTGGCCTTTCCCTCTGGGTTCCTTGTGTTGCCAGGTGTAAGGCACAAAACAGCCCTAGGGCCGTGAATGGCTGTGCTAATAAACCAATTATTGCTTGGTTTATTCAGTGCTTGAGCTGGACGTCACCTAGCATCACCTTTCTTTATTTTTATGTGTTCTCTTTGGATTTCTTTTCTCCCACTCCCACCCTTATATTAATTATTTCCTAATTATTTCTGTTTCAGTGCTATTGTGTTCAATAAACATCTTGCCCACCTACATCTGTCCCGCAGTCATGATTGTGGAAAAGCTGTCTGTCTCATTCTGTGTTGTACTTGTTCTTTCCATTATTAAAAATAATAATTTCTTTCCATCTCCCATGCCCTCTGAAGTTCCTGGCATTTGGGAATGTGGGAACACTGCTTCCTGGGGCCTGCCTGATGCTCATATTCCTGACACAGTTTCCTACAAGGGTGTGTTAAACAGGAGCACTGAGGATGTGCCTGGAAATTCAGGTCCAAATGCAAAGAAAGCAGTAAAATATTAAGAGGGCTTTGTTAACCTTGAGGAGAGCACAAAGTGGATCTGGCTGCTGCTCATGCTCACTGCTGCTTGAATGGGTTTAGTACAGAAATAACAGATCAGTGTTCTGACTTCTCACTTAGTTCTGTCATAGGTGTCTCCAGAGAAAGGTCCTGTTTCTCTAATTACATCTTACTTGGTGGTTTTGGCAAATTCTGTTGGGAGCTTTCTTGCTATATATTTGAAAATAACCTCAAAAAAAGGTTCTGCCTGCAACAAAGTTCTGCACATAGGGATGCAGGGAACAGTGCTCACAGCTTCAGTCTTCACAGCTGGTCTAAACAACCAATAAATTGTCTGCAGATATAGACACAGTGAAGTGGTTTTTATTTCTGGGTAGAAGTTGGCATTGCCTGGTAATTGTCATTGCCAGAAGAATTGGAATAATTTTTATATTCATGACTTTAGGTTTTATCAGTAAGGCTGGACAAATCTTACACTATGACCCATTTCTGCAAACTCTATTAACCATTGTCCTGCTGACTGAGAATAGACTGCAGTCTAGATAGCACTTCTGGAAATCTGGCCTCACTTGTACTCTGTGACCTTTCTGTTCCTTTTTTAATCCTGAAAACTGGGATGTCATTGCATGAGCCTGATGTTCTGAGGCCATCTCAGTAGGAGAGGAAATCATGCCATGAGGAGCTTGGACTCATTTCTACAGGAACTTTCACCCTAAAAATTCAGTCAGGCTTCCCCGAGCTCTGCTGTGCTTTGAACTCTGTGAGGCTCTGCACTCACACTTCCACCAAAGCTCAGCAGTGAGCAGGGCTTCCTGCACCCCCTGCAGGTGTCTCCTCCTTTGGAATGTGCCACTTCTTCATCTTGTCTTAGCTCAGTGTCAAATTACTGATTACAGTGTGCTCCAAGTCACAAGGTTGGACTGTGATTGTCCAGGGGCCCCCTTTTCTCCAGGTGTTTGTTCCAGCACCTGGAGAGTTCCTGGCTGGGCTTTGAACATCCAGAGTGTGCCACAGTTTCCTCAGACTGGCACAAACAACAAACACGTTGCCAAACTCATGGCTAGTCAAATTCTGTTCAATATTGAGTCTCTTCTCTGTGTCTAAAGCTGTCTTCTTGACCTTCACGGCTGGCAAACCCTTTGCCACTGTAAATACATTACAGACTTTTTCCATAGGTAACAAGGAAATCATGGGTTGCTGAGTTATTTGTGTTAAGCAGAGTGTGTTTATCTTGTTTTATTTTTAAAGTTAGCCCTCTAATAGCAGAAATCTTCTGACCACAGTGACTTGAGCAAAAAAAACCCAAACTCAACCCCCTTGTGATTCTGGAGATGTCGAGTTTGTCACTGTGCTGCCACTTCAGTACTTTGGTTTGTCACAGACCTTGAAGCATTGCTAATCTGCTCTCTTTCTTTCTCTCTCTGAACACAAGACTTCAGTGGTCCTGAAAGGTTTATTTTTCTGCATTTCGTGTTCTACTCAAGCTATTTTTAATTCTGTTAGTGAGAGGGACCATGTGACAGCAGGTCACTGAACTGGTTTAGATAAGTGCTCTAAGGCTGTGTGGTGCTTGAAGAAATGGAAGTGCTCAGTAGAATGTAAATGTTGATCATCTTTGGGGTCTTTCAAGAGGTTAATTTCTGGGGATGTTTTGAGAAATGAGGGGAATTAGTTTATTTCCAAAAATAGGTTCTTGATTGATGTGAATCCCCTTTTAGTGACTAAAGACTTTGAGGCTTTATCTAGCCAAACAAAGCCACAGGATAACCTTAAGTCCCCTCTGACTTTGTTCCTGAGCATCCAAGACAAGTTTAAATCATCCAATGAATAATAAGCAAGAACTTGTTTTTCAATTTCTGCCTCTGCTTAATGACTAAAGATTTAATTTCCAAAGCTTCATCTGTAGACATTACACACTCTGATACAACCAACTCATATCTCTGAATGGAAGATTATAGCATCTAATTTTTCCATGTTCTGCTATCTATTTTTTTCTTTTCAAACTCATTTCACAACCATAAAGAAGGTGACATGTGAAAAGTCTGTTACTTCAGAGTGTGGGCAGGGTTGGGTGGCACCGAGAAGTCTGTGGTGGTGAATTTGAACTATTCATCAGCATCTCAGCTTTGATTTCCTTCCTGTTTCATTGTTCATGATAATGCAAAGTTTCCATGGGTAGGCCTGTTCAATATATGGGAGAGATTTATACTATGCTATACCACATTTTTATTTATGATAATATTAAAAGTATCTGTTTCAGGTAATTAAGTTTTTCAAATTGTAAAGGTCAAAGCTAGTCTTCTAAATACACATTCAGGGTCTGCTGGAACTAGAGTCCTTCCATAAAGAAAACTGCAACAGAGACAAGTTAATTCACTTCAAAAGTGTACCTGAAGATGGTGCAATGATTGGTTTTTCCACTGGAAGTTTAACAGACAATGAAAATGTTTTTTCAGGGGTAAGGCAGAACACTCAAAGTCTGAGTCACTACTGTCAAATCTTAAGCTTTTCCGTGTACTGCATCCCATTTCCCTGCACTGCTCTGTAGCTGATGGCCAACATGATTCAACCGTTTCTTTTAGAGACAGTGAATGGAATAGCAAATTTCCATTTTCACATTGTATATCTTTTCCAAGGATGGAAAGTGAAATCTAGTTTACAATAAAGGCCCAACCCACAGCTGTGAAAACCAATGTGTGATATTGGGGCTGCTCCTGAGCGAGAGTGGAGGGAGGTGAGTGCACCCACCTTGTGCATGAGCCAAGGGTGGCAGAAAACTCTGAGTCCCTGGATTTGTGTGTTTTGAGTCAAAAAGGTCCCACAGACTTTGTCTAAATGACCACTTTTAGACAGACCTGCTACAGAAACAGACATCTAATCCTGGGCTTACAGCACCCCAGAGCCAGGTGAAATGTGGTCATGTTGTCAGGGGTACTTGAGTGGGCTGGAGCATCTCTGGAATTAACAATCTGAGCAATTGACCTTTGCAGTTGATATCAGGTTTGTACTGCAAATGAGATGAGAGACTTGTAAACAGCCAAGGTTGTTGGGTTGTACAGACCAGAATGGTTTCTTTTTGAGGATGGAAAATACCTTCTTGCTCTCTCTACCAAATTATGAAGAAGGGGTAGATGCCAGTGGGAGAAAGTCAAAAGTCTGGTCTTCCCTCCTCTGAAACTCTGATCTGTAACAACTGAGTAACACAAGTTGGTGAAATTGCACTGACAGTCTTCTCTGCTAGCAACAAGTCATTAAAAATAAATAAAAATCCTAACTCTCCATGCCATAAAATATTATTTTAGTCAGAAATTTCATGTGAGTGTTTGGCTAAATCATAGCAAAATTGTGAAACCACAGGGGGAGCAAAGGAAGATCAGGGCCATAATTATTTAAGGGATTTACAGTCAAAAGAATAATGTCTGTTTAGAGGGTAGTTGATATTTCAAAGTTCTCTTTTATCTTCTGTGAGCTTGAAGTTATGGAAACAGAGACATTTGGTCCATGTAACCTGTGTCAGAGCAGACATGGTGATGCACCTTGTGTGGGAGGCACAGTTGTCATTCCTACTTCACAGCAATTAGTTTTATTCCTAATGATCCTGGGAAATTAATTTATGTAAGAGTGCCAGCTGGAGACTGGTTTATGTTGTTCCAGAAGCATTCAGGCTTTGCAGTCAGACTCTCAGGAACACATAGCAGTACTGCAAGACCAGGGTCTTTTCTTCTGCATTTATTAGCCTTGAAAGGAAGGTGTCATTTCCAGCAGCTTCCAGCTACTACAGTAAGTGATGGTGGAAGTTGGCACTTTTCTGTGTTCCTGCCAGCTGCTTTGCTTCTGACACAGATTTTGGTTCTCTCCTGGAGGTCCCAAAGTCCCTGAGGGGTGGCAGTAAGGAAATGGTCTGCTCTTGCCAAGAGGTAAGGTCTGTGAATTTATAACTTCTCAGGTTCAGGACAGAGTGGAGCTCACAAAGCTCGTGTTATTTTGGAAAAATGGAAAATTTGCAAGGGTGAGATAAAATCTTGTGTTGCCACTCATGTGATACCACTGTCTGCTGACTGGAACTCATAAAACCAAGGCATTCTTTGATTTATTTTCATTATAAGCTCTAATGTCACAAGGCCTCAAACACTTGAATTTTGGGAGTGCTCTTGTTCTTAGTTACATATTTCGAGCATAATCACAACATTTTTTTCCTTTTACTTTAGCTCTCATCACTGCCCACTGTGGTATAGTCTGCTCATTACATTTTAGAGTAAATTTAATGCAACATTTGCAGTGAAATTAAATGACCTCTGATGCCAGATTGCTATTGTATGTCACAATCTAGATCCTGCCAGGATTAGTGGAGTAATGCCAATATCTCAAGCAATGTGACTGCTGGGGAGTCTCTCTGGTTGCTGCTTCCCTACATAAGCAAATGTGGATGATCCATATTCTCAACTCATCTTTAGTGTCAAAGGGGATTGAGCTGTGGGGTCATTAGCCCAATATTTTCTGTATTTAAGATTTTACTTGGGTGCTGGTAACTGGGGCAGTATGAAAATACAAAGGAAATTTAGACCTGTTCCTGTTTGTTTATTTATTTATTTATTGGATTTATTTCATTTATTTATTTTCCTTTTTGGGGGGATCATGAGGATGGGTCTGTGTAAGGCAGTATTACCTGCTCCAGGTAACTCAGATTATGTTGGGTAAAATGGACAAAAAGAGAGAAGTGATGGAGGTAAAATTAGTGTTTCGAGACAAGAAGGCAATTGTGTGTTTCAATATTTTAGTAACTACGATCACTTCAAATAAGATGTAAAAATAAAAAAATCATTATTTTAAACTATATTTTAATTAAGAGTTACTTATTCTTTTTCAATAAATTAAACATCCAAGATGCTATATACTGCCTGTTGAGTACAAACTTAATAAAAATACAGCTTATATGATTCTTATATAATTTAAACCATATTAACTTTAAGATGTCAATTTAGAATATATTTACATAGCACAACAACATCATGCAACTCACACTTATTAACACTTCATTGATTTTTAAAAGAGATGTCAGTCTTGTCTTGGTATTTTCTTATGCCCAAAATTGCCACTCATCCAAGATTTTCTTCTTGGAAGAAGAATCTTTTCCCAATGCTCAGCTAGTGGGTCTTGCACTTCCTGACCATCAGCAGTTTCTTGGGACCTGCTGGTGTTCTCAGAGCAGTTCAAACATCAGTTTCCATCTCCTGCCTTGGCTCCGTGGCATGTGGGAGGAGGGGATTTCTCCCTGTGCTGCTCTCAGCCTTGTGACAGCCCCTCCAGCCCTTTTCCGGCATCCTCTTGGCTGTGGGGCTGTTTGCATCTCCCTCAGACTCCTCCTCCCAAGGCAGGGATGTTCCTTGGCAAGATCCAACCAACATGGAGGATCTCTGCACAGGCTGTTCGACAGAGTCTGCTTGGCTCTGCCCTGCCTCAAACACTTCATTTTGAGGTGTTGTTTTGCAGCTGGTTTAAAAGGTTCAGGTAGGATTTGGATTTTAAAAATCTGGGATAGGAATCCCTTTCCATAAGGACGTACACTGTTTTCTGGGCTTCATCAAAACTTGTGTGAGTTGGGTCTTGAGCCTTTTTGGCCGTTGCTTCCCTCATCTGATAGTCAATATTGATCTGGAAAAGAAAAAAAACAGTTTAAAAATGTATCTCTCTCTATATCTCTGTGTCAATACATTTGCATGGCTTTAGAACTCTATGATTGTGCAATGTCAGAACTGTAAACTGGGGGAAATCAAATACCTGTTAGGCACAAAAATTGTTGTTCACTCTAGAAATGTCGTTTGTTCTGGAGTCAGAATTTAATATTAGCTCAACTTTGAGGAACAGCCTCCAGTTACTAAGAGAAATCTTGTGTTGAACATCTCCAGTTTAAATATGATCAACATACAGAGCTTTAACTTTTCCAGAGGGTCCACGTATTTTAAAAGACAAGAAATGTCCTGTGGTGCTTCCACTGGCAAACACAAAGAATGTCCAGATGGCATCAGCAAAGAGCATCATGTGCTGACCTCTGCTGGGGGCTCTCCCAGTGCTGGCCTGCACCCTGTGACTGTCTGTGGGATCTGAAAATGCCACACTGCAGACAGCAGTGATGCAAGAAGATGAAAGTGTGTCTGTGTCTTCCTCTTGTGCAGCTGAGGAGATGTGGGAGTACCTCAGCCACGCTTCTCCCTTCTAGCTCTGCCGAGGTTTGTACATACCTGTTTGATGGCATCTGACTGAACAAACTCCTCATAAATCCTCTCTGCTTTGCCATGCAAGCAATCAGACTTGGTTTTCTTGTAGTCCTCGCAAGCCAACCAGAACTCGATGTTCTCCTCGCTGAACTCTGACTTCAGGAACTCCCGAAAGACACCCTGACCACCTGAAGCCAACACAAATAAATCATCAGTTACTGTATGATATTAGTGACCAGGGAGGAGAAAAGAAGTAGCAGGAGTTTTATTGAAATCTGATACAAAATCTTGCAAAAATACACTGTTCTTCCCTGCTTCAACACACTACAGATATTCTAATAAGATTCTAAAAGATGGGAGTCTTCCCAATTATGTTCAGTGGTTTTAGATCTAGACCCTGGGTAACAAATTGTAACAATGGATTCTAGTCCTTCCTAAATGGATTGTCTTGGGGAATAAGTGGGAAGAAAATTCCAGATTAAACTGATGTATTATCCAAGTATGAAAGACTGGTCACAATGAGTGCTTTGGAGCTTAATTGCTATGGTGAAAATGAAAAAAAAACCCCCAAAACCCAACTTGGAAGCCAAGCTGTAGCAGCGTCCATGTTACACTAGAGCAGTAAAAAAGTGAAGCGTAGCTGCCCATTCTCTGGCAGTGTTTATCCAATGCTACAGCTTTGCCTGTTCGGTGTGATTAGACACAATTTTGTCCTCAGAGTAAGAATAAAGTCATACTGAAGTACCAGACTTACTTTGGCTGGCCAAGAGCTTTTCCAAAGACTGTGACCACTGAATAACCTCCTCTGCAGAAAGCCTAAGGTGGCAAGAAAAAGAAAAGACTTTAGTCAAGAAACCTTGGGGTTTTGTTAGTATGTCTGAAGGAGACAAATTTTATAACTCATTATTATACTCTAGGAATAAGTGCCAAGTATTTTACTAAATGTATGGCTTTTTCATAATCTGAGATCCTGGAGACAGCCCACCTTGAGAAAAATAATCAGAGATGGAAGAAATATGGACCTAGGACATTATCTTGAATTCTGTTCCCTGGAAAATAATCTTCTACTGTAACTATGATAAAATCATTTTGTACCTGTACTTTTGTTTCCATATTTTTGAAATAAGAATGGTTATATCCCTGCTCCTCACTTAAGTGAGAAGTTGTTTTTTTTCTTGTAAAACTTTAGAGAACAGGTACAATGTCCCTCCGATAAAAATGGATTTAATAAAAGTGTCTTCTCCCTCAACGTTTTAATGCAAGCATATCAAGCACTAACTCAAAATCCTTAGCTCCATTAGTAGTTTCTAATTACTAGCGTTCATCTGTCTTGCATTTTGGAAATTCTAGATCTTGTTACAATATCTGTTGCTCTAGAAGTAGTTTAGAAATGAAGTAATTTACTATACAATATTCTAGCTATAATTGTATTTAATAACTTGATGTGTTTCAGTACTTACATGACATTTCTAGAGTTGGAAGTCTTGATCCCAGATTCAATATGTGGCACCATGCACTTCAAATAACTTTTGAGATCTGCACCACTAGAACAATAAATAGACGTTTTAAAATCCATTTGAACTGCAGTTGCACTTAAGTTGTATTTAAATTTTCTTCAAACTTTCAAACAAAGACAGCTCCATTCTGTGACCAAAGTCTGGGATGTTACATATCCCAGCAATTTTTTTTTAAAGACGGAGATGCCCCCTGTATCTAAATTCTACTTCTAATTACTTAAAGTAATCAATTAATTAGTATGCCTCAGCTCAAGCTTTTTTTTTAATAATGTTGCTGTCCTGGGCTTTGAGCAGGTTTTGCTCATTTAGCCTGAAACACAGTGCTGATTCTTAATTTCAAAGTTTAGTAGAGTGTTATCATCACTCCCAATTCATTAAATAATACACTAGATTGGATATACTTACAAAGCCTTTTGCTTCTTTTTATGGCCTTTGCCTTCTGCCAGCTTGCAATCCTCTTTTCCATGCAACTCAGTCATGTTGCTGTGGGAGAAAAAGAATCCTGGCATTTTCCTTGGCTTTGACGGGGAGCTCCCCTGGCCCCGAAAATCTCGCAGCCCCAAGTGGCAGCTCCTGCCTCTGCTGCCGCCTTTTATTGACGCAGGCAGCCCCGAGAGCTGGGGGGAGAAGGGCTGTTTATCGTGTTGTCTTCATCACAAACCCTGGAAGTTCCCCTTTCAGGGCTCAGTGACGTGAGTCTCTTTTGAGAAAGAAAACAGACAGCGGTGTCTCGTGGTTGAGGTTAAACCAGATGAGGCTGAATTGCTTTGTGTGTGTCTGTTATCCAAAAAAAAAAAAAAAAACAACAACCCCTCTAGAACTTTGAATTCTTGTCCCTTTCTGGTTGGTACTTGCAAGCCAGATGTAATTTTGTTGGTTTCATCAACACAGCTGCAAATACTTGCAGTTTTTTCTTGACAAAATTCACTTGTTGAGTGTCTGTGTCCTGCAGTTTCACATTTTCAGTTGGTTGGGTGGGCTCAGCAGAATACAAGGGAAAGGTGCTTTAAAATACCCCAGTACTAAAGTTCCACATGCAGCAGGCTATTTGCAAGTCCCCTCTTGCTCTTCAAACTAGAAGGTTACATTGGACAAGTTTGTTTAGACACAGGCTGTGAAAATCTTTAAAAGTGGTTTTCTTGGGGAGGGGTTTTGAAGCAGCAAGAACTTATTTAATTTGGCTTAATTTTTGCAAGTCAGGTTATTTGGAAGCACAATGCCATATTTCAGGAATACTTCCCTAATTTTAAGAGACTTGGCATATATATATATATATATATAAATTAGGTTAGAGCTGTTGCTGTAAACACAGTGTGAATATTACAAGCTTGAGGGAGGTGTGAGTTGTTTGTACACACTTGCACTGCAAAAAAGCAGCCATGGATATGAAGCAGCGCAGAGAATTAAGTGTAACTCTCTATTTATCTGTCCAGGATGGTGATTTAGATGTTGAAATACTTCATCTGGCCCCAATTTCTGCTTGTTTGCTTGGGGTCTTTTTTTTCTGTGACACTTCAAAGATTATTCTTTTATTTAACTACATAAATTACAACGTTGATTACACATAAATAATTCGTAAATGATGTGTGAGGGCTGCAAATGATGGCGACAACTGCTGACACATCCCCAGCTTCCTCAGGAAGGACTGGGAGCCTTGCAGACTGACAGATGTGCGGGACAGACCGACAGCATCAGCGCCGGGGTGGTTTAACCACAGCGGGCTCTGCCGGTCCCCTGAGCCGGGGCAGTGACACAAATGAGTCCGCATGGGCAGGAAATATTTATCTCCACGCTATCAGGAGAACGCTGCCCTCTGTGCAGGGGTATTTACTGACGGCTCCCACCTCCCGAACAAGGCGCAAAAGGAAGGCAAGGATGTTATCAGTGCCGGATTTGTTTTCGTATCTAACGCTGAATTTTCACGTTCTGCCCCCTAAGCGTCTCGTTGTGTTCCCTCAGCTGGGAGGTTCCACTGCTGGGGAGGTCAGAGGGATGCTGCATCCAAACCCTTCTCAGGGGAGACCAACAAAAGGATGAAAACCAGCAGGGAAAATAATTTCCCATCTCATCTCCCAGAACTTTGTAGCCTCAGGCTAAAAGTGGGGCAATATCTTGAATATATATGTGTGTTAGCTGGTAATCATCCAGTGAAATCCTGTGAGAGTGAGGGAGAGTACTGATTCCTTGGAGAATAGGATGGTTTGCTTTTTTGTACCTATTATCAATGATGAGCTGTTGACAGTTTACTTAGAAGATGAGGAATGTCTTTTTCCCTGTTTAAAATGAACTTACTGTCTTTACCTTTGGGATTTGTTAAATGTGTCAGTGCACATAACAGGTGCTGAGCCAGACCGTCCTCTAGAAAGGAATTCTCATGCTACTGAGTCTCATTGTACTTCACCTTCTTGCAATAAATGCTCTATCTAGCAAAGAAAAAATAGCATTCCTGTCATTTACATCAGTGTAATGCTGCTGTCCCACAGTATTTGAATTTCTTTTGGGTCACACAATATTTGAATAGTTTTCCAGGTTACACACAATACTTGAATTACTTTCCAGGTATTTTATTTGGTGGAGGAGATCAGTGGTGTTAGTATGGGATAACTTTTAGGGGACTGGTTGCTTGTAGAGATACCACATCACAGGACCCTAGGGGAGGTGGAAACCTTTGCATTTAGGATCTCGATGCTACTGGACTCAAATTCAGTCAAAAGTGAAGCTGGAATAGGTGGAATACTGTACTGAGAATGAGGAAACTGTCGTGCTTGCCAAGCAGACTGCCTGGAATTAGCCGGTGTTCTTATGTTCTACTGTTCTAATATCCTGAATGAATTGTGCTCTGGGGAGTCTTCTCTGCTATTCCACATCACTAAACCCCAGTCTCTGCGGTACCACTGGTGCTCCTTTATCCCTGGGCAAAACAAAAAGTCAGTGCCTCTCTGTTTCAGCCTAAGGCAGGTCGGTTTGTCAGCTGTGTGAATATCCACGCAAGACTGGCCAACGTAGGAAGAATCTGCGAGTTGTGAGTGTCTGAACAGTGGGTGCCCAGGAAGAATTTGGCACAGAAACTCCTAGCTTAGGGTCATAGGAAGTGTAAAGACCATGTAAAGCACCGAATCCCTCCTTCCAGTAACTCTGCAAAGCCAAAGCATTCAGTGTCAGGCATAGCAACGTGGGACTATGATTATCAGTCACTTCTTTCCTCCACTGTGCACAAATCCTTTCTTATTCTGAGTAACTCTGGGCTTCAGGGTGTCCTTTTTTTGTCTCAATAGAATATTTCACTGACTCTGATTCACTCCTTCTATGCAGGCCTACTCATCTTTAAGGTTTCACTAGTTGAGCCCTGTACAAGTTTCTCAAGCTCAACAATGGGGAAACCTGTGCCTGAGACTTAGGAGTGTGTACAACTGAAGTGAGAGGGAAAAGAGGAGCAGTAAGATTTACAGGGCTGGCAAGAATATTTTTTTTGTTGCTTCAGCAACATTCTGCTTCTACAGACTACAGAAAATCAGGAAGACACGTGCATGGAATTTCCTAAGTTAAAAATAGTTTGCTAACTCTGACTTTGGCTATTGTAAGGGATTCTGCTTTATGAGGGAGTTGGACTAGGTCTCACAGGTGGATTAGATGTTGCTTCCTTGAAGTTTCCATGATTCTAATGTCCTGAATACTCTGACTTGGCATTTCTAGTGTCAATTTTTACTTCAAAAATGCCATGCTCCAAACCCATATGCATTGATCCCTATTCAAACTCACTGTCCTTGTTTCCTGTAGGCAGAAAGGTGGGATTTTATGATACCATGAGAAGTAGATATGTCCTGACCCAGGAGAAAGCTTTCCACATAACTACTTCTGTCCTAATTTTCTGGATTTCTTTCGGTTTCATCATGGGATGGTTGGTAACACACCTTTTTCTTCATCTCCCACTGCCTTAATCTACCCATAAAATACTTTTCTCTATTTCATGCATGATGGCCAATTGCTGCTTGAAATACTTACTTGCTTAATAACTATTCCCTTTTCCTATTATTACAGGAAATGGCAAAACAACTATTCCAAGCCTTACAGTTTTAGGGCTTATTAGAATAATCCCATTATTTGACACAAACCCCTCTTTGTCTTAGTTCATTCTGTCCAGTAAAAGGGCAGAAGAAACCTTTTTGCAGGAAGAGCAGCACAGCTGGCTGTCACCAGCTACTTTCTGCTGTTTTCCAGATCTCTTGTGATGAGTAATTAATCCAATTTTATGTGTGCAGAAAGTGCTTGCAAATATTTGCTAATATTCAACCTGTTTCCAGGCATCATTTTCTATTCTTTCTGGTGACCACTTGGCAGAGTGTAAGAGAACAATATGTGAGAAAATTTCCAAGATTACAACACTGGACAAGTTTGGCTAAAACAAAGAAGAGATTAAAAGTTCCGTGAACTCCCAGTCTCATTTGCTGGTCAAAACTATTTCAAGCTTCTCCTTCTGACTTCTTTTTTGTTTCTTTTTGGTCACTCTTGTCTGGCCCTACCCTCATTCATTCTCCATTTCTGCCCTGTTTTGTTCCTGAATGTTTGGTTTTGGCTTAGGCAAGTTGTTGTCTTCCACGTGTGGCCAATTTTCAGCTTTGCTGCACCCTTGATGTTGAGCACAAACTTCCTGGAGTTGGTCTGGCCTCATCAGTGCTGAGCTTGAGTGCCCAGCCAGGCAGTGCAGAGCTCCCCTTGCCCATCACAAAGCTGAACTATGAAAACAAGTGATTTCTTTGAAATGCTGCTGGCTTCTATTTGACCTAAAGAAATCAACTACTGATAATCCATCTCTCTACCACTTAAGGGAAATAGAAACTAGTTTCTGTGGGAGAGGAAATAGTGTGCATATAAAATAAACCAAAAGGGCACTGGATGCTTTTGAGCTGCAGTGATATTATTTTGAAACGTCAACATTTTCTCTCATGTTATGTAGTCAGTCTATAACAGAGTAATGCTCGCCATTATAAATTATTTTTAGAGTTAATTTCTACTGGAAGCAAAAGTTTCTGAAAAGAAATCTTGAAGCCACCAAGATGAAAATCTTGCTACTGGTTTTAGTGGTCTCATTTTTGGTGTTGGACTGATTTGATTGAGAATTGGGTCTTTTTGAGGGCTATTTGTTTTGTTTCAGAGTTAAGATGTTCCCCGTGATAGCTTTTTTTCCTGATTAATTCAATGAGTTCTAACTTTGCAACCAGTGAGGCATGAATACGGTTGAATGGCATCAGACTCCTCAAAATACAGGAGGAGTTCTAGATTTAAAAAATAAGTGGAGCCTAATGCCAACCTGCATCAAGAAATGCTACAAGCTGAACTTTGAGCTATGATCTACCACTTCAGAAACTCTCGTGCCACTGGGTCTATGAGACACCTGACTCTGAAGGACAAGGGACCAGAGCTTTCCTGAAATCCTTTTTAGCTCTTTCACTTCTTCACTATAAAATGGCAAGGCATAAAAAATCCTGCAAAATTCCAGTTCAGCCCCAAATTGCGCCATCTGTCTCTGAAGTATCTGCAGAATACTTTTAGGGGATTTTTTTGAGGGGTTCCCCTGGCTTCTGAGGGAACCTTGTGGAGTTTTGGGGGGTTTTCTGTACCATGGCAGTGAAGGAGAAACCTGGTAGGAGCTCTTGAAGTCACTGTGGAGAGCACACAATTATATTTTCCTGGTTTTATGAATCATGTGGGGATTAAAATACAGTCCAGTCCCTGCACCCATTCTTGTAGGACTGCTGGCTCTGTAAAGAGATGACAACAGATCAATGTCCCATAGTCTGTCTCAACCTCTGAACGTCTCCATGGGTGCTGTACTCTCAGCTTTTGTGACTTCAGTTGTGTCCCTGACCTCTCTGACTGCTTCATGTGGCTGCTGTAAGTTACCATTACCTAATGGAAGCCTTTGATTTGAAACTCTGCTGAATAAAAGTTATTGTTATGGTTACAGTTTTCTCTATGGCATCTTTTCAAACACTCATGACTTAACTTTACAGAAAAATATTATCAATATTTTATGATAAATGTTGTTGGCATGAAGGGTCGTATTGGTATGACAGTCAGAGCAAGGAATAAGGTGTGTATTTCCTCACCACATTGAAGCACATTTCACTGACATGCATATCCAGTAACTCCCTCTTTCTTATGACCATTTCTTAATTAGACTCTAATAAGCTTATACAGTTTATCAGAAACTTGATCCTTTTCTTTCTGGGGCTTTCCATTGATGCCGGAATGATTTTTGTCTTTTCCTTTATATACCTTTTCCATAGTTCTCTGTACCCACAAGTATCAGCAGTATGCACACTTGCAACCTTTTACTTAGTTTAGTGCTCAGTGTTTTGTAAGTGTTCTGCAGGCCTGAGACTGAACAGCCCAGAGCTGCAGAGCCAGGGACACCAAACATTCTGCTGGCTCAGGAACCCAAGCTCTCCTCGCAGGAGGATTCTGTAAATTAGGGGTTAGCCCACCCCAACCTCATTATTGGGCCCCCTTGTTAGATATGCTAATGTATAAAATCTATAACTGGTGTGTATGATTGGAGGGGGGGGTGCATTTTGCCACGCTGTCACCTGCGTGAAGTGGAGGCACCGAACAGGATCCTGATTAAAATACTGAGGTAAAGACCTCAACCCTCTTAACCGTGTCTAGCTTCATTTTCCTAACACCAAGAAAAAGGCATCACCATCTGAAATAAATCAACAGTCGATTTTCTGTGAAATCAGGGGACTCTGGTTCTCAGGCAGATTAGCTGACACCTGGATGAAGAAGTAGAAAAGAAGAGGGGGAAAATCTGCAGTACAGTGACTTCTGGGTGCTGAGGGTGATGCTTCCTGTGTCTGCTGCTGGGCAGGGCAGGAAGTGTTCATGGCTCACCCTCTGGGAAATATGTTTCTCATTATCTCCTCACCTTTGCATGAGCCCCACGCTGCTCTGAACCTGCACCTCCTTTCTTGTGTGTAATTAAGCAAAACAGAGTGAGAGCAGTGAGTTGGCTGAGTTTCCACAGCCAACATGGAAATTCTGGTGTGTGAGCACAATACAAGCTCAACTTGAAAGCTTGAAGGCTTCAGTTTCATCTGAATCTTCATGGAAAAAAATCAGATGCTTTTTTCCTCTTCGAGATGGTAAAATTATGCATCCTTCAGTATTGTAATAACAAACAGTTTGATTGAACACAGCAAGCTAAAACTCGTGGTGTCCATTTAAAAAAATGTTTTTAAGAACTTTTAAACAGTAGAAATATTACTGAAGCTTTTAGTGGAGTTATGCTGATAAAAACTTCTCTGAAGAATTGCACTTTTAAGTGTCCATTTTATACTTGGTGTTATGAATTTCCTGGTTGAATTTTCACTTCAGTGCCAGCCCAGATACAGCTCTCTTTGACAAAAAAAAAGAAAACAAACTTCCCACGTATGGGTTCATCCAAAGATTGCTTTGTTACTGGAAACCATTCCAGACACAAGGAGGATCTGTCCTGGCACTCAGGAGTAAAAGCAGATAAAGCAGGAGACTGTTTCAGCCAAGCAAGGAACTCCTGATCATGCTCAGATTTAAAAAACCCCAAATAACAACAGAAAAACCACAACCCCAACAAAACAAAAAAATCCAAACAAACAAAAAGCCCCACAAAAACACCAACCAAAAACCCAACAGCATACGGGGAGTGGAAGAATGGACATGCTAAGCAGAAGGGAACTAGAAGCATTGTCCAGATTATGGATATACAGAAAATCATCTTCCCCTTTCAGGGCTGGGTCATCTCCATCCTTGAAGGGTTTCCAGACCAGACTGGATAAAGCTGTGAACAACGTGGTCTAAGCTCATAGCTGATCCTGATTAAAGCAGGGGGTTGAACTAGAAACCTCCTCAGTTTGTTCCCAACATGATTTATAATGAGATTCTATGTGTAACTAATGAATAATGGGTGGAATATAGAAATATAATTCAGTTAGAAGAGAACTACCTGGGAAAGAATGGTAATTGTAGAAACTAATACATGTTTCCAGCATGATTTTTTTGAATAAGAGTTACTCACTGGAAGTGCATCATTCAAATCACCATTTCTTCCATCTCCCACTGAAAATACTTGCCTGGTACATGGGTGAAGTAACAAAAGTTACTTCAAGGAATTGGAAAATTAAAGATAACTATTAGGTCTCGATTTAAAAGCTACATGTTTTCTGTGATAATCTCTGAGAACCAGCTCTTCTTGTGATGAACCAGGAAAGGAAGAGAGTTTAGTTGTATTTCCTGTCACTTACTTTGAATCTTGCTTGTTTGTCTAATTTCAGTTCTCAGGAATTAAATGTTTGCAACAGAAAGACTTGAATTTCCTTACATTTATCGTATTTGCAGTTTTATGTCACAGGGGCAGACCCCATTAGTCAACCTCCCTCCCTCCTGTATGATTTTTTGCTTTATTAAAATGCAAGCCTGCTGTAGTTCTTTGAAAGCTGAACTCCTCCTGCATCCTACACCCTTCAGTTTAAGACAGTTTTTTGTAAGAAACAAGTGGGCTCATGTTAGACAAGTGTCCTGGTATGATGTTATTTTGTCCCCCATCACACAAGAAGATAAATGTTCCTGAATTTATTCACCCATGTTCAAGCCTGCAGGAATCCCTAACAAAGCCTTTGGTGTCTGAGCTTGATTCAGCCTGGTCCTTCACATCCCTTCTTCTGGCAGGCCTAGGACAGAGTTTATGGACGTGCCCAGAGTTTTGTTAAATTAAAGCCTCTTTGTGTCCCTGCATATCTGTTTTCTTTCTAAATTATGCGGGAAATTACTCTAATTTACATCTGAATTACAGGACAAGGGCCCTTGTAATTCAGAACCACTGTTCAGTTCCTCTTTAATTATCTATCTGGAAGCCCACAGACTTTGGCTGACAAGAGGAATGAATATAACCTTTGTGCAAAAGAAGAGTTGTCATGTCCTCAGAATGGATTTTCCTGATATGTGTCATTATGAAAAAGCAAACTCCCGCCAGTTCCCCACCTGTGGTGAAAACTCTTTGTTTCAGCCGTGCTTCTGTGACCTCCCAGACAATTAAACTGCCATTCCTGCAGTGTGGGCTGCCAGGTTTGGAATTCCCCACTGACTGTGTGCTGCACATGTCAGTAAACCAGGTGAGCTTTGATACAGGCCACCACTTCCCTTTAATTTTGAAATTAATTTGAAGATGTGCACGCACAAAAAAAAAAAAAAAATTCAGTGTGCAAAGCAAGATAACCAAATCTGGAGGGAAGGTTTCATATAAGCAGCAGGAAACGGAACCCACTGAGTTTCACGACAATAATAGTTCTGCTCTTAATTGCTGAGCTTTCTTGTGCTGCTCTGAGTTACTCTGAAAGAGTCATCAAGCATTGATGTACATGTTCTTCTAACCTCAGCCTCAGCCTGGTCCTGGAAACCACAGACTGACAATCCTTCAGACAGATACCTCTTCTGCTGGCTGGCACTGCCCAGGCAATTGCCGAAAGGAAGCAAAAAAAAAAGAAATACTTTAAAAATTATTTTTCTCTTTTTTAAGAGCATAGATACTTGGAAAAACATGTATATAAAACTTGATGTTATCTCCAACATCCTTTAAGTGTAACACTAGAATGGCTCTTCTCTTTCCACATGTGATAAATAACACCAGGATGCCTGCAGCTGATCAGATTAATAAATACATGTTAGGAAACTTCTGAAGAAATTTACATGCATTTTATCAGTAGCGTTACTTAAAAGCCACTCTGTAACAGGCAAGTCACAAAGTTTCCTTTCAAACACAGTTTATTCTCAGTTTTTAAACCACGTAATATTTAACACTCGAGTGCTGTACTGGAACTTACTGTATTCAGTGACAGACAGAAGGACAAAACCTGTTGATGTTTAATAATTTAATTATATTTTTGCTGTTGTTGTTGTTCTGTATAGAAACACAAGTGTGATTTTCCTAGAATTGTTTAGAATTTGATTGCACCCTTCAGTTTTACCATGAACTCACATAATGTGGGAATAGCCACAGCAAATGAAGGAAAGGGAAGGTGGCTAAGGATTTCTGGTGTCACATTCTCATTTTCACACATGTTAATGCTTTTGAAGTCCTGATGCTCCCTGTACTTGGTTGGGATTTTTTTTTAACTGAAGAATAACACTCCCAGCTATTTACTCTTAGTGAAAAATCAAGTTGGGTAATGATGCAGTTTCAGTTAAAATTAGGGAGCTGTACTACCAAATTTCCCCCTTAATTGTGATGGTAAGAGACACTTCCCTCAGCTTGGAGCTCTTTCTTTTTAGTTGTCTCTTCCTCCTCTCACTGCTGCTATTCAAAAAGAGAAAACTCAAATTTACAGTTCATTTTTCTGCTCTGTTAAAATTTGTGTGGGAAAGACGTGCCCTAGACTTTTTAAATATACAGGTTGGGATCTATGACCGAAACAAGTAGAGACAATGATTCAGCAAATAAGAAAGCTCCCTTCTGAACAGAATAATAAATAAGACTTCACTTGCCCCAGGACACGGATAAATAGTGGAAAATTCATTATAAAATTTCTCCTATCTATACAAAATGGGCTTTACCTGCTTTCTGTTTGTCTTCTTCTAGTGAACTGGCATGCCCTGCTGGTTATTTTTCATGTAATAATCAGTTATTAAATATTAGTTTATATTCAATGGGAAAAGTTTTCCTACGGTAATGTTTTTGTTTGGTTACATTTTGCTTCGAATCTTGTGTGTGGCAGCTGCCCTCTCACATAAACAAATATTGCTGCTTGGAAAAAGACAAAATAAGGATGTTTTATGACTACTGGGTAGGGGAGAAATGCATAAAATGACATTCTGCATGACAGGGCCCTCCACGATGGCATGAGCAGAACACTAAACAGAAGGCCACAATAGACCTTGATGAACATTTAAAGCACAATTTCTGTGTTCTCATGGCTCATGCAAATAACCCTGTAAAGTCAGGGCACAATAAAAGAGAGACCTGGCAACACTGACGTGCGTCACTTGAAGCTCAGAACTCTGTTTGCATATTGTTCTCTTTTTATAACTTACTTTGTCTGCTATTGTAGCAAGATTTGTATTTTACAAGGCAACCTCTTTTTGCCTCCTTTTGTGTTCATTGAGTGACCAGCAGCACTTCCACTTGTCATCTGGTTTAGTCTCTCCGTGGGTTGCCATGGAACATTCCAAATATTAGGGAACAGCGGAACTGCAGAGCCCAAGGCTCCATGTGGTTTCCAGTCACAGAGCAAAGCAAATGGAAAAATATGATCCCTGAACCCAGGAGACTAAAACAGGCCTCCCAGCACTGCAACACATGGAATCCATGTTTTATGAAACTTATGGCTTACGATGGAATGAGGATGCTGTTTACCTGACCTGCTGCTTGATGGGCTCAGGTCAAGGCCAAACATGTTTTCAGACTATTCCACTCTTTCTGAAAATGTAATTTCTGTGAATTTTGCTTTCTTGCTTTCAGAGGCTCATACTGACACCTGTTTCCTTTTTGCCTGGGACTCATAAAGAAGTAGGGATTCCTTGCCTGATTTCTCAGTACTGCTGCTTTTGCATCTTCAAGAAACAAAGTGAGGGCTTATGTGAAGACAGAGAAGCACAATTGCCTAAAAACTGTATGTTTTTATGTATCACCTTGGACCTATAGTTTATCTGGAGCCTTGTCCCCTTAGACCAATAACTTTTGCTTTTCATTCTCTCCATTCTCTCCTTTCTCTCCATTCTATGAAGCATCTCCTCAATGCTTGACACCATTGAGCTCAGCCTCTCTCTCTGGCAGTGCTGCAGGGGAATGTCAGGATGATGGCAGAGAGCAGAAGGGCTGAGAAGGACTGAAACAGTGCAGCTGATCAGAAGGAATAAAGCAAAGGACTGAAAGAGTGAGAGGGCATTTTTCCCATACAATCTGCTGCTGTGCTGTGGAATGAGTCCAAATTTTGCACTTTCTCAAGGCAATAGGGACAAAAAACTCTCACATTGATTTTTCTCCCTAAATTTGACAGCAGAGTTCAGCATGAAGCTTCATGTTCCATGAAAATAGTAATGAAAGCTCAGTGCTCTCCTGAATTCAAAGCTTGCCAATGATGTGTGAAGTGTGGTTTTAGAATAGATAAAAAAGTCCTCAGTCTCCTGAGCGTGGCAGTGAGATCTCGGTCCCCAACCCTGGAGTGGTGCAGAAAGCCCAGCTTGCAGAAAGCTCTTTGCTTCAGAATTCCTGCAGGGCTTTGGGAACTCCTGTCCTGCATGGAGCTGTCAGGAACTGTCAGAAACACCTGGAGCAGCTGTGGCCTCCAGAGCATCAGAGCTGCTCTCCCCAGGGGCTGGCAAAAGGAAACCACTTCAGAACGAGTGGTTTTCCTCTGTCTGGGCAGTGTTTGTCAGCCTTTCTCAAAGGTAGCTGGTTTCAGTGCTACAATTGCTGACAAGATGTGGGAGGGAGGGCATACCTGAGATTTAGGACAGACTCAGTGCCAGGATTCTTTGGAATAAACTTGAAAATCTGTCACTGTCTAGCAGTGTCACATTCCCCTTCTTCACTTCCTTCTACACAAGTGAGCCTGCCTGCCTTTGGTGGGATCTCTGCTGAGTATCCATTTATTGCAGGGGCAGATGAGGAAGCTTTATGCAACATTCTCAGAACTGCAGGATGCTCTCTAAGTACAAATAAGTGACTGCTGTGAGCTTCCCCTGACAGTGGAAAGAGCTGATCTTATTTCAAAGGCAGGTAAAAGGATCTCTAGGAAATCTGTGATACTGCTGGAGTAACATTAGGAAGTTTATTCATCATTCTTAGCAGACAGAATTGGAGTTTTCCAGTGTATTTAATTTTAAAACAATACTTGAGTTGCACCTATATTAATGAAAAAACTCTCTAAACAAAATTTGAGATAAATTTTCTGGTTCATTATCAAAAATCCAGCTCAGTAATTCCCTAATCACTGTTGAGCCTGGCTAATGGTGGCTTTTCTCTTAAACATGAGCAATTTGGATTAAATACCATGGAAGCATCCTTATTGTAACATCCAGGCCATTGCCAAGGGCAGAATTTTACACGGAGTTCTGGTTAGTTTTGGCTATTTGTATAGAGATATATCCTACATAATGGTGAATTTATTCTTTTTTCTGAAGTTTTACTGAAAAAAGCCCCAACACTAACAAAATTACAGCAAAGAAGTTTGGACACACTGTTCTGGGGCATATTGATCTTAAGTCCCAGTCTGCATTTGCAATGCAAAATGTGCTTTGTGTATTCCTGGGACAACTGTTGAGTGTAACACAGGACATGCCTGGTGCCATTGATACAGGTTTAAAAAAAACAAAGCAAACAAAATGCTGGACGATGCTATATTTTTCAGCCTTGGGCCTGCAAAAGTTGAAGCCATGTGCTTTGTGTCAGAGTTTCTCTTTATTCTCTTGCAATCTCTTTGAAGTTTTATGAACAAAAAATATCCAGAAGTGGAGATTCTTACACAAACTGCCTTGTGAACTTGCCTAAATATCAAAGCACATTAGAGGCATTTGTAGCTGGTGACAAAGCTGCCCTGTGCAGACACAAGGGAAAAAAGCTTTCCCCCTCAAAATAATTAAAGGATTTGAAACTTGTATAGTTTCAATTCAAATCCCCCTCAAAATGATTAAAGCACTTAAAACTTTTGTATTTTTAATTCAAATCCATTTTGTTGGGTTTTA
Source organism: Petroica traversi (assembly GCA_025920805.1). Classification (NCBI taxonomy): domain Eukaryota; kingdom Metazoa; phylum Chordata; class Aves; order Passeriformes; family Petroicidae; genus Petroica; species Petroica traversi. The sequence continues at coordinate 4,472,220 of JAHLSL010000052.1, read as the reverse complement.
TTTGTGAGCTAAGGTTTCCTGCTCTCTGCTGGCCCCAGTTTCCCTGGCAGAGAGTCCTCTGCCTGTGTGATGCTGCAGAATTCGATGGACAGATATGAAACCAGAGCTTCAGTGGGGCTTAATCAGCGTGCTGGCCTCACATCAGAGTTATTTACTGATACAGCAGCCAGAACAGGACATGACAGAACAGATCATGACGGAGCAGCAGAAGGAAGCAGATCAGCTCTTGGGCACAAAAATAGCTGAGAAGTGGTGCTGAAGTGATTGAAGATAGAGTGTGGGTTTCTCATGTGTAAAACAGGGGCAGTTTCTCACTACCAGCACGGGGCCATCTGCTAAAAGGAGTTTCATTGCAGCAGCACCAGAGGTCACTGAGTTCTGGGCTGAAACTCGAGTGAGCTGGGTCTCATTCCTGTGCCCGCTGTGGATTTCCTGTGTGACTTAGAGCAAAAGCTGCCCTTGCTGGGTTCACAGCAGTCACTGGGGCAGGGTGTCTGGAAAGTCTGGGCAGTGCTGGGAGTGTGACCCAGCTCCTGTGGCGGCCCTGTGCTCTCCTGGAGTGATGAATGAGGATCCTGTGCTGCAGGAGGGGGTGCCAGGTGCCAGCACATCGCTGCCGGGACATGGAAGGAGATCTTTTGTCTTTTTTTCACACATGTAAAATGAGGGAAGGAGTGGCTGCTTCTTGTTCCGTTTCTGTCCTCCTTGCTGGGTTTATAAAACAAGCTTTTTGGGGGCTGCAGGTGATATAAAGGGACTGTATGACCTGGGTGATCCTCAGCCTTTTTCTGAGCATTCACAAAAATAATTCAGTCTCTTAAGTAATAACAGAGAGAAAGAAAAAAAAAAAACAAACCAGCCAACACTGTCATTGTTAATAGAGGTTTGAAAAACAGAATAGTGATGTTATATTGAGGAAAAATTAAATTTAGAATAGCAGGGTGTCAGCATGGGGTGCCACTTTATTCACTTACAGGGGAGGGGATTTTAAGCTCTTCAACAATTATTAATTTTTATTGGTAGCATGGAAAGGAACCAGGTTTTTTTCTAACTCAGCAGGTGACAATTTGCCATCCTTGGCCAGAACAGATAGAGGCTTGGCCCTATTTCCATCCACTTTATGCTGTGGAGGGCTCCTTTTATGAGCATGGAATGTTTCTCCTGTGAGCCATGAAGGAAATTGTCTTCCCACCTTGTGCCTGGGAATGGAGGCACAGCCCTGGATCCTGCGCATCACTGCAAGGAAGGCAGAACCTGCCCTCATTTGGATACACGAATGAAAAAGCAGAAAGTATTTACACCTGTACTGGCTACCATAAGTGAAGGGGCAAGAACAGAAACTGGAAGCAAAGGATTTTTGTGGGATTTAGCAGGTAGAAGACCAATGCAGAGCCAACAAAAAACTTGTAGAGTAGAAATGTAAAATGAACCTTGGCATAGTTTCATGTAAGCAAAGACCAATTTACTATCAGAATATTTGGATCTCTGCATTTGACACAGCCCCCAGGCCCTGAGCTGGCTTTTTTCAGGATGCAGATGTCCAGCCTGGGACAGGAATGCTGAGCTCAAAAGGCGATTAATTCAACTTAATGTGGATCTGATGTGAATTAATAAGTTTTACGAGGTTGTCAAAGGTACTTGGCTTGGGTTTGATTGGATTTTTTTGAAGTTGTTAGCTCAGAGTATGAGCAGCCAAAGCAAACAGAGCTTTGGCAGCCTCAGACAGACAGACCTTGCATCACAGATCACAATACTCTCCTGTACCTTCATTTTGGGGAATGCCTTTTCAAGTGTGTTTTCTCTATTTGCTTAATTGCTCCTTAGAGAATTAAAATCACAAATATTCTTTTTTCTTCCTTCCTTGTTTCCTTTTTTACTACTTTTAGATGCATACAACATGGCTACAGCTACTTCCCTTACGTTATACCCTCTCCTGTCTTATTTATTGTAGGGAGCCTGTGCTTCCTCTGTGCTGCTGCAATGTCCCATCAGAAGACAGAATATCAGAGAGGTCTCAGAGCTCTTGTGCCTGCACCGTTGTTGTATAAATTTCGTCATGAGGTGACAGACACGGAGTGCAAGGAGCAGGAGCAGTCCCTGGCTGGTCAGCCAGCCTTTGAGCAGGAAAGCAGGCAGCTCCCAGCCTGCCAGCCCCGTTCCAGGGAGAGGAAAAAGGAAATTGGGGAGCAGGAGTTGCAGGCACTCGTCCCACAGCCAGACAGAGCCAAGCTGCTCTCACACTGCCTCTCCTCCTGTGTCCACACCAGGGTTTACTTATCAAAACCATTTATTCATCTGACTGAATGCACCAAATAAATCCATTTGTTTATTAAGTCAATATTTTTAAACTCCTCTGCTTTACATGAATAAAGGGACAGAAAGTGTTCACAGAATTTAATAGATCTTCCTAAGACAAAAGATGTAATTTTTTCTTCAATTACGCCACAAGTAATTTTCCAAAGGAAAAATAATTAGTCTTAGGTTTATTAATAGTGTATTGGACTGTAGTTCATGCTGGATACTAAACCAATAGGAGCATGTATTTTCAGTATGCGTAATTAAATTTTTAAGGACTGACGTTAACAAATATTACAGAAGTTCATCCTGAGGAAAAAAAGTCTTAATGTATTTTAAAGATGTGCTCAAATTAATTTCTAACTCATTCATTCCAGTATTTGGATCTGAGGATGAAGTAGGTTTTAAGCCTGACACTGAAAGAAATATATTGATATATTTAAATAAAATTTCTTTAAATGCATCAATGTTTTCTGACTTTGAGCCCATGCTCAATCACATAATTGTGGTTCATGAACACAAAAGACAGTTTATCAAAGAAAGTAGGACTGATCAATTTTTTGTTTAAACATCTGTGATTCCAATGTATGTTACATTTAGTTGTGCAGTCAGATGTAACTTGTGTCTGTTGAAAACATGGAGAGGGTGAGGAGGTTTGGGTTTGTTTGGTGTGGTTTTTTTACCTGACAAATATTTGCAAAAAAAAAAAAAAAAAAAAAAAAATTAAGTACCCCCTAATTCCACTCAGTGTGGGAAAAAAGTATTTTGTAAAGTGAAACATTTTAATAAAAATAGCTAATGAAAAACCAAAGAAAATCTGTCGGCAAAGGATTAAGGGTATTTTACTCCTATCACAAAATGAAGTAAATATTTGCCCCTGTCCCACCAAGCTTTCCATCTATAGAGCCCCATTTCCACCTACACTTTTTTTTTCTGGAAAATGTGACATCTTTTGAAGAATACCATAAAAGGAAATATTTTAAACTGACAAATACATTCTGAGTATCCACACAAATCAATAATTCCAAGAAAAAGACAATTAGACCAAAACACTGCAGTATCAGTTCTTGGACTTTGAGTTTCTTGTGTCTCCCTCCCCACAGGAGTATGGAAAGGTTTAAAAAAAAAAAAAAAGCATCTTCACCAAGTCACAGAGACCTTGGGATTTCTCTCCCTTCCTTCTCTGTAATGTTTGCCGCACACCAAACCCCAGGGAAGGGAATAAATCATTTCCTATGTGAAACATCTCCCTCTGAAAGCACCAATGGCTGAGAAAAGGGAAAAGGTGCTCAGCACACTAAACTGATACAGGTTTAGTCTTAAGAATATGTCTAATCACAGTCAAGTTTATTAAATTTTGCCTTGGACAAGACTAATAAAGGTTTAAAGGAAATGCTGGCCATTATTGGTATTTGTGGTCTGGGTTTTTTTGTTATTTTTAAATTGGACACAATGGGGACAAGACTGTCCTGGTTCAGAGTACTGTGACTGCAGTTGTAAATGAACTTACAAAATTTAGATGCATTTATATGTATTTCTTTCCATTTTAAATGCACCATAACCTGGCCATCTTTCTGTACTTTTATATTAATGCAATAGTTTAACTTCACACTTCTGACAACAAGGGCAAGATAAGGCAAAGTCTTTGAGAAATAAAACCCCCTGGTTCTGTGCCTGTAGTTGTTCAGACTTTCAGCTGACTTCACTGGGATCTGCAAAAACGTAACTCGAGGAATGCTCCCTAACAAGGTCATTAATCATGGGCATGATTTCCATGTTCCTGCAAATCCTGTTGACAATGAAACAATGCAACTGCCAGAAGTTTAACGCTATTTCTAGCTGTTAATAGCAACCAGTGTGTACCGCAGGAGAAATGTCCAGCAGCCAGGGTGTTCTGTGTTCTCTCTTTTTGAGCATTTTTTGATTAATGTTGGTACACTCAGCTTGTATGAAGAGAGATTTACTAAGGGGAAAAGAGATGAGAGGCACAATGCTGCAATTCAATGTACCTCGTGGGCAGCAATAAAGCAGCAGCTGGTTCTGCTGATTCTGATGTCCCTGTGAGCAGTTCTGAGGTTCAGGGGGTTTATAGCAGGCTCTTCAGTGAGTCTAGATGTCAGAAGATTAAAGGGCTAAAAAATTACCTGCAAAATAAATTCATAGAGTAGTTTCAAAGGTTTTTTAACCCCCAAAAACCCTTGATGACCTAGTTTGATGTGCTGTAAAATAAAAGCTTCACAGCTCTGGGCAAGCAAAATGTTCTTTAGAATGCTACCCAGTTTGGATTTAGAGCTTAGTACCAGTCTATTGTGTCTTAACACGGTCTTGTCATTAAACAGTGTCGCATTCTAGTTTGAACTGGTCGTGCTTTTGTATTTCAATTTCTGTTATAGGCTATGATGACGTTATTTGTTGATCTGTTCCATGACAAATTAAATAGATTTAATTTCTTTGTTTCTTTATTGGTAAGGAAATTACTGGGCTCCAATTCTGGTTCTTTCTGTATAGGCCTTTTAAATTTGGAAGTGATGGTTTTAACATATGGAGATCAAAACTAGGTATGGGATGGTATTTATGTCATACTTGATATGCAAGGATGTTAATGCTTGTCTGTGTGAATAATCAAAGTACAAAAATGAACTCCCTAATCACATTTGGAATGCTCATGCATATGCTGTGCTGCATTTGGAGATGGTCTCATTCATTTTTCCATATTTTGAGATTTTTACAGTGTAATTCATGTTTTTGGAAAACATTTTTAACAAAGTAAGAATGTCTTATTGAGAGTGTTTCAAAAAGGGCACTCTTTATTTGCCAAGGTTGAAAAGACGACTCTCTGATTTTCCCGGGTCCTTTAAAGAAGAAGTCTCTTGTCCTGACTTTTAAAGACACAATAGTGGAGGTTTTTCCTGGTTTGTGATGAAAGGCTAGGCAAATGTTGCCATTCCTTGGTGATAAAGTGTCCTTAAATCTTGTGGAATATGAAGCAATGGAAAAGGACAGCTATGATCAGAAATGACTGCATGCATTTCAAAATTTCTTCCTCATCCCAAGAGCCAGAGCATGTGAGACAGCTGCCTAAATATAGGTGTACATTGTCACTGCAAGTGCCCTAAAATTAAGAAGGTACAGGGTTGTCAGCTGTGACACTGAACTTGCAGTTTCTGCCCTTCTGAAATAGCAACCAAGGGCAAGTAGCAACCCATTCAGAATGTAAAATAGCATTAGATAGATTTATTTAAAAGAAAAAAAACCAACAAATCTTCCTGGACACTTTTGGTGCAGTAAAATAGGGCGTTGTGTTTCTAATCTAAGATTGAGCCTTGTGATCTATGCTCCAGGTGTCATCCTACGGTCCTGGCTGCTTTTGATTCTGGTACTGAAAGCAGACTGGTTTAAGAACTGAGGCTTTCAGTGTGCAGATGATGCAATAGCTGTGCCAAGTGTACAGCTCTGTCATTTCTCAAGAGGTTTTTTGCTCCTGGAGCACATTTATGGGCGCTCTTGGCTCGTTCTCTCTGGAAGCCTTTGCCCAAGGATATCTAAACACTGACCAGACTCGTCTCCCAGGACAGAGAGGCAAATCAGTATCTGTGCATGTACAAAGCCCTGCTGTCCTCTACTGGTAACTAATTCAAATTTTTCATTTTTTGAAAAACCCTTCAGGCTTGTCTGAGCCCACTTTTCTGCAAACTGCTGTTCTTTGTGCCCCTTTAAACCTTGGTAGGTTCTGTGTTTGTTTTATTTTTGTTCCCGTGCTGAGTGACTTGGGTCAATGAGGCCTGAATGTGTCTCTGACTCCCCTGCTGCTCTTGTCTTGCCAGGGGTGATGCCTTTTCCTGGTGTTGGGAAATGGAGCAGACACGGTGAGAGGGCTGGGGGTCGTTAGCTCGGGGTTTAATCAGGATCCTGTTGGATCCATCACCTGCCCCAGGTGACACAATGCACACACCCAGCAGTCACACACACAAGGTACAGCCCTCACACAGCCCAGATCCAACAAGGGAGCCCAATGCTGGGGCTGGGCTGGGCTCAGCTCGACTTTCCAGAATCTGTCCTGCCAGGGGCCCTTGGCTTCCTGAGCCAGCAGAATGTTTGGTGTCCCTGGCTCTGCAGCTCTGGGCTCTTCAGCCTCAGGGCCTGCAGGGCACTCCCAGAGCTCTGAGCACCAGGCTCAGGGAAGGGTCACAGCTCTGCTGGGGCTGTGGGGGCACAGAGTTGGGGAAAAGGGATGGAAAAGGAAAGGAAAATCATTCTGGCATCAGAGGTCTGCAGGTGTGGGGACAGAAGGTGTGAAACAAAAGGGTTGTGGGTGCAAGGAATGGAACGTTGTGTAAGGGTGAGGTGGTGGGTGGAAGCAGGGTGAGGTTTTGTCATGCCAAGAATAGAAGACACAAGTTTCCACAGAGAAAAGAGGTTGCCCTGGCCCCAGGCTCCTCACAGCAGCAAATGCTGTGATTAGAGATTCACTCCTGGCATGGGAAGGAGATGTCTTTGGGCAGCTGAGGGAATGGTGGCACAGCCTGGGTGGGTTGGGCTGCTCAGGAGGGGAGCACAGCAGCTCAGCACCTTGGCAGAAACTTTCCAAGCAAGTCACCCCCTTCTTGCTGGTTCTGGCCCTTAAACCCTACAGTTGTGGAAATATCACAAGTATACAGCTATATATAGATGGAGAGGCTCAAGTGTGGGCCAGAGTGCTATCTCCAACACCCTCCCCCGAGTCAGACACACCAAAAAAAGGACACGAGGCCACAAGTCCACCCCCAGGCTGAGTGACATTCAGTCCCTGTGGGCAGAGACAGGCATGGGATTGCATCACCAGCACCTCAAAAACCAAAGCACTCCAAATCAAGAAAAAAGGCAAGAGCGGACAATGGGAAGCTGGGGGACAAAGGGCTTGACTCAAAAACACCCCCCTAAAACCAGAACTGAAACTGTGTTCACACAGGAACCCATACCAGTCAGACAGACAGCCCTTAGTCACAAGATAAGCAGTAGCTGGAGTGAGGGAGACTGGAGATAGCTGTCTGGGCTGTCTGCACCTCCACACATCCCAGCTTAGCTTGTCAGTCATCATGATTTCTAAATGAGGGAGGAAATATTGCAGTCATGAAGAAAATAATTTTTATTCTTATTCTTTCCTCTCCAACCTTATCCTGAGGAAAATTCGTGACAACCCTGTTGAAAAGTACCTTTTTTATTTCTTTTTTTTAGGAAGTCTCAGGTTTCACTGGTCATTTTCCCATCAAAAAGCTTTTCGTGAAAAATCCTGGCCTTGACATATAGAAACAGAATTATTTTTTTTTCAGACAGTTCATTTCTATTGCAGGGTCTGAATTTATAAGGGCCTTGCTGATTAATGACGTACAAATAACTTGAGTGCAAAAAATATTTGCTCTCATTATACAGGAATATGTGCTGAAAGCGTCCCTGCCACCTTTCTGTGCCCCACTTTGCAGATGATTTGTGCATGGTGTTTCACAGCTTCCTTATCCAACCTCCCAGGCATTCAGCCCATTCTGTACCATGGAAAAAAGCCAACCCAAAAATGCTCTGTTTTCTCAAAATGTTCCCTCAAAATGCTCCCTCTCTTCCTCAGGCTTTTCCAGTGAGGACCTGACTTTCTGCTCACCAGCTGGGAGGTGAGCACATGTTTAAACACTTTCTGAATTGGCTTTCTCTCCTGAGGAGAGGACATGTGACGTGGTCTGTTGCAAGCCCAGGATGATAAATGGGTGCTTAGTGAGTAGAAGTTAAAGAAGCTGTTTAAGAAACCTTCCTTTAATTAGCTCGATATATCTTCCCTTTCTGCTGCCTGTCTTGCCATGAGTTACGAGTTATTTAATGTAGCATCAAGGCACAGGCTTATAGCTCCCATAAATGATGGATATTTGGGAAGATTATTTGACAGGTCACAATCAACATTGCCTTATAGAGTATGCAGGAGAGTTTGGAAAACACGTCCCAGGTAGATAAGTGCCTACTTAGTGGAAAAATGTTTTACTGCAGTAACAGGCTGGGACACTCTGCTAACACAGTGGTATGAGCCTTTAGAGGGCAGCTGCTAAAAGTGAGAGAAACAGTCAAAAGCACACATCTGATTATTCTGGCAGGAAGCAGCATCCACCTGAGTGCTTCAGGAAAAAGGGGGTTTGCTCCTCTGGTCACCTTGGCACCCTTTTGTGATCTCTTTAAATCTGAGATAGAGTGGTAACCATGGGAGTTTGGAGAGATCACAAAGTGTGGCAGGAAGGCACCTAGACAGAGAATGTCCTTGAGAGCCTTTGTTCACATTTTCTCTTGCTCTGTATTTTAGCCTCATGCTGTACCCAAACCTGTAATCATTTTGCATTTCCATATCTCATTGCTAACCTTAATCAATAGCTGCAATGCACAGTCCCAGTGCTTCTCCCTTGGGGGTTCAGCTGGAAACTGAAAAGCAGGATGCTGGAGCACCAGCCCTCGCAGAGACAAAAGCCTTTGCTTCAAATCTGGTCCCTCATGCCTGATTTCTGGGCCAATTTTAGTCCTTTTTTCACTACGCTGGTGCTCACAGGAGTGAATGAAACAGAAGCAAATCTGAGTTTAAGCTGGGATGTGGCAATCTGCTTCATACCTGAAGCATTCATTTGAAAAGACACAGAGCTTCCTTGCACACATCATAACAACCTGTGAACTCCCGTTTTCAAACACAAGAAGGTTTCCTTCCTGCCTTGTGTTTTCAAATCAGTCAAAGCTGCGAGAGAAGAATTCATCCCTAAACTTCAATTCCTTGAGACATCCTCAAGCAAAGCAAAAAGTGTAAACAGATGGGTCGCCTTGTTTAAGGGAAGAAATCTCATTTCCTGCAGTGATGTGCGAAAGAAGGCTGAGGATGGCTGTGGGAGAGGCAACCCAAAAGGTCCTACTAGCAGTGTTGTTTGTTATAGTTTGGAGTCTCTGAAAGGATTCAAAGGCAGGAGTGTACAGAGGAGCTGATTATCTGCTGCCCCAGCCAGGACAGCTGAAATAAATGCTTTTTCAGTCTGGTGCTTCCAGTTCACTTTGCACTATCTGGGTTTCTGTGTTTTTCTTTCCAAAAGACCATATGTACCACAGAAGCTCAGATACACATCTGTTCACCTTCCAGAGCTTTCTATACATCCTCTAATCTTCATCTTGAGAGCAGAAGCTGCTGTCTTGCCTGTGTCCTCCCTGTGCACCTCGCACTGATTTCCTTCTCCTTGCAAATCTGTGTGACAACAGGGCCAGCCTGGGCTCCTCTGTTCCCTCTGTGTTGCTGATACCTGCAGGGTCCCAGCATCTTCCTGAGATGCCAGTCCTACCTGACAGACAAACCTGGTGGCTTTTCCCACACTGTGCCTCAAAAAGAGCCTTGTATGTATCTATATATATATATTATTTTTTAATTGTGTTGGAACATTGATATCCAGCATTCACTGAAATGCATTTAAAATTTACTTCAAATGTCAGGTGTTCTAATTAACAGGAGGATGCAGATGGTTCAGAACGCAGCTCAAAACTCTGAGAGCAAATGATAGCTGCCCTCATTTAATTTTAAAAAGTCATTCTCAGTCTTAATGCCAAGAGAGCTATCTATGAAGCTGCCACAAGGTGGTACCACAGTATTTTATAAGATTTTGACATTTTTGTATTAAAACAACTATTTTCTTAGTAGAGGTGCAATGTAAGAGAGATGCAAAAGATGTCTTTTTCTGAAGGTCATGCCTTGTGCAGAACTTGGCCCTGCTCCTGCAGAGGCACCAGCAGCTGGGTCTGACTGCCCCAATTTAACAGGGCACCAATATTTGATGGGCTCTCCTGCCATACTTATGCAAGATTGGTTGTTTAGGGGTTGAAAGTTAAGCAGATTAATGTATCTGCTTAAATAAGTAAATTAATTTCAATGTCTGTCTGGATTTTTCCCCTCCCTTCTCCCCTGTTAGCCTCTCTAAGGTTGTCCAGTTCTTCAGTAAGAACAGCTGGGCCTGGATTGTTTCCCCTGGAAGTGCCAGGATGTTCAAGTGCCAAGGGAACAAGGAACCTGGGCAGTTCTGCTGGCTGGGAATTGAGCACCAGCTCGGTGTCCATGCCAGGTGAGCTCAGTGTGGGCAGAAGGGAATTCTTTAGATGTGGAAGCCCAGCAGCTGTGCCAGAGAGGATTAGTCCTCTGGTCCATCTGTGAGTATCCAGTCCCACAGGAATTCTGTCCTTCCCCTTGGAACCAGCACTGTTAATCTGCACAAAGCCTCAGTCTGGGTGGTGTGGCTGTGAGCCCATGGAGTCCCTTGCATCCCCCTCCAGGTGACAAACACATCCTGTCCTTTGGTTTTATGCTACTTTAGCATTCATGCCTCACATCTCCTAGACTAAGACACTATATTTATGCTCTTCTCTTTAATGTTTCTTCATAAATCAAACCTCTGTAGCCCTAATTCCCCAGTCACTGAGCTCCTGCATCTCTCAGATAACTGAGGTTTGAAATGCCAATGCATGGAAATTTCAGATAGCAACTCTTCTCTGCCAGTTGCATGCTGGTAGGATTAAAAAAAGAAATCAGCCCTTAAATAGTTGCAGACTGCAGCATTCAATCCTGAATTGAATTCTCAGACTGTGTGTGGATCTGTATATTCAGATCCACCTGCGCTGCTCTCCATCCTTGAAGCAAAGCTCAGAGGGCTGTTCTCAGTGCAAGGCCATGCCCCTCTGAATTGATTTCTGGGCTTTGTGCTCCCAATGAAGCCTAAAGGGGCATTGTGTGAATGTTATCTGTGGGCTCAGATTGAAGGCTTTGGTGGGAGTTGATACAAACTTGTGAATAAACAAGTTCCTGCTCCAAGGCACACAATGTCCCTCCAGAACATTGCTAGGAGCTGTCACCTGCCCCAGGGGCTGCATCCCGGGCTGTCTTCCCTCAGTTATATTGGCTACACATTTATAAAGCATTATAAATTTCTCTGTCATTAACCTGCTGCCTCTGAGCAGCTTCTCTGCAATTACATTGTACCCTCCTCCCTTTTTAATGCCAGGGGATTCCATTTGCATATGAATTTCCCTTGCTTTTATATGATTGAAGAATTTAAGAGCTCTCTAGTGTGCTGTAATTCCTTTTGTCATTTCTCTTTTGTTCGTATGGGCTGTCAGCAACAGATCAATCCCTCAGTTGGTGTTAAATACCATTTTTAAAAAAATGGATAGTGACACAAAATAATATTGAAATGTATAACAAAAATAGGATGTGAGATGCAGTTTTCTTGTACAACAGAACCAGACAATTTTGTGGCACAGACTGCAATGTTCTGTAGTTCTTTGTGAACACTTTGTGCTCTGTAAACACTTTGGTGAGCAGCAGCCCTTTGGAAACTGAAGTTCATCAAACAATTCCTATGCATAAACCCCTGCTTTTATAGAGGACAGCAAAGTGTGAATTAATTCGTATTTCCGACTATTCTAAGACAAAACAAAGAAACCACTCCCTTTAAGAGAGAAACAAAAGGGTTTATTTTTGTAATTATTAAATCCATAGATACCAAAGCCCTGTAAAATGCATTTTGGGGTCATAAAGTAATAGTGGTGATAGGCATTTGTTTTCATGAATTCACTTCACAGAAACCTGTGGATATTTTTATAAGCTTTCATTTAGAACCAGAATATTCCATTTGTGCCCTCCTTTGCCATTCCTCTGATTCAATTTCAGTTCCATATACAGACTTATTACCTCATCATGCATGCCAAAAAAAACCAAAACCTGATAGTCCTAATAAAAATGGGAAAACAAGCTTGGAGGATTAGCATTAAAAGGTGACTACAACCAGCAAGTGTATTTTTAAAACATCTAATTATTCTGTATTTAAAATTTATGCCAAAATGCAATCTTGCTATGAAAACCAGTGTATTTGTGACAAGCAGCACTGTCACTGCAGAGGGATCCACATAAAGGGTGAGAATAGCTGGAAAAAGGGATGAATATCAGGAAGTATACAGTACAGTTTGTTCTGGTAATTCCTGTCTCAGAAGATATAATTTCCAATACTGAGTCACTATCAACAGTGAGAAACATTTGGGGCTGTAAAAGGTGTCAGCATTAATGAATCTGTCTAGTTTGGAATATGTTGTACTTGCCATTTGACATGAAAAGATAGCATGTCACAAAAACCCCTTTTATGCCATTTAACAAGCCACACTTTTCATTTTATTCCCCTAAAAAGCTCAGCTCTGGCAAAAAAAAATTCAATAAGTACAAGAGCTTTTCACTAGTGCCATTTTATCTCATTACAACAGGCAAAATGATTGCTCAGAGATCAAAATCCAGTCCATTTGTTCTGGAAATTAAATCCAAATCAATTTGAAACTATTCCCATTGTGTAGCTGCTGATGGCACTTCAAGACAAAGTGATAGCACTGTGCAAATTCAAAATGGCCTTGGAGCAAGATGAGTTCTTTCATGGTGAGGAGCCTGGGTGACAGACCAGGATTACAGAGGGCAGAACTTGGGAAAATGCTAAGAAAGTGCCTTGCTACCAGGTAAAATGCCATGGGCTGACGTCTCCTCCTTTCTGTGGTGTCACCTCACAGTGTCAGGAGCATTTCTGGGCTTCTCAGCCTATCCAGCCTGCATTTGCCTATGCATTTCTCTCTTGAATGTCATGTTTTAAATAACAAACTAATCCAGCCTTTCAAAGGAGCTTCCCCTGTTCTGTGACGTGAAGAATGAGCTTTCTTGAGTTTGTGATGTTTAGTCTTCTTCGTGTCCTTTCTGTTTTGTATTATCAATCCAGAAGGAAATGCCCCTTGAGCCCTGGGTATTTCCCAAGATTAGTGGCAGAAGCATCTTTAACCAGATGAGAATAACTATTAATAACATTGTTTATGTGTGGTGGTGGTTTAGAGACCAAGGACGCTGCAGCTTGTAGATCATGCAATGCAGTTATTCTATGTTTTGGAGGGATCAAAAATAATGCACTTTAATAAAAGTCTTTTTGCTGCTGGAATTTGGTTAAGAATTGAAAGGTGAATCCACTGCAGCTCAGCCTTCTGGGAGACTGGGCTGGGAAATCTCCTAGGTCCTGTCTTGCTGTCTTCCCCATGCAGTTGAAGTCATGGAGGGGTTTCTGCAACACATTTTTAGTCCAAAATGCCAAATCATTTAACTTCATTATTTCTTCTATTGTCTCCATGAAAACATGACATTTAGAAGCACAGAATATTTGAAATTACTGAAGAAACAATTTATTTATGGATTCCCCTCCTCCTCTTCTCCCCTAGTTTATGAGCCTGTAAGTTGTAATCACTGTATTAGAAAAAAAATGTTTTCCCTACAGTTTTTACTGGTGCTCGCTTTTGTTTGTCTTTCCAGGACTGTTATGCATAGTAGGGAAACTATTCATAGAAGTAAAAATAACCTCCATGCAAACCTAAATGGAAACAGATATGGATTGAGAGACAAATCCAGCTCTACTCATTTGATATGCAAATAACCCAACCCATGCAATACAGGAAAAAAAAAATTAAATGGCAACATCTCTTTTAGTTCAGAGAAATTATGACATTGCAGCTAGAAACCATAGCAACAATATAAAAATAAATAAAGTAGGGAAGCACTTGATATAGTATTGACTCATTTTTTGTACTAAAGATCAAAGCATCCAGGGCGTCCTATGAAATATGTAATAATACACTGAGTCTAATTTCCAGGGCCTAATATTATAGAGGTTGAAAAGCTGGGGAAAAAAATGTAAAAAAAACTTATCTGGAAGGTGTTTTTTTCTCAAAACGAATGGCTTCAGGATACTTAAAACAGAGCTTTTAGTGATAATTTTAGTGCCACTTGTCAGTTCGCCAAAACACTTTCTGATTCTAAATTAGTATTTCAAATTAATCCAAAATTACCGTATCAAACAATTACTGTTCCTAGGCAGTGCAATGTTTATTGAATGAAGGTGAATGTGCTTGAGGATCTCTTTTTCATTACTCAGTTTCATTTTTTCTTAACTCAGAAGCACAGGCTGCTTCTGTTACGTGAGACCTTGAATTGGTGTCAACAGCTGTGACAGCTCCTCTCTCCATGGCTTTCTCCCCACCTTGTTTTTCAGTAAACCAAACAGCAGAAAACACGCTTCAATTTCAAATCCATAACGTGCTTTAAAATTCATCCAGCACTGCAGAGGGTAATTACCATCCACAAACAAATGTTTTACAGTGATTTCATTAATTGAAATCCCCTGCCATGTCTGTGCAGCAGTCAAATTATGTAGGGTAGCTTTCCCTTTCTTGGACATGGCAGTGAAGTCCAGATACAGCAGCTGTTCTCCCCCAAAATCCAGGGGGTTATTTTTGTAAAAAATGGTTAATTTTGATGTGCAGTCTTCAGAATTCCTGGGAATTTTATATGTCTAGTCCAGGTTGGATTGTATCATCTTGTGTCTGATCTGAGCCCCACAGAGGTGAGCAGGGGCCCTTCCTGGACCATCATTCACACGATTTCTCACGAGCTGGAGCATCCCTAAAGGTGTGTGGTGCAGAGAAAAGATAAAAACAAGAAGTCAGGAGGCAGCTTTGGCATGCACATGTGGGGAAGTTGTCAGACTGAACATACTGCTGCTGCCTTTTCCTGGTGTTGGGAAATGGAGCAGACTCGGTGAGAGGGCTGGGGGTCGTTAGCTCGGGGTTTAATCAGGATCCTGTTGGATGCATCCCCTGCCCCAGGTGACACAATGCACACACCCAGCAGTCACACACACAAGGTACAGCCCTCACACAGCCCAGATCCAACAAGGGAGCCCAATGCTGGGGCTGGGCTGGGCTCAGCTCGACTTTCCAGAATCTGTCCTGCCAGGGGCCCTTGGCTTCCTGAGCCAGCAGAATGTTTGGTGTCCCTGGCTCTGCAGCTCTGGGCTCTTCAGCCTCAGGGCCTGCAGGGCACTCCCAGAGCTCTGAGCACCAGGCTCAGGGAAGGGTCACAGCTCTGCTGGGGCTGTGGGGGCACAGAGCTGGGGAAAAGGGATGGAAAAGGAAAAAAACATTCTGGCATCACTGTGCCTGCTGCTGACTGGAATGGTTTGGCTACACCGGTGTTGTTCCTGTTTGGATGAATTGCAGCAGCTGCTGAAGCTGTTCCTGCCTCTTTCCATTTCAAAAGTGGCATCCTCTAGAAGAGCTAAACTGGGTCAAGAACCACCCACAGACATCTCACCAAGAGAGAGCTTCATTTATAGAAAATAAGGGCAGTGTGAGAAGGTCCCTGTTTTCCCAGGGGAGAGCTCTGGGAGGAAGAGAATGGGCAGGGTGTTGGTGAGCCCTGGGCTCTGACATCAGCCCAAACACCTCAGAAGAGCCTTGCACTGGGAATGGCTCACTGAAAATGCTCCTTACAGCTGGTGTGGGTTCTCAGAGTGTTGGGAGTCAGCACCAGACACTGCTCTAGGAATTCCACCTCCTAATCATTTCTGTTTGGATCAAGGGCTGAGCAAAAGCCTGAGAGGTTCTTGTGCAAAGCCTGTAATTATGTGTGACTGTTCAAGTGTGTTTTTGCATTACAGTGTTAGCAGAGAATTTTCTGACAAAAGAGAAAATACTGAGTTTTCATCTCCACCATTTACAGAAATGCATTGAATTTTACAAACCATTGACAAGACATTCAGAAGAGTGTCACATAATCCTGTTTGCAGCTGAAAATGTACCTGGATGCCTTTAATTTGTGACCCTGTGCTTCAGAACAGTTCTGATGTATCAGTCCTGTGTGGAGGACTAATTTGCATTTATTATCTTTATGTACATGCCTATTATTTTTCTACACATATTCTATATATATAAAATATATTAATAGAATGAAAACATAGACTATATCCTTTAATTTTAAACCTGGGACTGTCCTGTCATGATGTAAGCATGATGGATATGTGGGATCTCTGATTCTGGATGCTGTTGGAGCTTTAGGATTGGCACTGCATGAAGAAATTGGGAGGTTTTTCGTTTTAGATATGTGGTATTCACTCTGCATTTTTTGCTCTCGTTTCTATTTGGTAGGATTTTTTGGTAAATCTGCCTTTTTGGCAAAGTTCAATCTAAATCCTCTAAGTCACACTTCAGTTCTTGGCCTTCCTAAGTTAAATGATCAGAGCTTGCATATTAAACTGTGACCTTTTTTTGGTGATGTAGGAGTATGAAGCAGCACTTTTTAGACCTAGGAAATAAAGAGAAATAAAGAATACTGCCTCCCATGTTTCACATCTGGGTGTTTTCAAACGCTTCCTGAAACAGATCTTTTATAATACTTAAATGACAAGTTATATTGCTGAAGTTTTCAGTAATTTGAGTGATAAAGTCCATTTCAATATGCTGTAGATGTTTTTGGATAATTGCATATGATATAGGCAGGTAGAACTCTGAGGGTTTGAAAAATTACTTATGAATGGCCATCAAATTACCTTTGGATATATATGAATTTATAGTGATAATTTATTTAAATTCTGCCAAGTTTCATCTCATATTTAACATCTGAAACAGATTAATAAAAATGCTGAGAGGCTTGATCAACAGCAAAAGTTTAATTAACTTTGTCAATTAGAAGTACCAAAGTTTTCACTGAGAGGTTTTGAAAGAATTAGTAGTGTTAATTCACTCCTGAGTGAGGGATACCCCCTGGAAGTCCCATTTCTCTTAAAAACATTCCAAATTAATTGAAAATACGTTAAAACCATTCATGGTTCTTCAGTGTGTAATTATTAAAATCAATGTCATGTGCAAAAATGTCGAGAATCATCACCAATTTTGACAGTAATGGTGCTGTTGCCAGCAGAGGAACAGCCAGACATCATGTGGACATGATGCTTCCTGACACTGTTTTTCTGTAGTTATTAAAATAATGGCACACAATATTTTTATCATGTTTTACTATTTTATATCTACATGTAACTTCTCCTTAAGCTGTATTTTCGAATGGCCAGGAGCCAGAGCTCAGTGGCAGCCCTCACCTGGCACTTTGTGTCTCTGTGATGGGGTAGAGGCAGGAGTGGGAGAGTTTGTAGGGCACAGAGAGAATTGTGAGATTGCATTAGCACCCATTTGTTTCCAAGGCACTTTTTTAATCCCTGAATGATTGGGAGCGCAGGAATTTTCTTCCTCAACTCACTCCACCTTGCCCTGCTGCAAGGAAAGTGGTGTGATCCCACTCCTCCCTTGCTGTGGAAATGTCCTGCTCTGAGAACCAGAGTGGGTTAGTGGGAAGGGCTGCACTTTTGGGTAAATGCCATCATTTCAGCCTGTGTGAAGCAGAAATCCCCAGCCCCAGAGCTGCCCTGAGGCAGGAGAGGCGATTTTCCCCCGAAATGTCACTGGCAGATGAGTGGCAGCTGTGGCAGGGCAGGAGGAAGCCACATCCTCCTTGCAGCTCAAACTCAGCCTCTGTGTTCTCCTCTCTGCTCACCACCACTGCCGGGGGAAAGGAAAGAACAAGAAACACACACAGCAAAAATTGAAACGAGGTGATGAACCAGAAGTTGGGTGTCAAAGAAGAGATATTTTTCACCCTGGCTGCTTAAAATGTGGCAGGATTTTAACCTCAGTTCATAGAGACAGTGCGTTCAGGCTTTCAGACTGCTTAATGTGCTTTATTATGGTTCCTTAATGTAGTTTGATAAAACAGAAAGGATGTGGTGGTGTGTAGAAGGTATGAGCACAGCTCCAAACAGGGGAAGATTCCTAGAGATTTACAGCATCTCAAAAGCATCAAATTCCAGTTAAAGGTTTATTTTTTTCCTTCTTGAAAAATCTTAGTGCTGTCTCTTGTATTTAGAAGTTTTTCCATAGCAAAGATTATTTCTTCCCTGTATGGTTTTAAGTATTTTTTCCTTCAATACCATGGCACAGTTCCTCCCTTCATCTAAATATATGCAATAAATCCTCTAAAAACAATGCATTTGATCAGTGTGTGCATCTGTAGATTGCAGGTTCCAATCATATCTTGCTAGTTTGAAAGATAACATTATGACTAAATCCTGACTTACATGTTTGCTTTACAGGCTAAAACTGCTCCTTAGGCCTACTTTTCTGCTTGTCTGTATTTTATTGAAATGAAATTAGTAAATTAATTTCATTGGTAACAATTAATGAAATTATTCATTCATCAGTACATGGGGATAGTACCACCAATATGTTTGGAAAAGCAAAGAAAATTAATTAATTGAAAATGTACAGAGGAAGATTTACTCAGTTGTGGTTTTCTTCCCGAAATGCCCATGCAATTAATAAATGAGACTTTTCAATAAAAAAATAAATTAAAACAAAGAAAATTGAAGATCTTCCTATTGAAGACAGCTGTATTATGAAACATTAATTTGCTCTGAATGCCAAAAACATTTGTTATAAAGCAGCTGCCTATTTATTAAATATTATCATAGTGTGTTATCGACCATATTTCTATTTCTCCTGTTTTGAATTATTATAAAGCATGTTTTAAAGAGGATTTAAATTGTTTTTCAAGCTACAAACAAGATGACAAACGAAGGAGAAAATGTATTCAAGTCCCCTGAAAGGGATTCATTTTTGTGGCCATACAGAGCGGAATCAACAGCAAACAAGAAAACCAAAACATTCTGCTTTAAAATCTCAAACCTCTTTGAAAAATGAAGTGAACACTGGGGAAAAAAAAACACAATGGAAAACTTTTTTATTAGGAAGTGTCTAGCATCTTCCATCCTGCTTCTTGAATATTTCTTTACCATTATTAGAAATCATCATGTGCAATTGAGACTTAAAAACGAGCTGGCAAAGGTGATTCTTAGGTGTGGCTCCTACGATCACTTTAATAATTAACAATTATCTTTCTGAATTGAATGGGAGACATTATCAGTTCACAAAGCTTCCTTTTCTTTCCTCACAGGAACGGGAGCCATCTCTTGTGATTCCTGTCCTGGTGCTTCTTTGCCAGTTCCTTGTAAACTTCAGACCTCAGGAACCTGGGGAATGAGTCCTTTGCCATGAGGCTGTAAACAGAGCTCTGAGCAGCATCAAAGCAGCTCAGGGTGGGCTCCGAGATGCTCTGGGAAATGTCGTTTTTGGTGTGGAAGTCAATATTGATCTGCAGGGAAAAGGAGCAGAAAGCAGCGTCAGTTTGCTGGAAAGCTGAGGTCACTTTGTGCCCAGGCTGCATTTGAATTTCCTCCCAAAGAGCCCGACTGCTGCAAATACACACGAAGCTCATCTCTTCTTTTTCCAGGAGACTGAAATCTTCATTTTATTTGGCTCTTTAAAATGTGGCATCACTGAGATAAAGGGAAAAGCTTGCTTTTTGTTCTTTTTTTTTTTTCTGACCAACCAAATCCTATGAAGTATTGATTATCAAAGAGTAAGTTAAAAGTGAAGGTACTCAGCATAATTTTGGATTTTGGCCCTATTTGTTTTTTTAAGGATTTTTTGCTTTTCACAATAATAAAATGGATCTCAATCATATGTAAGACATGGGGATGTTTAAAGCACTCTTGCTAGCAAAGGCAAAAACATCAGGGGAAAAGTCTAAGGTGCAGAAAGTGAATAATGATTAATAGGCAATTTGTTCTTTCACAATAAGCCTTTTTGAAATAATGAAAAAATTGAATTCTCGGATGGAAATTTTTGCATTCTCATCATGTCAAAAATACCTATACAAAAGAACGAATGCAATCATAAACCTGCCAGTACTCTGGTACCTTAAAAAAGGAAAAAATAGTGCTTACTGCATTATGAAAAATGGTTAGAGAAAACAAATTATACTGAGCATAAATTTCCTTAAAGCTTCAGGTAGAAGTTCCAGAAGGTGAGGTAAATTTATTCCCAGTGTGAAGAATGTAAAGTACCATAACATCATTGCTTCCCAGAGTTGCACACAGGGTTTGCCTGCTAAATAATGGACCTGAAAATGGGAATTGCAGCAAGGTTGGATTGTATTTTCTGTCATTCCTTGAGGACCCAAACTTTCCACTCCATCCCTTCCTAGGTACCCGAAGCACACAGAGAAAAAGCTCTTTACCTCCTTTGGAGCATCAGCTTGTATAAAGTCAGAATAAATCTTTCTGGCTTTGGAGGCGACCTTGGTGGAGGATTTGGTTTTCTTGAAGTCCTCACAGGCCAGCCAGAACTCCACGTTCTCCTCACTGAACTCAGACCTCAAAAACACCCGAAAAGCTGCCAGGCCCTCTGGGGAAAGGGATGAGGTGGTGGGGGGAGGAAAATTGAAAGCTCAGTGCCATTTATACAAGTGTATACTCACACACATGTATGCGTGTGTGGATATATATATATATATAATATATATATACATGCTTATGCTCACACATGTATGTGTGTGTATATATACATAAATATATATATACATGCTTATACTCACACACATGTATATGTGTGCATATATATGAAAAAATATATTTCTATGTGTGTGTAGAGTAACTTGTGTATCTGCCACTCTTCCACATGTCAGCAGTCAGCTTTGAGAAGCTGTTGCAGATAAATTGCAGATAAATAAAAAATAAATAGCAGATAAAATTACAGTGCTGATAAGGGGACTAGGAGAGTTTTCTGGTGAGTAGCCAACCAAGGACCTCTCCCAATGGCTGCCTGCTGGGGCTTGGTCTCTAGCACTGGTACATTTGTTAAAAGGGGATCCTGGAGGTTTTGGTCCTCAAGAGGGGTTGTAGTGGCTGGGAAATCAGAGATTTGAGGCTGACCCCTGGGTTTAAAGGCAAATAGAAATGTAGGTCACACTGTGCTCCCCCCAGGGCTGAGGTTCCCTGCCCAAATGGTGCTTCCATCTCTTTGAAAGAGAGATTAAGACTTGGATAAAAGTTGGACTGCTTGTTACTTCTTTGTTCCTCTTTTTATTTTTTTTTCCACTTTGGAGGGGGAGAAAAATAAAACAAATAAAGGTTTGTTTGGAAGAAAGTGTTTTAAAATTAATCCAGATCACAAGCTCTGAGTAAAGAAAGCTGACAGAAGCCAAATTTAATTGTGAAAGTCAAGTTACAGGAACAGGGTGAGGGCACTCCAGGGTCCAGGCCACAATATTACTGCAGGGAAACGGGGCAGGGGCAAGGAAATTTCCAAGTTGCATGTGGTTTTTGGTGTCAGCTCTGAAAAAAATGGCATTTCTAGAGGTGGCTTTAGATATGTCATTTTTTGTTTGACTGGAAGTCACTGCACAACATGCACATTTCTCTGGAACAGGAAAGAAAATGTTTGTGGTTCTTTCATGTACAAAATGATGAAAAATGAAACCATTGCAAGGGGAATTTAGCCGTTTCTTTCATAAAAACTATTTCAGAGGATTTCTGCCTGCCCTTGAGCACTGGCCAGAGGTTTTACTGTGTTTGCAGCTTGGACAAAGCTCTCAGGACAACATCTCTGGTCAGGGCAGTGCAGGTGAGGAGCTGAACTGGAGAGCAGTATGAAAAGCCAGCAGAAATGTTTGGCACTGGGATGACACAGATTTTAAAACCACATGGATTTGCCCATCACTTCTTACCTTTATTGGCCAGTACAGCATCCACAGACTCAGTCCAGGCCATGGTTTCCCGGGGATCTGACCTGTGGAAACAACATCTACCCTTGAAAATAGCATTGTGGTCTCTGCCCTGTGCAGCCTGGGGTGACTGAGATGTGCCTGGCTGCTTGGGAGAGGGGCTCAGCCCCTCGTCCTGCCCTACCCACAGTAAACCAGGGATATTTCACACTGCTGACTTGGTTATTCATCCTGGAAATGCTTGGAATCGTGCAGCTGGTGGAGCTCTAATAAAGCAGAGGAGAGCTAGGAATGTTCTAGAGAATGTTGTGAATTCTTCTCGAGTTCTAAAGGATTAGGCATTCATTTATATAGCACTTTTTGCTTGGAATGACTGGAAATATCTGAAATGTTACCAAGCTAACACCAGTAAGAAACATGGGCCTCATCTGAGCTTCTCAGTGGTATAAATAAAATTGAGTAAATTAATAGTTTTGGCTCTTCCTCTACAACTTGCTGTAGGCTTCTGCTAGACACGAGGGCAAACACTTTGTTCTGTATAAAATATTGCCAGTTTTCTTAAAAAAACCAACAAAACAACTCAGCATAAAAAAATCCCAAATGTTCTCAAGTTCTGTAAAAAACATTTGATTTTCCTAAGGGGGCTGTGAGAGCTCAGCTATGGAAACCCAGCTCTCTGAATTATACAGGTTCGTTTGAGAGCTTCCACAGCCACCTCTCAGCATCACCATCTCAGTGATGACATTTTCTAATTGCAAATTTACAGAGATTGTATAACAGTGTCAGGATATGATATGGCTTGTAGGTATAATTATTACAAGGGATGGTGGCAGTGACACCTTAATCAAGCTGTTTTGTAGCTTTCCATTTACTTATATCCAGAGTGTAAAAATTACATTTAAGCAATAAA
This sequence comes from Petroica traversi, assembly GCA_025920805.1. NCBI lineage: Eukaryota > Metazoa > Chordata > Aves > Passeriformes > Petroicidae > Petroica > Petroica traversi. The sequence goes on along the minus strand of JAHLSL010000052.1, from coordinate 4,449,526 downwards.
ATATTATGCATATTTTTAAGTATATATAAACACGTACATGAGGGAAACAGGAGTGCAAATACAGTAAGTCTGTGAAAACACAAATGAAAATGAAACATAGCATTATGTTGTACTTTGTGAGACATCATGTGATGATAGAATTAATCAGCAGAGAATTTGTCTTAGCAGCAATAAGAAATTTTAATGTTACAGATATTTTCGGATTTTAATGTTACAGATGTTTCCGGATTTTTATTAAATGTTTCTTAGCTTTGTTGTCAAGCAAAAAGGCAAAATGAAAGCCCAGGATAAACCAGGAAGTTTTACTTGTTTTTCTTATGGGCCATATGAGTTGTTTTAGTATTTTCTTGCCACTCAGAGAATGATCTCACAGACCACGTGGGATTTCCTTGAATGGGAATGGCGAGCAGAATTGACAACAAGGACTCAGAACAGTCACATCCCCTTCGAGGGGGAAAGGAAAATAAAGCTGTGCAGATTACTCAGATTTGGTCATTCCATCCCATAAATCTATGAATAAAACAGCCATAAACAGCATAAACTCACTTCACTGGCATTTTTTGTTCCACTGTTTGTCTGTCTGGCTGTCACAGGGAAGGCAGAGTTTCCTTTTCTGACTGATCTTCAGGCTGAAGGCAATGTGACAGCAGGAACAATTCAGTTAGCACGTGAACAACCAAACAGGATACAAGGATAAAAGGTTCTCAACATTTTCTCTAAAACGATTTCTTCCAGAGGCATGGGCTATTTTTTACCAGTGCCATTCACACCTAGCAGTGGCCAGAACAGAAAAGGACTGGGGGCAATGGGCACACATTCCTGTCCAGGGCCAGGGGTGCTGAGCAAACCCAGAGAAGGACAAAGGGAAGTGAAGGGCTTGGAGCACAGCTCTGATGAGGAGCAGTTCAGGGAGCTGGGTGTGTTTAGCCTGGAGAAAAGCCCCAGGGGGACCTTTTATTGCTCTCCAGAACTGCCTGACAAGCGGCTGTGGCCAGCTGAGGGTCTGTGTGATTTGTCTCTTGCTCTTGACAATTATTCTTTCATCCCCAGCTCTTTGCTTCCTCTGTGTAACCCCTGCTGTCCCTCACTCTCCTGAACCAGCAGCCTCACTGATGGATTTCTTGCCTCTCCCCAAATCTTGTCCTGAGGCCAAATCCTTAACTCCCATTTCCCAGATTCCTGGTTCTCAATGTCTGCACTTGGCACAAACTTCCAGTGGCTCAGAACTGGGATCCCAGCTGTCCGAATTTGTGGACTAAAGGATTTTTGTCCTCTCAGTTAAAATATGCTACACCTCATAGAGGAGTTTGAGGAGTTTGGGTCTCATTTGAGTTTCCTCTGTGGTACAGCCATGAACAAAGCTGCCTCCTGAGAACATCTTTCTCATTTCAGCCACGTCTGCTTTCCGAGGTCAGAAAGAAAAACCCAAGCCCCACGCACTACATTTCACCCTTAGCAATGTTAGGAGGTTATTCCTTATCCTTACCTTTTGCAGAGCTGTAAAAGGAGTTTCAGGCCAATCTATTTGATGAACTTCACATGGGACAAATAAAACAATCTGTTCACTTGTGCTCCAGAAAGATTAAATCAGATGGAAACAGAGATGGAGAGGTGCATTACTGGGGGGAGCAGGAGAACTGAACTGTCTTGCGGGAGAAGAATAAAAGACCAGTTTGTCTCTAAGATGAAAGCAGAAAGGAGCTATGATTGCTCTCTGAATACAGAGAGGTAGCCCAGTGAGAAAAAAAATAATTATTTTAGCATAATGGTTATATTGACAAAAGAAAAAAAAGTATATAAACAACCAGTGAGGAAATTCAGGCTGAAAAACAGAATAAGGCTTCGCCAAATGTTTTTTACAGTCTCCCAGTAGAAATTTTTGCCTTCTCTTTTCCTCTGTGCTTTGATGATAGAGCTTAATATATTTATGAGATAATTTTAAATTGTTCTTTTTTTTAATAGAACACTAGAAATGATGATCTAAGGTACCCTTTCAGTCCTAATATTACTGAAAAGGATTCCTGGCCGCAAAATACAAATCCTTTCTGTAATTCCTCAGCTTTGCATCTGCCTGCCTCCAAACATTATAGTAGAGGAACAGAAATGTTAATTATCATCCTGATTTTCTGACGTGATTCCTATTTTGCTTAATTGGTTATTTTCTCTGATTTCCAGAGCACATATTTATGTGCCAGACAGGACCAAAAGCCTCTCATGCCTTGTGTTAGTGTGTCCAACTTCAGCATCTTACAGCTGGGGAGAAAACTTTCAGCACCTGCACTTACATCAAATCCTTTGTGCCTGATTCAGTCCCACGTTGGAGCTTTATAAAAGGGAATAAATGTAATACAAAATCCAACAGAGATTTATCTGTGGAGCTTCTGGCCTGGTAGAGTGTTAACAGCTACAATTTGAATTTTTTAACAGTGTTATGCCAGAAATGTCAGTGCAGTTGTGAGGACAGAGGTGACATCAAATTAGACAACTCATAATTCTTGGCTGGCTCTTCTAATTTCTCAGGGTTTACCCTGGGTCTAATCCCAGTGGACCATAAATTGATTAACTTTGCTTTTATTAAAGAAGTGTTATCATTGTTATATCATAGCTCCATTAACTCCTGTGAAACTGTGAGAGGGAGAGTTGAGGATCTGTACCTGTTTTTTCTTAATATCATCAGCTGATATACATTTATTCCACAACAAAATTCCAAATGGTGCCACACAGGTATTTTTAAAATTTCTGTCTAATAGCCTGATATCTGAATGAAGCAACTTTCAGAGATTTCTCAGGACTGATGGATATTTTTCAAATCAGTCTTAGCAGCCATGGAACTATGTTAAAAACCAGGAATATTCTAGCACACACAATAACTGGATGGCTGCAGTCTGATTGCTTTTGCATTTTATGGGGTACTGTTCACAATCCACAAAACCACAACAAAACTGTGAGGGATTTCCATCTCTGTAAAACCTTCTGTCAGTGACTGCTCAGGCTGTGGAATTTGAAAATACTCCAGGTAGGCAGCAGGTTAATAGAGTTGTTGTGATATTTGTACTGGGGTAGTGAAAATAAATTCACTAACCTTAAATTAGTTAACCTTAAAAAAGTTAAATTAACTAACCAAAGTTAGGCACAGCAACTGCTTCCCATAGAAACCAGCTGGTTGTATTTCTCTGTACTTTTTCTGCTTAGAAATTAACAGGGCTTGGAAAGAAACTCTGATATTTCACTGAAATGTCATAAGGAGAAAAAGTGATCTTAATGCTAAAACAAATGCATCAGCTGCTTGTGCAGGTGTGTTGGCTATTCAGAATAAAGAGCATCAAGCAAACAAAAGGAAAGGTGAATATGCAGTAGAGATGGGCTTCAGATCGCACACAGAATTAGTGCTGCAGTTTTTGGGAATGTGGACCCAGCTGACACAACACAGTCACAGCTTCAGCTTGCTCCTGGCTGGGACTGGAGCACTCAGGCAGTTACCTGCTCAGATAATTGCAGGTATTTCTCACTTTATCTGTCAGGCCTCTGCCTTAACATATCAGTAACTCTGAGGGCTGGGCCATGGTTTTTTGAGTCCTCAGCCTTTGGTGACACAGGAACTGCAGGAAAGGGAATGTGGATCTGACTGAATGTCCCTGACTTTGCCAATATTACTTGCTAAGAACCCCTGATTTTCTAAATATTTAAATATTCAGAACTCTTAGGCTCACAGCTTGGCTTTTACTGATGCTCACCCTCTATTCTTTAGCTATTTTTAGGCATAAGTTTTGCTGAATTATCTTCCTTTATGAAAAGCTGTTGGCTGTTGAGGGGCATAAAGACACCATTTTTTGTTCCCCTGACCCACAACTGACCTCAATACTAATCACAAGAGACAGTCTAAAACAATGATACATGTTCAAACCATTGGTTTATAAACCTGAGAAAGCATTTCCATTTATTTTTGCTCCTCAAACAGCTGCTTTGTACTCACCTGAGCACAAAGTGGGAAAAGCTCCCACTCTGCAGTGGATGTGTAGGTGTGCAGGTGTTTCCCTGGATCAGGATCAGTTAATTCCCCTCAGCACTCGGCCTCTGGTAATTCCATCCCATGCAGAGATTTGCTTGGGCAGTGCTGTTTTGTACAAGGGACCCCCAGCAGAACTAAAAGCTGATGTTGTGCTGCCCCGAGCAATGAAAGCCCTCAGGGACTCAGTGCATCCCTTATGTTGGGAGAAGCCAACACCATCCAAGCACTGCTGGCATCCCGAGGGCATGGAAACACCCATCACACAGGGATGCAAATAGCCCCTAATCACAGCACTATGGAAATGCCCACCTTCCCACAGCCCTGCACTGCATGGGCAGCTCACCAAATAATTGATTTTCTTCCCATGTGAATAACTCTGTGTGCCTTCAGCATGCCACAGAGTTGTTTTGCATAAGGAAATGAGCTGTTATTTTCCACCCAAGCAAACTATGCCCTTCAGGTGAAGTGTTTTGATTTCAAGAACAATCTGTCAAAATATTTTACAGAGCTCAGGGCTCCTCATATTCAGGATTTCCAAGTGCTGTGCAATCACAAACCTACACTGGAAAAGAACTGGAAACAAATCTCGAGAAAATGTGCAAACAGGAAAAAGCATTAGCTACAGAAATTTAAAATAAGGTTTCGAAGCTGTGAAAAATACAAGTGTGTCTTAATTATGAGCAAATTTTATGGTGAAGAAATGAGAGTTCAGAGTTGTCCTTTTTTTAGGCTTCAGCCTTGTCTTCTGTCCTGCTTGAAAACTCTCAAATGGCAGCTGTAGGATTGTGTTTCTTGCTAGTTAATTTTAGTTACCTTTCATGGAGAAGGCAATGGGAGAGGGTAGATTGTAAACCTTGGAGTCCAGATAATTTCCTGTTAAGCATAAGGGAGAATTAGGAAGAGGTTACACAAACAGGTTCTACTTAGGAAAGGAGAGAGGAAAGCTTTGGTATAAAACCAGAGGGAGCTTTTATGAGACCAGCCCTGAGTGATGAAAGTACAACAAATGGAAGATAGCAACACTTAAGCAAGGAAAAAAAGTAAAAATGGAAGCAAGCTTGGGTGGTAGGTAGAGGAAATACATTTTTATCTTTGGCCCAGGGCCACACAGGAGCTTAAAGGACATTTGATTGAGGCATTTGACTAAAATGCAAAGAGCAGAGTGGGATCTGGGATAGGCAGCTGAGCAAGGCATAAGTTCACGAGCATATGAATCACTGAGGAGAGGAAGATGATTTTCTGCAATTTTTTTCTCAGCTGAGGTCTTTGGCAGCATATGTGGAAAGGAGAGAGGGAACTGCAGTCAAAGTAGTAGCTAATTAAGGCAAGCTGAGCAGCTGGGGACTAAAGGAGAGGAAAATTATCTGCTGCTTGTGAGTCACTTAAAAGTTGTAGCGGGTGAAGGCATGTAAGAGCTGTGTTATTGATTGCCTGCTTCACTGGAGGATCGAAATCAGTCTTCTTGGAGATTCTTAGATTTCATTCTTGCTTCTTGTCAGCTGCAAAATCAATCGAGTTGTCCTTTGTTCAAAAACAAATCCACAACCCAAAGAAGATCTGTGGCCACAGGTATTTCCATCTCCCTCAAGTTAAACAAGAACAGAGACCATAATTCAGCCAATTTAAAGCATCTAATTAGGCTGAAGTGTTGAAACAGGAGACAAACCTTTGTGCCACTCACATCAGCAGATTGTTTCCCTCATACTCTGTGTCTTGAGACTTCATCTATGTAAGGAATAAAGCTCAGTGTTTGGGTAGGGTGAATTATTGTGTTGACAGGAGGAATATTTTGGGAGCTCTTGCTGAAGTCTGAATGGCAGATATAAATATAAAAAGCTGCTACATAAAACAGTCCCCAATAAAAACACTTGTCCAACTGGCTTTGTATATGTGTTATTTGCATTAGGGAAGCTCAATGAGAGGATTTACGTAACTGTGGCACTGATTCTGCCAAATCTAGAGAAGCCTGACTGTGCTCTCTGGTACTACCCTAAGGTTTGTGCTGAAAATACATCCGTGCAGGGCCAGCCTTGAGCCTGATCAATCCTGGAACAGCAGCACAGACTTGTACTAAGTCCATGACTAGTTCATTTTCCAGGTCTGCAGTATCGCACTAAATTACTAGAGTGCTCATTTTCTCTCACTAAGAGCAGCCTCTTCTAGAAAAAACCCTTTGCCAAATAACTGTGTCATTTTGGTTTATCGTTGTGTCCTTTGCCTTCCTTTCTCTGAGTTTATCTTGACTTTCTTTTTACAGTAGTTCCCATGGCATTAGTCTGCTGTAAATTCAGCTTGGGCTCATAATTATCTTTGGAAAACACACATGCATAAATAGCTACCAGGAATATCTTATTTGTTTGTTTTCATTACAAAACTCATAAGAGGGACTAGCACTGTCAGTACTGCAGACTGATGGGTTGGAGGAAGGCCTCCCTGGAGATAAGCAAAATTTTCCATGTGTCTGTGAAATGAAATAAAGGGCGCCTGCTGACTTCTATTTATCATTGCAGGCCCTTCTGACTAACAGCTGGGCTTCTGCTAACAAGGAAAAGTCTTACTCAGGGTACTATGTTTGCCATTTGGTTGGATTTTGGAATAGTATGAAATATATATTTTTTTTCACCTCTTTCCTTTATAGCAATCCATCCAAGATATGGATTCTCTGATGATATGAAGGGACAGAATCATACCAGGGCAGAATTTAGCTGCAATGTGTAGGTTTTATGCCTATGTGGCAACAAACCCAGTGCCAACACTCAGGTGGGGCTGCTCTCAAATCTGTTCCCTTCCTCCAACAAAAGATCCTAACACATGACCCAGGAACTTGCATGTTTTAAATATCTGAGAGCTGGCATTCAGACCTTGTTGGTGATATTAGAGATTCCCTCAGCACAGAGTTCTCAAGGCTGCAAGAGACCTTCAAGATCAGCCCAGCCATTAATTTCCCCCACCACAGCCACCCCTAAGCCCCAACACCACAGCCAGACGCCTCTTGAGCTCTTCCAGAGACCCTGACCCTACACCTCCCTGGGCAGCTCATTCCAAAGCCTGACCAGCCTCTCAGTGTTCTGAGCCCAGGTTCTGAGTGCTGGCACTGTCAGGCAGAGCACGTGCCTGGTGTTCTGAGAGCAGGGGAGGAGGATGGAATAAGCCAGCAAGGACCATCATTACAAGTGAGTTTCCTCTCTGTTCCCAAAGGTAAGAGCTTGGAGGCGGCTCCTGGGTCACTGTGGCTCAGCAGAATTCCTGGTGAGTTTGGATCTCAGTGTACCAGTAACAATTTGATTCATGTGGCAATGATTACAGCTAGATCTGAACCCCAGGTGAAGCCTTCACATCTTCCTCAGCCATGTACTGATGATAAATCATATCCTGACAACTCTTGAAGCAGAACAGATTTATTGGAAGTTAGTCAAGACAGGGAAACCAGCAGATTCAGGAGTTCATGCACACCCCAAATTAACAATGAACACAAAGTCCCATCCTCAGGAACTGCCCCTCTTCTCCTTCACCACTTACAGAAAGAGGAAGGGAAGGGAGAAAGCTTAAACTCCACGAGAAGCAACTTAATATACAATTCATAGTTACAGATAAATCCTGCAGCCCCCTCCTAAACTGGAGCAATGCTTAAGATTTTGAGAACTGCCCCAAGCTTCAAGGTATGTCTGCATGAGCTGTGAAAATAAAGGACAGAACGACTGTGTGTCCTGATTATTAAAAAAATATGTCTGTTTCTGATAGTAAAGAAATGCAAAGGGAGATTTCTCCTTCCTCTTCTATAATCTGTAGAGAGTATATTAATGACTAGTATAACTGAAAGTTACTCTTCCTGAGACAAGAGCTGTTAATTTTCAGATACATTTTCAAAATAAAAGACAGAAAAAAAAATTAGAACAAAGTTTAGTAACAAAGTTGGTATACCATGACTATTTATAAATAAAAGTAGAAATATTTTTTATATATATATATACATAGACATGACCTGGTATTGAAGGATACACATTGTGTTAAAATAGCATTCTTGGCCCTTTGTTACTAATTTAGTTGCAAAAAATTAGAATACAAATATTTGATGCCAAAGCTAATATATACAGCATAACTTAAAAATAGAGAATAGACATATGGAATAAGAAAAATGTACCCCCCAAAATTAAACAGGCATTTTTATGTTCCTCTTAAAATAGGCAACGGCTGCATTTTAATTATACATTTAATTATGCAGCGTCTTTAGTTAAAATTCATGTAGCTTTGCATTGTACCTCATAATGTTCCTGTGTATGGGAAAATGCCACAAATTCTCTGTGCTTAGTGTAGGAAATATTGCAGAAACATAAATACATGCAAAGACCGGGTACAGGGATTCCAACTGCGGTGCAACTCTGGCCTGTTGGATAATATCAGATGGTGTTTTATGGGATGTTTTTGAGTGGGAAAATCACATTTTCCATATCCAAATGTGATCGCAGCTTTTGCCTGAGTATAAAAGAAAAAAAAAGAATTAAAATTTGGCATGCTACGCCTTGCCAACTTTTCTACAAAAGTGAGACTCCGCTCTGCTGTGAGCGCGTTTTATTTTGTTTTCACTGCTTGTTTGTGCCCACTGAGGATTTGGGGCACAGGAGGGCGGCTGTGATGCCTTTTTCCTGGTGTTATGAAAATGAAGCCAGACACCGTTAAGAGGGTTGGGGTCGTTACCTCAGTATTTTAATCAGGATCCTGTTGGATGGATCCACTTCACCCAGGTGACAGCATGGCAAAATGCACACCCACCGTCAGTCACTCACACAAGTTACAGACCTTACACATGAGCAGATCTAACAAGGGGCCCAATGATGGGGCTGGGCTGGGCTCACCTCTAGTTTCCAGAATCTGTCCTACTAGGAGACCCTGGTTTCCTGAGATAGTAGGATGTTTGGTCTCCCTGACTCTGCAGTTCTGGGCTGTTCAGTCTCAGGGCCTGTAGAACACTTCCAAAACACTAAGCACTAAACTAAGTGAAGGGTTCCAGCTGTGCTGATACTTGTACGTACACAGAACTGTGTAAAAGGTATAAAAGAAAAGGAAAAAACCATTCCAGCACCAGCTGCAGCAGCTGGGATTTGGGGGTTCCAGGCTGTGGCCTCACCAGGCGGGGACGTTGGGCCGCGCGGCCTGGAAGTCGCAGGCGGTGAAGGAGCGGGAGCGCCGGCGGAGCGGGGCACGGGCGGGACCCAGGCCCTGCAGCAGGCTCAGGTAGGGCGTGGATCTCAGGAAACGGGGGTAGCTGTCCTGCTCCATGAGCCGGTACACCGTGCTCTGCGCCGCCTCGAAGGTGCTGTGCAGCGGCCGCCCCACGCCCCGGCTCGTGGCCTCCCTGGTGTGGAAGTCCAGGTTCACCTGGAATGGAGGAGGAAAAGCGGTTTTGTTTGATGTTCATTCATGCATATCCTGGATGTTGTTAACCACTACAGGGGTCAAAGACTTTTCTGATAAAGTTTTAGCTTTTCTGTTTTTCAGATCCTGTACTGACTTAGTATATAATTCTGAACTCCATATAGTGAGCTCTCTTCACATTTTGGTCAGACAAAACAACCCCTCTAGGTCTGAGAACTAAGGACACCCTATAGCCTCCGGCCCTGAAAAGTGTAAAAAAAGGGAATTAGGGGGAGCAAGCTGGGGGAATGTGACTTCATTACCTGAAGCTGTAACCGGAGAATTAACCCCTGATATGCAGATAGACCAAACTTGTATCTGTCTTAAAAACTTGTGACCATTGTCCATCTTGGGTGCAGCCTCTGGGAGGCTTGGACTGCCCAAGGTGGATCTGTTAAAGGCCTTCAATAAATATCCACTTTATTCTCTTAACTTTGTCTAAACCCTGTTCTAGGAAGCCTCTCCAAGGCATCAAGAGGACCTCAAATCCCCCATAAAACAGGATATTAACACCACAGAATTGGTGTGCTCGCCTTCAGTGACGGCCCTCAGAAAGTCTCCACAAATGTATCATTGGTGGCATGGAAAACTGGTAAAACAGAAGGTTAACTGCGATATTTGACTAAAAGTAACTTTCTAACCGTGATCCACAAATAGTTGCAGCTTCCTGGCTTTTCAATACCAGACCATTACAGGTCTGCCCTGCCCTCATCTAGGATTAAAGCAGAACATGTTCTAACGAGATGATATTTGTGAATACTTAAAATTTCTGGATAGTAGGAAGGTGAGAGAATTCTAATTAAATAGAATTTTTAAAAAATTAAATGAGTCTCTGGAGGTTTTAGATTGGAATAGCATATCAAAATAACAATTTATTCCCTGTACTGCTGCATTCATCCTGGGAAATGTTTAATAGTATGAGAATTTTAATTAAGTGGCAGGCACTGATTCAAGCACGTTACTTTGAAAAATAGGCTAAAATACATTAAAAAAATTGTTGACCCAGTCAAAAAAGTGAATTCTATAGTATGCTTTTTTTTTCCTCCCTGGGAGGTGCCTGTCAATTAATTAGAACAAAGAGTCTAGATGTAAGAGCTGAAGGGCAATTAGTGATGAGAGAGGGGTCCACTCATCCAAAATCTTATGATCCCCTTGAACTGCAGGCTCAGAAATGTGTGTATGAAAGACTTGTGCGGGACAGGGAGTCAGAGAGGAGGTGCAAGCTCCAGAGCTGTGTGCTCTCAGCTGAAGCCAAGGGAGGAAGTCACACCAAAGCCAAGTGCCCAAGGTGAACCACAGCTGCCTGCACCAAATGCAAGTATGGCAGAGAAAGAAATTGTTCTGTGACTGTGACTGCCCTGCCCTGTCCCCTCCTCAGCTTTCCTCCTGCTCCTCTCCTTTATTCCATCACTCTCAGGTACTGACAGCACTTGTTACCTGCCCAGAGCTGCTTTCCCTGCCAGGCACACAGCAGGGAAGGAAATGGAAAGGGACGTAAGTGCCTGAAAGTGGGCATTTCCCAGGAAAAGCAGAGCTGAATCATATTGTAATCTAGGGGAACTGCAGGTGGAAACTGCACCACTTTGCAATCCTTTCACTAAAATGAGAATTACACCTTTTTCACCCTCGTTACAAGGAAGTAGAAGTTAGTGTTTAACTTCTGCTATTCTGGCAAATAAATAAAAAAAATACAGGTATTGGCAAGTGACATATTTGATCTGCTCAAAGCTGATAGAAATACAGGAAACTGTAAGTCCAAAAGACCTGTTCAAGAGGCTGCATGTGATTTCACTGGAAAGTTCATAATCTCCCAACCTGTTCACTTCCTTCTTAGGCAGGCAAAAATACTCCTTTTACTCATTTATGAATTTTTTCTAACACACTTCAGTAAGATGAAGAAGTTGTAAATATGAACACTTTTTTCATTCTTAGGATACTACAAAAAGCTTTAGTGTTGGTGCAGATTGTCATGTTGACATTCCAAGGGTACTCAATTGGAGGTGGAGGGGTGGAAAAGGGAGAGGGAGTCAGTCAAGACAAGTCCATGCTCCTTCCAGAGTTTTGACTTTTATGAAACAGTCTTATCTCAGTGGACTGCAGGATTAACTATTGAACCTCCTTCTGGGCATGCACTTCCTAAAAGCAGATTTCAGCAGTTGCACTTGTGTCAGTCAAACACTGGGTATAATGAGGAAAATATTTACCTCTTTTGGAGCATCTTTCTGTATGAACGTTTCAAAAATGGTCTTGGCTTTTGGCAGAAGTTCATGTGCACTTTTGCTTTTCTTGTAGTCCTCGCAGGCTATCCAGAACTCAATGTTCTCCTCACTGAACTCAGTTTTCAGAAACTTTGTGAAGGCATCCAGCCCAGCTACAAAAGGGAAAGTTGAATTGCATTAAAAATATATCCTTATCAGAGAGTTACTCAAACAGCCTATGCAAGGTAGTAAAATATGTTTTGCTCCCTTGGAATAATACCACTTTACATGTATAATTATCTTAAAATACATAAAGGTTTTTAAATAAGTGTAGTTTTTCCATTAGGATTGTGTAACTCTCATTACAGAGTTCCCAGCATAAGAAAAAAAATGCTACCAAGATCTCATAAATTTAGAAAAAGAATTAAGCAAAACATGTGGGTGTATGTGGACGTGATGGGCTTTATTTCAGCTGAATATCAATTTAGGATGATCAAAAGACTACTTGAATCTTTGCTCATAAATAAACTGTTCTCCAGCAGCAGTTTAAAATGGATGGTTTCAGCATTTCCATCCTTTGCTTTATCCTGCTGTTGCTGTGCTGAGGATATTTTCTTTCGCCAAGTATTCTTCATCTGTGGAAGAAATGCAATTGTGTGGATGTGAACTCTTCAAGGAACAGATTTGAAAGGCACACAGTGTCCAGCACTGGAGCTAAAACCCACGTGTGCCCCTTCAGAATGAAGGCAGGAACATATGTGCATTTGCTAATGATGTGAGCAGCAGGGCCTCTCAAATGGTGGCCAGCTTGGATCCAGTCTCTGGCTCAGAAACAAACTGTATCAGGAAGGACTGAGTCTTTTCCTGAGTACATAGAACACATGCAGTCAGGAATATTGGAGCAATATTCAGATTAAATGTCCCTGTTCACTGAAGGGGCTCTTTGCTGTCTGCTGTATTACTTTGTTCAACAAAACACCAAACTTAAAAATTATTTTCAGCTATTTTCACAAGTTGACTGGAAGTTATAGCCTAAGAAGACAAGAAAAGCAGGAAACAGAAGCTGCTATAAATACCATCATACCTAGCTTAGGTAACCGCCCCATCTATTTAAGGACACAACAGGATTTTATAGTTTTCCATCCTTTACCATCAATTTTCCATCCTAACAGTGTGCATGGAGAGAGAAAAAACACCACTAACCTTTCTCAGAAAGCAGTTTGTCAAAAGACTCTCCCCATTTCACGGCTTCTTCAGGAGACACGCTGCTTGAGAAACAGAGAGGAGTTTTGAGGCATTGCTCATTCTGTGCATTTAGGAAACTATGCAACACAAGTCATCTGTCCCCAGGGTGGCTCAGGGCTGTTTCACAAAGCCTTTGATTAGATCACGTCACTGAGGGACATTGTTCTCTGAGGGACTTCAGGAACACTTGCCTTAATTCTTTCCTGACATATTTTCCTGCAGAGTTTTTCTTCTTTTCTCTTTTTATGAAAACATCAGAGCAGAGATTTTCGCTGTGGTATTTGTGTTGTCCTACTAATCTTTAAGGGAATTGATTATGTAGATCATGCAAAACTCATAAGGGAAGCAGGTTTTGTCAGCTATTTAAACTTGAGATACTGGTGCAGAGATGTGGTTTTGAATATGCTCGTTCTGAGGCTGTTACCACAGTCTGCTTTTAACAAAATAAGCAGAATTCTATAGCCTGAAGACAAAACTGCAGCAATATGGTTTAGGTGTCAGTCTTACAGGGCAACAGCACACGCAGTCTGGTTTGTTCACCACAAACATTTTTAATGCCGTGTTATTCTGAGACACTGTGCCTCATTTATAAAACTCCTCATATTCTTCATCAAGTGCATCAAGTTCCATGTGTTTCACTTGGATTTCAGAAAATCTGCCCTAGGAAACAGCAAAGAAAGGGTGGGGGAAAGCAATTTTTATCAGTTGCTTTGTGGTCAAGAATGTTGAGAGCCATTTTCATTCCAGGGCAAATCATGAGACACTGAAAATATCAATAAGTGACAGGTCCAGGATTAGTTGATCAGAACAACCTCTTATGGACTGCATGTTTGTGGAACATGATCCCATCATGTCCTCATCAAGGCTCACTGTTCTGTTGCCTGATTTACACTGTTGGGGCTCCCTTGGCAAAGCCTGTAGGCACGTGAAGTTTAGAGGAGAGGAAATTCCAATCCCTTTGGGGAGGAATTTAGGGCAGTAATGATCCTCAATTTGTACAAAACTCAAAAGGAGGAATTTTTTTTTTTTAATAGGTGGCACATGTTTCATAGCTGAAGTCATTGCTTGCAGAAATGACAGTTTTAACTACGGGGAGGAAAACAGGTTGTGAGGAGAGGTACAAATGCTGGAGAAATTAAATTCAGGAAAGCAGGGGGATTCTGGAGTCAGGGAAAACGAGAGTTCATTAGTTATGAGAAATGCAAAAAGAACAGTGCTCTGAACTGTGTCAACTGAGGGCTCCTGGAGCTACAGAAATTACTTTGGTCATAGTGAAAGATAAAACCTTGTAAAACCACATACTCAGTCCTCAAAGGCATGGAATGCTAGAGAGGATCTTTGCTGGGTTTGGAAACTCCTACTCTGAGTTTCTGGATTTCCTGCAAATCTGCAACAACCCAGTGACCTCACAGACCCCCAACAGATGAGTGTAGCAATGAATTTGCGCAATAACAGACAGAAACCAAGATTTGTTCAGCTTTGTAACTTTCTAAATACAAGAAGAAACTAATTTAAATGAAGAGATTAACATTTAAACTAAAGAATAACTTTTTAACTAAAAGATTAATTAACTTTACTACTATCACCCCCATTTCCATCTGCACTGTTTGATTAAATTCTCTTTCTATTTATTTTAGTAACTCCGTGTAAAAATGGAAATCATAAAAGCCAAGTAAAGCACTTAATAAATTTCAAACTATTATCTTACTTTATTATTTGAAAAAGAGTAATTTGGGGTGGGGGGGATAGTTCTATTTTTGACAAATATAACTGTCACTTAAATCTATATATAAAGACCAGCAAAAGTCTACACATTTCTCTTCTGTACAAGAACAGTCAAATCTCTTAGGCAGGCACCAGCTGAGAGTAACATGGTAAAAGGCAGCTGGCTGAGTGAGGAAGTGATGGTCTGTAAATTCTTCAGAGAATTATTACTGCTCTGAAAGTTTCTTTTCACAGACTGTAAAAACGCAGTGAATGGCTGTACTTTGTATTAAATACCTGGGGGATATGAGCCACCCAAAGCTGGGTTCTAGAAGCAGAGTGTGGCCCTTAGGGGACTCTACCATGTGCTCATTAATTAAAAGGGCTTGCAGAAGCAGCTCTGGTCAAAGCAAGCAGTTTGGTCCCAAAAGGGGGAACTGCTGGAACAAGACAAAAGAGTTTGGAAAGCACTGAAGTGTTCTGGGGTGATCTGTGGTGGAAAGAAAGGGCTGGGACATTTTTTTTAGGCCATGGTGTTGCAGAATTTTACATATTCCTTCTTCTCAGACAGGACCTACAAATATAATTCTTAATGTATCAGTGAGATCTTGGTACTCATTGAGATGAGGAATTAAACTCTTATGGAAGTGAGTAAATTCACCCTGCATCTTTACAGTAAATACCAGGGACAGTATTACCTCAATGCATAAACATCAGGAGCTGAATTTTGGAGACAAGAGTGTTCAACCAATGGTTGCAGCTACTGAGGAGTTCTGCAATCTGTATTTAACACAGCTCTAGCATTTGCACATCACAGAACCCTTTTGGAAAGGCTGCTTTGCTGTAAGATTTTCCTGCAAGCTGCATTTCTGAGTTGGTTATTGCTCTGTAGAGTCAGAGGGCTCAAACCAAGGCTGCTGCAGAAGGTTTAAACCAGGGGTGTGAGAACACTGCTGGCTGCCTTGATGCACAGCAGGTAATTCTGCAGTTTGCATGCTGGGGTTACACTGATAACTCCTCACAGTGTTACCCTGCCCAGCCTGAATGCTCTCAGGGGTGCAGGGAACACCCTGAGTCACACAGGTGCTCCTTGGAAGGGATCCCAAACCAACTCAGGCTTTAACAGTGTTTACCTTGCTGCTTTGGTCAAGTTTCCTTGTTTGCCAAGATGATCATCTTCATGGAATTCAGGTTTCTGCAGGAGCAGGCTCAGCCTATTTCTCTTCTGCTTAGCTCTACAACAGAATTGGAGTAGTTTTTCAAGAAACCTCTTTGAAAGTTGTTTTTTCCCTCTCAGGCATTTTCTGCCTTCTGCATTACAGATCTCCCTGTTTTCACTTACAGTAATGTTGGTGTTACTTCTCCTACATATATTATTCACATTAATGGTTTTTTCTTCATAGCTTAGCACAAATTTACACATGAAACACTGGCAAAGAGAAATGGAAACCCTTTCATTTTCAGCATAGTTTTAATTTTTTTTAAAGATGAAGGGGCCAAACTTCCCATTAGAGAACATAAACAGTTGGCTCAGCGTCTTCTACTTTTAATGTTTCACAAAGAAAAAAGGAAGTATTGCTTCCTGTCATTTGAAATTTTTGAAAAAAGCTTTCCCAGATCATATTCAGGCTTTACAGAAGCATTTCTCAGAACTTCTTGCAACCTCTCTTTCTTAGTATTTTTAGATCATTAATTTGATTTGTTTCTTGTCCTCAAAAAAAAAAACAAAAAAACCAAAAAACCAAGATTTCTTTGAGATAACTCTTCTTAAAGAATTAATATTTTACACATACAGTTTCTAGGATTGCAGTTCATGAGTTCTCGTACTTATGTCAAAAATAAAATTATCTGTGCCCTAAATTCAGCTCCACAATCCATTCTAGAAGGATCCTCCATGCAAACAGAGCACTCAGAGGGTCAGCACAACCCAACACTTACCCAGCCTTGCCTGCCTTGTGCGGCTCCTGCTTTACAGCCGATTTCATGAATTTGTAATAGGCTTTGTCCTTGGCAGCAGAAATGTTCAGCTGGGGGAATAACACAAGTGGGTTCTCCATCTTCCCCTAGAGAAGCTTCTGGAGAGGTTCTCTGGCCCCGGACCCTCCTGGGCTCTCACATGCTGCAGATCCTGGGCTGCCCAGCTGTCCAGCGGAGCTGGTGGCAGGAGGTGGCTCTGTCCCAGCCCAGCCAGGCAGCTGTGCCCACGGGCTCCAAGGGCAGCTCTGCCTGTGGCCTCACACTTTGGGGAAGTGACACTGCAGCTCTGCAGTGCAAACCACAGCCAGAGCGCTGCTCACATCCTGCTCAGCATGGGGATGACACCAGCCTGTGCTCCCACACACCTCTACCTGTTCCAGGCTCCCAAAATTAACTTTAATGGCAGTAATGCCACATAAAACAGCATACAGCCTTATCTTCAGCTCTTAGAGGTGACCCATGCACCCTTCAGCTGCCCTCTGCAGCCTCAGTGCCACGTGCTGGACACAGTTCCATCTACAGCAGGCTGGCTTTCAACTCAGAGTTCCTCAGGGTCTGCTCCAAGCTTTGGCTGATCAATCATTTTGCAGGCAGAGATTTTAGGTTTTGCACCATTCTTCAGAAATTTCAACCCCCTACTTCTAATTTCCAGGCTGTCCACTGAATGCTCCCTCCTTAACTTCTCTGTCTGTGGATTTATTTTTACTTGTAATCTCTCACCCAGGATAGAAAGTCTTTAGTTCACAAAAAAAAAAATCTGTGTTTTTAAATTTTTTAAATTTTATTTTGTTACTAAATAACCCAAAACTTCTCATTTTAGTTTGCATAAGGTAAAAATGTATTCATCTTTGAGGTTGATCAGCACAAATTACCTCTTCACATGCAAGTCTGATGTCAGTTAAGTTTCTTGGGTTTAAGTTCAGTTTCTGTTGGAGATGTCATAGGAACAATACATCTACTAAAGAAACATCTTGAGTGTTAGCTGAATGAGGCACTGGAAAGAGTTAAAATTAATGCAGTAGTTAACTGATTAAAAATTAATTAGTTCTCATGTTATTAATGGCATGGTCTCATTTTGATTACTCAGGTAGGACACTGAGCTTTGAGGAGAGGATGAGACCTCGCTACCTCCCATAATTTTGTTGTGTTTTACACAGAGAGTTCTGGTGAGAGTCACACTGTGACTCTCACTTTTTCTTGTGACTTGTTGAGCTGAGGAGGATGGGAATGGTAGATACTAATATTCAAAAGAAATAAAACCAACCCGACTCTGCTAGGAATCCATATTTGTGAAACATTAGAAGAAGAAAAAGATGTTCCCTATCGTGATTTTTTTTTTAGGAGTGAAAAACTGAAAGAAAACTGCTATATGTGTGATACAAATTTTAAAATAGGACTGAATGGGAAAGAGTGTAGAACTGCCTTTTGTAAGCCAAGTGACTTTAGGAAACAGGGTTACAGTTTAAACTTTATTATCAATTTCAGAGAAGGCTTATGCGGCATATCATGCATATTTTAAACTTGCTTTAACCACAACTGTGTTTCATAATTTATTCTGCCTTTTAAATGTAAATAAATAAATACAGATTGCATGATTTTATTTCCCTTTTCTGCAATAGTGGCAGTCACATGAGCTTTTTTTACCTGCTATGTGTACAAAATACTGCCTGTGCTCCTCTGCCATGATTTTGTTGCCTGGTGATTTCAGCTCCTGGGAAACATTGATAATTGTAGCCTCCAAAGCCCATCTCAGCTGAGTTCAGAAAGATTTGGAGCATGGAATATCATTCAGGAGTGAATTAATTATGAGTGGCCCCTGTGCCAGGCAGCTCCTGGGTGAGGATGAGCAGCTGTGTCCCCCCTTCCAGCCCCCACCAGGTCTGCAGGGCCTGCCCACCCCACTCTTAGATGACCCTAAAAGAGTTTTATGTCTTAGATGCTTGAATTATTCCTGTGCTACATTGCAACCATCGTCTCAGCCCTGACTACAGCAGTGTGCTGTGCACCTCCTGAGAATTCACTTGGAGGAGTGGGGAGAGGGAGGGAATAATCACAAACAACCTTTCCCCACCCCACCCCCCCACTTGTGTTTTTTTTTCCCCATGAATAGAAAGCTAATATTAAATCTAGGCCAGGAATCAGCCAAACTGCCTCCAAGTCAGTCTGTGTTTTGTCAGCAGTGCTGCTGGTGCTAATGAGCATCCCTGTTTTGCACCGTGGGCTGCAGTAGTTATAGCAACAGTATTAATGACCCTGGAAATGCTTCTGGGCCATTTCGGGTGCTGCAAGATGACGATATAGGAAAACGAGTCAGTTATTTTAAAACCAGAAAAAGCAGACCCAGAATATTATGTTGATGACATGACTAGAGATCTAGAAAACTCTAAAGAAATTTGTGATGAGAACTAAATGTCCTGATTCTCAGCTGTTTTTCTAACCACTGAAATATATTCACTGATCTTTTGGGAAGGAGGCTGCTGATTTTTAAGCCCTCAAATCAAGACTCTCTCTGCAATGTGAGGACAATACTGAGTTAATGTTCTATTACTTGCAGAAATACATTTTTCAAAGGTTAGATGAACATTAAATGCATTTTCACAACAATCTTCATGTGACACAGAAGTAAAATCGAATAGCCCACAAAGTGCAGGATGACAAGATGATGTCCTGATCCTTTGGGCCTTCCTGTCCTTTGGTTGAAAAGTGCCTTCTGTTGGTGTTTGATAAGGTCCTGTCACAGCTGATGATCAGGTCATGCTTGGTTTGTACAGACACAATAGCTGCCCTCTGTGAAAGGAATCCCGACTGACAGTGTTGGCAGCAAGGGCATTGTGTTGTACCCGAGAATTCCATGTTTCTTTTTCACAGGGAGTCACTGAGCTTTCAGCCCAGCTGAACAGAAGTGCAGCCCCGACTGAGCCTTTCAGCTCAGCACAAAGAGCTGCAGCACAATGAGAAACCCTCCTTTGTTGGCAGTCCCACTGCAGCTCTCTCCAAGCTGTTTTCCTCACTTCCCAGGTAAATGCAAACTTTGATTCCTCCACTTCCATTTTCATGTTCTGGCACTGCCCAGGCTCCTTCACAGCCCAGCTCCAGCACTGTCCTTACTCAAATTCAAGAATGGCTTTTGTTGGGTTAGGTTTCTGCTGAAGGGAAGCAATATTCATCTCTATGAGAAGAAAAACAAAACCCCAAAATCAGTAGTATTTTTACTGTCCTGTGAAGAAATAAGCATGGAAAGAAACTTCACTGAAGAGCATGGGCTGAAAACATGAATTTCCACATTTCTTTTCCATATAAAGACATTTGAAGACTTGAAAATTAAAATTACATGTTTTGAATTAATTTGATTTTAATGGATAATTCTACTCTTCAGTCACTTCTGACCAATTTATCACTCTTCAATATTTATGTTCTTTGTTCCTCACTGGAAACCGTAATTAGACCTAAAATTTAATAATAATATGTTCCAGGTTATGGTTGGTTTTTAAATCTCTTCCTCACGAAGCAAATCCAAAAGGAGAAGAGTTCTATTGGAAATTTGGAGCAGAGGAGCTTGCTGTCTGCTAATTCAGGGAATTTTAGTGGTGGCCTTAAAAGACGCATCCCAGGGCAGGGGACTGGCATGAGAGGTTCCTCAGGTCGATGAGAACTTTGCAATACCTGCACGCAGCTCGCACCTAAAAACCCTCTGTTTTAAAGGAAGGAAACAAAATTGCGTTGTTTCAGATAAAGAGCACCGACAATAGGAACACAACACTGCTCTCGGGCTCTGCCAGCCAGGCATCTCTAAAGGATTTTTTTAAGCCAATGAAAACTCGAGCGTGGTGCGGGAATCTTTGCAGCTTCACCAGAACTTCTGCCGGGGAAAGTGTTTACACCCGCGCTAAACTGCATTCGTTTATTTGGTCTTTGAAAAGGTCAGAATAAGAAAGTGAGCCCGGAAAGTTCTCAGCTGCGCTCATTTCCTGCCCGGCCCGCGGCTCCCGGCCGGCATCTCTGGTCAGTGCTGTGTCCGTGTGACATCCAGCAGCGTCACCAGTAATCTCCACCAGCCGCTTCCTCGGTGAGCCCCGCGGTGGTGGCAGCTGATGGCTCTGACATCAGCGCTAATTAGACAGTGTTAATGACCAGCTTCCGCAAGGGCTCACCTGCCACACTCACACGCCTTTTTTAAAGTGTGTTTTCTTCAATGGGCTATTCACAGGAAATGCTGAAGGCAGGAATGTTCTCTAAATCCTGCCCAAAAATATCCTTCCTGCTGGAGTTCTGCACTGCTGGGTTTATTTCTGTCCTACAGAAACCCAGAAGGACTCCTCACATGACAACCTGGTTTGGGTTTGTTGGGTTGGTTTTGTTTTTTTTTTAAGACAGAGGTTTTATCAACCCATGGCAACGATGCAAACAGCAGCAAGGACTGGGCTGAGAGTTTTCTGGCCCTTGTGGGAAAGGTGTGGGACTGTTCCTTAGTAATGCACCACAGGGCTGTGACTCCTGATCCACTGACTATCAAACTCCCTCCAGCAGGCAAGGAAATAAAATCTGTGTTGCATTAGGACTGAGTCTGCTCTTGCTGAACCTCTGTGTGGTTTTAGCAGAGCACACATGCTTAGTGCCAGGCATGTCCTTACTCTGCGTTCCAGTATCAGGAATATCATGGGGTGCTGCACCCAGGGCAGGCATTTTCCAACCTCCGCAGAGCACAACTGGGGACACTCTAAGGAGAGTTTGCCATTAAAAGGGCAGCTCTGCAGCGAAGAGAGCTGCCCAGGGCTAGGAGAGCACTCAAACAGGTTTAAAGGCCACACCTTGGTGTTGAGGATAAAGTCAGGCAGGGCCTGGGAGCTTGGGTTCTGCTGAGGAGCCCTGTGATGGCTGCAGGGCTGCATCATGTGCTCCCTAGTGTAATTCAAATGGCATTGACACAGAGATACCTCATCTTGCCCATTTGAAACACAGCCAGGCGTTCTGCAATAATCATTTTTTACAGCTTGTATGTTATTATATTTAATTGTCACTTCTTCCTGATAAGACTTTGTTCTTGTATCCTGATTTGGCTGAAATAGACCTAGGACTTACAAAGTGACATGATGGATTTTCCATCAGAGCAGTAAAAAGTTGGTACTCAAAACCTTGAAAATATGTAGCTAAATATCCATATGAATATGTAAATATGTTATCTTCAAAGTCTGTCAAAAGAAGGCAGCATTTGAAGATATGAAAGCTACATGTCACTCTGATTTTTCTCTTCAGTAATTACCCAAAGAAGTTCATCACAAAAATTAGGTAGAAGTAAAAATATTACATCACATTCCAGTGAAATCTTCAGAATGACTGAGAAATTTTCCAGGAAGGTTCAATTGATTTTTCAGGATTGAAAAAGGCTGTGTTCTTAAATGTAAGCTGGGACAGTTTTATTTCGTAGATTATGAAAATTTTGCAGTAGTGGGTTTCTTTTCCTGCTCCCATGCTTAGAAATTTAATGAGGAGGTTGGCTTCAAGGCAGGGACACTCCTTGTTAGTCTTTACCAGTCAATTAGTCTCACTTCCTCTTTGCTAATACCAGAATTTCCAACAAAAGCCTACCAGGCAACAGGGTACCAGTAGCTTTCTCAAAGCTGCCATCCAATTTCTTCTTCAGATTTGCAGGAACCCTCAAGAAAACCTGCTGGTTCCTTAACACAGTGAGAGGCTGAGGGCTGTGAATCCTAGAGAGCCTTCAGGGAAGCCTCAGGCATAGCAGAGATAAAGCTTTGCTCCAGTAAAGTCCTTGTGTGAGAGTTTAATTCCAGTCGTGCAGGAAATCTCATCTGATTCACTCGCTGTGCTGTGTCGGGGGCAAAGACCTGAGACATTTTGGGACACAGCAGATGTGAGCAGCAGCAGCAGAAACAACTGAACCCATCCTTCACTCTGCACTCCGGGCAGCAGGATGAATTTTATGAATTCCTCCCTGTCACCCCGTGCTGTTATGACCATGACAAAGGACCTTGCCATTTGGGCACCATCCATTCCTCAGATTTTTCAGGCTTCTAGCCTGAGTCATGGAATGCTTCATGATTATTGTGGCTTTGATGATACATTTCGTAGCTTTTGCACGAGTTGTCCTTGGTGACCTCTGGTTTTCACACCAGATTCTCATCAGGCCCAATCTGCTGCTCCTGTCTTTCTCCTCTGTGTTTTTCTGCCACAGCTAGAATAAGTGGAATCACAAAAATAAGTTTTGCAAAGCTTGCCAAAAATGCTTCCTCAAAACAAAGGAAACATGGTATTTGCAGTTTCAGTGTGCACACTAGGAAGGGAGCTATTCTGGTCTCTCTGTTGAGTGAAAACAGGTGATCATTTGTCAGCTTATGCTGTCAATTTGATAAACATGAAGCTTTAATAAGTTTCATATTGCTGTGGTCACCCAATCTAATACAAATGTTACACTTCATCTGTTGCTAGTCAGCCTGGATTGCCTGGGGACAGGCTGTTGATCTCAAATTTGTCATTTGTGATGTCAAATGTGGCGTGTATGAAATAATTTCCATTCCAGTTTGCAGCGACCACAAGCCAGTTTTTGTAATTGCTAGTGAAGATCTGCAGATCAGGGGACCCTTTGCTTTGCTTTATCCACAGACAGCTTTCAAATCCTAATTTACAGATTTTCACTGAGGCTAAGTAAGGTTGGTTTTTTCACACCAGAATGGTCTCCAAGTTTAAAATGTTTGCTTTCTGATTATCAAATTCCAGCCTCATCCTCAGTACGTGTTGCGCAGAGGATGGATATAGGGGCACCCAGCTCCTCCAGCGCCAAAATGAGGCACTCCAGGTGCTGGGTGACAGTGGCCAGTAACGGCTGTCCCGGTGCTCCCTCTGTTGGAAAAATTCTCACATGTCCTTTCCCCTTCGCAGAAAGGGGGCATGAACACCTCTGCCTGGGAATCAACATCCCACCTGTTCTCCAGGCAAATCCAAAGGAGCCGTGTTCATCCCTCTGCTGGTGGTACCCTCTGCTGCCTTGCTTTAGCAGCAATGTACAGAGCAGCCTTTCTTAAACACTAAGAAATAATCAGTGCAGTGGTCTGATCTTTTGGAAATATTCTTCCCAGCTGCTTCCCCTGTGAAAGGAGTCTGCTGTTTGAGGTTCTCCAGGAATCCAGCACAGGGCACAGGCTGAGGCGCAGCCGTGGGAGGTGCAGGACTGCAGCTGCCAGTGTCACCCTGAGCCCCACCTGGCTCCAGCCTCCTCTCGGACTTCTCTTGAACCTGCAGTTTTGCTGCCTGGTTGGCACCATCTCCTCCCAGACATGTGCCATGATGTGAAGTTCCTTGACAGCTGCCTAGGAGGGCAGAAGGGTTGGCCCTCACGACCCTGCAAGTGCAGACCATCAGCTCTCAGTTTAAAGAGCATCTGTAGCAGAGAACCTTTCGGTCCCTGCTGAGAATCACCTGGATGCTCTTATCACCTGCTCGCTTCTGATGGATGTCCAGCGTCCAGAGCTGAGTGATCCTGCTTTCCTGGTCACCCTCTTCCAGTGACAGACCCATAATGACAAATCTCCATTTGTGCTGGTGGCACAGGCCCTGTTTAATTCTGTTTCGGTTACTTTTGTGGCAGAGCTGTGCAGACGTGGCCAAAGGCACAAATGTTCTCTTGTTGTTTGCACCTGGAGTCATTATCTGGCAAGCGAGTGCGTGCAGGAACCCGCGTCATCTCAGCTGTAAAAAAACCAGGTGGGCTGGGAGCTGGGGTCCTTTCCTGGCTTCTGAAGGATCGTTTGGCACTGCTTTGCTTCAGGGCTTGCCATGCTGCGCCCATTTAGCTGCTGTGAGGGTTATCTGAGCAGAGATGAAAACAGGGAACCCCAGCAAGCCCTTGGGGCAGAGCCAGAGCAGAGACTTCAAAGCAAAATCCCAGGCTTCTGACTAGGGAAAGCCTCCTGTGCACAAGCGAGCCCCTCTGAAGTCTCACTCAAGGCTGCTGCAAAACGTGCTCCTCTTCAGGTGCCTTATTTATCTGCACTTTCTGCTTATCATCACTTGATGGCAGTTAAGCTCATGACAGGTCTTGCTGTAGCCAAGTGTGATTCGATCAAATTTTAGCATTTTAGCTGTTAAACTATACAAACCCCAGGAAAACTGAGGAAAAAGTCATTGCTCTGGGGCTGGCTGTGTCCAGATTGTGCCAGGGAAACTGTAGCTCTTGATCACCATCTTCCTGGGTGGATTAAGGCTCTCCCTTTACTTGAATGCTGCCTGCTTCAGCAGATTGGCTGGTGTCCCTGAGATCACAAATGCTACGAGTGAGGTTATCCTGCTGCATTTCTTGACACAGTCTGGCCTGCGCAGGGCTAAAATTCTTGGAGAGAAGTTGCTGGCAAACCATGTTAGTCATATGAAAAACATTGTGGTGCAGCAAGCAGTGCCCGTGTCTCAGTGTGTAACTGCAGATGAACGCCCTGGCAGAAACAGGAGGCTGAGTAACTTCAGCCATTATCAATTTCTTGGAGAGGATGGAAATTTCCTCTCTCTCATGCCCAGTCTCAGTACTCAGTGGCTTTGGATGGGGTGTGTGTTGGCACGTGAGAAATGAGCACCAGAGCTCTCCAGGGGGAGAGATGCAGGGTCCAAGGGGGAAGGCCAAGGTGTGAGGAGGGCCTGGAGCCTTCAAATCCCTGCGTGTGGTGAAAAACAGCCTGCACCAAAGTGGTGCTCCTGTGTCCAGCAGGAACACAGCAGGGTGCTGCATCCTTGCTGCCCTTCTGGCAGCCCTGCTAGTCCCTGTGCCATGACTTCCCCTTCTTTAGGAGATCACTGGAATTTTTCTCCTGAATTTTTCCTCTCCCTGCATCAGGAGTGGTGGATGGTGGACGCACACAGCTCCTGACCCTGGCCTGAGTGATAAACAGGGGAAACAAATGTAAGGTGAGGTGGTGCAGCGTGGTCTGAACAGATACTGAAAGAATGAGCAATATTGCTGTGGCCTGGCAAAGTTCTGAGTAGGCTAATTAGCCGGGGCGATGGCCTGGCTAATTGGATGAGGCTGGGTGTGGTGCTGGTACAGCTGTTTTGCCCCTACAGACAGGGAGGAAGCCTTCTTGATTGAAGTTAAACTGCCTCTAGATCTTCCCAACATTCCTGATTGAAGTTTCCTTTTGGTGGGACCAGATGCCACCTGATCTATAGAAAGGATACAGGATGTCCTACCTCTCCTTGCTCTTTGTGAGTGTCAGAGCAGACAGGTTCTGACTGCCTTCCAAGCCTCAATTACTCTGTCAGTAAGACTTGAGATCTTCCTAAAATCAACCAAGCAACCTAACAAATTTCCCCCAGTGAACCAGAAAAGCAGGCCAACAATCAGCACAAACCCCATTGATCTTTGCCTCAACCCAGCATAGCAGCTGAGGAGTTGTACCTTGGACTCCCCACCAGTCTGCTCTGGGCTCCAGGGGCTGCAGGGAATGTGTGGGGCTCTGGCTGAGCCAGGTGCCACAGATGCTGTGGCTGAGCAATGGGCAGAGGCTTGTGTTCCAGGGAGCAGCTGTTGAGCAGAAATCAGGGGACCGTTCAGCAGAAGTTCTAGCAGAATCACACAATAAATCCTCTGCCATATCGGCTGTGCAGCTGCAGGCAGGGCTGTGCTGTGCACACCAGCAGTGGGCAGTCAAAGTCCATCCCAGTGTCCACCCCGTGTCCACCCCACACCCGGGGCTGGGGGGGCTGGAGAGGCGTCTCCCTTAGCCAGGGGAAAGCAGAAGTTTTGTCCTGTGATAGATTTCCTCTTGGTCTTAGCACTGCCCTGGAAATTAGCACCTGACAAAAGTCTGTTGGCCAGGCAGGAGCTGGCAAGATTTCAATGTAAGGAAGAAGGTAAAGCAGCTTTGCTTTGTTTTCTAAGATGAATGAGGTAATTTCTTCCCTCCATGTAACAGTCCCAGGCTCTTGTATTTTTCATGCTTCATTAAAAGTGTTTGTAATTATATGAGTGGCTTCAGAGGCCAATTAAGCTTTCATTTGGAGGCTGCTCTGGGTGCTGGAAGCCCTCCATTAGCCTGGGCTTCTGCCAGGGAAAAACACTCCATAGTCTTTAACAACTGTACCAGCTCCTATCTGCTTTATGTTGATTTTCTTATTAAGTTCTGCTAATACTTTTCTAATTGTGTGAGCTGGGCCTGAAGCCAGGCCCGGTGACTTTTGCCAGCTGCTTTCAAGGCTGAATCAGAGATGAGCAAAGCCCTCCCCAACATTTCCCTGCACACAAGCTCAGCCCCATGCAAAGCTGCTCTTCCCAGAAGTGACTCAGGCTGGGATTGGTGCCCCAGGTGCTGTTTCCAGGGCAAGCTCCATCCAGCCAGAGGTGGATGCCAGGGAGCATCTGAGAGCACCAGGAGCCTGGCACTGTGTGAGCTCACCCCACCAGGTGCCAGCCAAGGTGCCACAGAGTCAAAGGCCAGCCCAAATCTCTGCCTGTGCATGAGCCACAGAGCAGGAATTGCTGTGTGGGCTTTCTGAGGCAGGTGGTACAGTACAAACTGCCCGAGAGGGGATATTTACAGTTGGAAGGCTATTCACAGCTTGGAAGGAAGGTTGCTGGCACATTGGTGGGGTAGGAGGCTTCAACCAGGAAGCTCAGGGATGTCTTCACCTGCTGTGAACCTGCTGCTCAGGAGAGGGTGGCATGACAAACCTTCCAACCCAAACCATGATTCTATGAAATTTAAGCAGATGTATAAACTCATTGCTGACTAGCAATTAACCTAAGTACATCTGATTTTGTTTAATAATTGAATTGCTTTCTTTAATTAAAAATGGCCAGGCAATTACATAATTTAGTAAAAAAATCTTATTTAATTTCAATTAGCTCTGATTAACCGCTATTCCTTTGAATCAAAATATCAGCATGATAGAAAGCACTAGTTTTGAAATTTCCTTTTAGGAACATTACTGTCTTTTAACTTCAAAACCCTTGCAGCCCTAATACGATTATTCTGTGCCAGTCACGTTTTAATGCCTTATTACATCCTACACTGACAAACTCAAGAGGCTCTGAGCTTATGTTTGGAGTTGATTGACAAAGTCCCTTGTTTGAAGCCCCTGTGGACTGCAGCCAGTCACTCACAGGGAACCTGGGCTCTGTGACAGCACTTGGTGCTGGCCAGGGCCCTGGGGTGACAAAGGCCACCAGAGCTCACTGATGGCCACAGGACTCCCATGTGCTTGGACTCTGCAGATCTTTTGCAGCATTTGTTTTTCAAGAATTTATTCCTCTACTAAGGCAGGGTTAATATTTGCATGTTTGAAATAGGATATGAGGTCTGGAAGCCAAAATCATATTTCTTTTCTTGAGCATAAGGATTAAAATTTAAAAAGCGGCCACATGACAGGCTCAAAACCTATTTCATCTTGGAATTTCTGGCAGCAAAACATGGCTTCTGTTTAAGGTGTTTGGTACACAGGGAGGGAAGTTTAGAGAGCTTGTAATTCACTGAAATACAGCACCAGACATCCAAGGAAGTCATTATTGTAGATGGTTTCCTGGTAGCATAAAGAAGCAGGAGGGAGCCGGGGCTGTTTCAGAGCAAAGTTGAAAACACTAATTGACTTTTACTCACTGGGAAAGAAGATGTGGCATGACAAATGGCTCTGTGGTTTGAATCATTAAGGAAGGAGCAGAGAGTTGCTGGCTAATGGGGCTGTACTGGGCAGAAATGGCCAGTCAGGCTCGCTGGGAGCAATTTGCAAGATGTGCTCATAAAGCACAGGAGGACTCAGAGGGACCCTGTCTGACCAGGAGGGAAGAGGGGCTGGAAAGGGCCAGAGAGGAGCTGCCCAGCACCTGATGGCTGCCACAGCCTCTGGGCACAGCACCGCTGCTCAGGGGAGGGCAGAGATGGCTCTGCCCAGCTGGGAGAAGGCTCAGGGTGCAGACCAGTGTATCAGAGCCCCTCTGGGCACCTACAGGCCTTGGCTGCCCCAACCAACCCCACCTGGGCCCACACCTTCTGCTCATGGACCAGGAGTTCCATTTGAATTGAGATCTGGAGCTCTGTGCTAGGCTGCTCTGCCTCCAGCCCCATCTCCTGCTGGGCCTCTCTAAATGTCCCCTGCCCTGATTTGTCCCAGGGCTGTGGATAGGCTCAGGTGCTGTGGGATGGTGCCCTCACTGAGGACACAGCCAGTGCTGGGATCAGCTCCTGCCTCGCTCCCCTTGGTGGAGCATCTCCCCTTCTGCTGCCCCCTCACACGGCGTGTTTTGCAGCACGTCCTCCTGAGAAGGTCACTGGAAGTCTGCTGAGCTCCACAGGGCTCACCAGACCAGTCCTGGGAGGAAGGGGCTGCTCTGTCTTTGGCCTGTCACCTGGTGCAGAGGTGACTTTTCCCTGCAGCAGTCAAACTCATTTCTTTGCTGAAAAAATAAGGTTTGAGTCCGGTGCTCCATATTCACATCAGGGTTTATTCTAGCTCTTGGAAGAAGTGAGTTCAGAAATAATCCAAGGGTCAGTTTTCTAACATTAGGCTGGAATTGTCTTTATTTACTTTTATAAACTTGGCCAAAGCTCAAGGCATTCTAATGCTATGTATTCTTCAGTAAACACAATTAACTGGAAACTCAGAAACACTGATATCATCTTTTCCCTTGGGACTGGTCACTGTGAACTGCTGCCTCCAGCCAGAAAATCAACTTGCTTTTCCCCCGGGGTTGCAGAGTAGGTGGAAATCCATTTAGCTAAAAGATACAAAATAAAAGTGAGCCATTTTGATGATGCAGCCTAGCTTGGCTTATGGCAGTCGTCAGAGGGTAACAAAGCTTGGGAAGAGGACAGGATTGTACAGAGCCAGTGGGTCCCTGCTGCTCAGCAAGAGCTGGGTGTTTGTCCTGAGGCAGCCAGGTGGGATCATCAGGACCAGGACATACCATGCACCCAACATTGAGCCACAGATCTCCACAGATGTGGAGCTCAAGGCTGAACTTTAAACTCCTGTTTTACCATCCCCTAGTAAACCCTCTCTGAAGGAATGCAGAAAGGCCCTCCAGAGCTTCACCAATCTCCAAAGCAGAGACAGATAAATTATATTTTTAGTGGACACTCTTCAGAGCGCTGTTATAAGCCCTTCTCCAGGTGATCCAATCTAGTACTTCATGATCTTACAGCTGGAAAAATCTTGTCTGCTGCCTAATCTAATCCTTACTTGGTGCAATAGAGGACAAACATTTCTTGTCCTTACCCAGCATGGACACACTAACAGTTTATCATCTTCCTCTCTGTAACTGCAGCCTTTTATGGCTGTGATATTTAGGTACTCCATGTTTTGTTACCCTGTGTCCCTTTGGTCTGCCCACCTCTAGATTGAACAAACTCTTATTCTGCTATGGTACCTTATAGGTCTGCAATCTGGACTGTGTCCAGTCAGTCTGCAGCCTCCTTGAAGAGCAGTACTCATCTTCCAGCCTCTTACTGATAGTCTGAAGGAGGCAGAGCACAGTGATTATCACACATGTAGGTGGGTAAGAGATTTGTGACAGAAATATTAAGGTTGAAGTGAAGCTTGGTGCATGTAAACAGTAGGGAAAAACAACAGGATGAGAATTGAAAGAATGACCTGCACTGATAAGGTAGAGCACTGCTCCCAGAGCTGGCTTTATGGGATGCCATTCCTGGTTGTAAAACTGAAGAATGTGTTTATGGCATGGCCAGAGAACCTGCACTCAGGTCACAGCGCAGACAAGGCATCTGACCATGTTCTGCCCAGAGAATGGCATGGAGGTTGCAGCAATTCACACAGCACTGCTTTTCCTGGTGGGCCACCAGGAAAGCAAACATGTCCAGGCTAGGAGAAGCAGATAACTCTCAAATCTGAAGGGTTTAGCCTCTGCTGTTGGTGGCAGGAAGGAACAGTGTGCAGCTTCAGGCTCCCTTTCTGCACACTGTCCTGTGCTCTGAGCAGCATGGTCACAGCCTGGTGGCCTTTTACTTCCCGGGAAAAAAATTTGTCTGCTTAGCCATGTAATTGATTGAAAGCTTCTGTGTGTCATCCATTCATCCTACAGTGACCTTCAGCAGCCTGTCTGTGAGCATGGCACACTCTGCTCTCCCTCCCCTCATTCCCTGTGCAGGATTTCTCATGTTCTAATTCCCTGTGTTTTTCCTCATTTCCAGTCTGTAGTTAAACTAAGCTCTCTCTGTGCTAAGTTCAGCACTGTCCTCCATGGCTTAATATTTGGAGATTCTGGACTAATTGGGAAGGGTGAGAGTTTCTCCAGACAAGCCCCTGGGGTTTGATCTGATGTGCTTGCTGCTAAATAAAGTATTTACTTCCCTGAATTGCAAACCCTGGATAATTAGGCCAATTAGGTCATCAGTGGAGGCTGGTTGAGATAGTCATGTTTCTGCACCGGTATGAAATAGGTTAACTGAGAATGCCTTAGCAGCTGCAGCACACAGAATAGCTGGATAAAAATCTGATGGAGTTTTGCCTTGGAATCATTTCCATGTCCTTTTATAATAACACCTGATTTGGGGGTTCAGGATCTGTTACAGTTTCATCGTGACACCAAGCGGACATTGTTAGACTGCATTATTTGCTGCAAGACTCGGTTGGTCTAGGGCTGAGGGCAGAATGTCCTGCCCCTGCTCTCTTAGGAACAACTCAAGGCAATATATGAGAGGGAAATAGCAGTGGGGGAAGAAAATCCTGCTTTTAGAGCTGTTCCCATTCCCCTTCCCGTATGCACTGCATTTTACCTTGTGTGACTCATACAGAACAAAGACAAGCAGGATTTTAGGGATAATTTCTTCAAAATTTGAGCCTACTTTGGTCTCTGCTGCTGACAGAGTCCAGCCTGCTGCCTATACTGCCCTGATGGGGTTTGGACCAAGTATACATGTACTGGAAAATTTAAAAAGCACAGTGGGGTTCAGCCTCTATTATCCAGGAGCTGAAAGTAAAGGCAATCCACAGCTGGCTGCAGGAAAATGGAGGAAAATAGCAGCAAACCCACTCTTGACAGCACCAGATTTCATGGAGCAGAGCAACTCTTGAAGCTCAGTGAGGTCCCAGTGATGTACTTTGGACAGGAAAGTACACAATGGGGGTGTCACTGTTGGCAGAGCCTGTTCCCTCCTTGTATGAGCAGCAGGGTGGGAAGTCCTGTTTGAGGATCAGCCCTGGGGCTGCAGATGCTGCAGTGGAATGTGCTCGCTCTAGGGCAGGGGTTCTTGAGTGGGAGCAGTCTGAGCCTACCTGAGAAATGCCTTGAGCCAAGCTTTCAGGGCTTAGGGCACTTCTCGGGCAGGTCATGCCCTTGGCCACAAAGCTGTGACCTTTAACGTTTTGTGATGGGGGTGCAGCTGGCAAGGCAGGTGGCCTCTGTGCCTCCTGGCTGTCCTCCTTCACATCTCATGGACCAGAGTCTGCTTTGAGAGGTGCTCATTAACCCTCAAAGAGGAAAGTTCTGTTTGAGCACAGTTTTTGCTTGGAACAGAAATTGTCCCAGTGCTCCGTGGGAAGCTGCAGCAGAACAGCTCTGCAGACCAATGAAAGTATGCTCAGGGTGGTGCCTTCAAATTACTGTGGCAGAAGGATCTGAGCCCCCACGATTGGCAGGGAAATCAGGTGGCTTCAGGGCTTGTTTTGATTTCTGCTCCATCCTTCCAGGCTAACACACTTAGCACACATCAGGGAGCAGGGCAAGGAGACGCTCTGTTCCCATATCTTGCGAAGTCAATCAGTTGCATAATACGAAACACAGGCAGCAGGAACGTGATCAAGTGCAGAGAAGGGACACATCAAGCACTTTATTGTGGCTGTGGGAGCAGTGAGCCAGGCCTCTCTCTACCCAACTTATCTCTTCCAAACTGCCTTCTGAGCCTGTTTTGCATCAGCTGCCTGTCACTCAAATACAGCTCGGATTTCAAGGTAGCTCCCCTGGAGCCCTTGTCTGTGAGAACGGGAGGGGTAATCGCCCCCTGAAGCCCCCGGAGCAATTCAGAGAGTTGAAATGAGCCACTTCCTTTGCATTGCACTCACAGCGGGCCGGGATTGCTCAGGGGCTGTGCAGAGCCCTGGGGAGAGCCAGCCTGTGTGTGAGACAAGTGAGAGACAGCACCAGGGCAGGGGGTCACCCTTCCCAGAGGGCTCAGTGAAGGGAAGGGCCTTTTTTCTTAGGATAAAGCTTAAACACAGAGCTCCTGCAGCTTTTGAGAGGTCTCTGTGCAGCTAATCTGGCGAGGCACAAGTAGATTTTTTTCTGTTGCGTGTCCTCCCGCAGCCAGCAGTACCTTTATCATCATCTGAGGGAGTGTGAGCAGCAGGGATAGGGGTATCACAGCAGCCTGAGCTCTTGGCTGTTTCCACTCTTGAGCCTTCTGCTTGTCTCTCATCAACAAGTCCTTAAAGATTTTACAGATCTGTGGTGCTTCTTCAAGGATGGAGCTGCAGGTGCACAAACCCGCGTCAGAAGGGACAGGCCCTCTGCACGTGGCAGAAATTGCAGCACCCTGAGGGTGAGCCTGAAAAAAGACAGGGAGAATTGCCTCGTTGATGCTGACTTAGAAAATGACAGATGCCCTTTCTGTTCCGTGCCAGTGAAAGGTTTGATGTGATAGCTTACCACATGCTCTGCACACCTGCTGGCAGCTCAGCCCCTTATATTTTGGTTGAAGGAAGCAGGGTTAAAAGATGGAGAGCAACAAAGTATGTTGAAGGAAAAGGGGACCAAAAAAATCGCTCTGAAATGAAGCCTTCCAGGCATCTGCCATAGTCACAGGCAGTTTTCTTCTTTGCCTAACAAACAGCAAGAGCATTTGCTGCTCAAAGTATGTCTGAAAGCTGTGGGTGTATATAATGACAGTGAGGGGCTTCTGGGTTTTCTCGCTCCATTTTGAAATTCATCTCTCATTCTTGTTATATTAGCACTATTTTTAGCTACTCCTACTCAGAATATAAGTGATTCTCCATGATGCATCTCAAGCACAAGATGACAGTAAAGACGGCTGGGTGTTGCTGAGCTGAAGAATCATCCTGGAGCCCATGTCTGGCACAGCTCTCTTAGAGACCCTACCACACAGTCCTAAAGCACTGGGGCGCCACTGCCAGCTCTCTGTGACCTCCCCTGCAGGTCAGCAAGGCCACTCAGCACATGCACATGCTCCCTCCAGACACAGCTGAATGTCCCTGGAGATCCTTGGCTGGTGGACAGCATTCCCAAGGATTGTCTTGTCCAGATGCTGTGGGCCGTGTCCTCCTCCTTCCCATGGCTCATCTCAGGGGCCTCTCCTCAAAGAGTTTCCTGCCCCTTCCTGCTGTTCTTTCCCTTTCCAGCTCTCATGACCCCAGCCTTTCCCATTCCCAGCCAGTGTGCCTCCATCCAGTTTCTCAGCCTGGCCCTCCCTTCACAGGCACCCCAAGGCACTGGTGCTCACAGGACAGGGAGAAGCACAGCTGGTGTGTGGTGGCAGCACAAGGGCAGGACGTGTCCCACGGAGCAGAGGGGAATGCACAGGGCAGCGTGGCCGTGGTTTGCAGCTCTCCCAGTGGCACAGGGGCAATGCCCAGGCAGGGTTTGCTGGCTGATGGGATGTTGGCCATGTTTTTATGGTCACCTAGTGCTCTGTGTAACAACCCGGGGTCTGTGTCTGGCACTCCTTTCAAGGTGGGACAAGTCCATTAGGAGAATTAAGCTGAGTGGCAATCTCATGTTAGATTTTGGTGGGTGAGGTTTAGCTGTATTGACTGGGACTGCAGCATTATTTCACAAACTAGGGAAATGTAATTTGTCACCAACTGCAGTTTCTTATGATGAACAAATAAGATAAACACTCTGTACTTATGGAATGTAAAATTTTCTGCAATTTATACCATGACAATACTGAGCATTGCTATTTCTTTCAGTGTGGTGCATGTCTTAATAGCTGGCTTGTCTCTCCAGTGATCAGAGACAGAGTCCTGGAGCCAAGCATACTCCAGCTGAGGAAGTCCAAGTCCATAATGTACCTTTGTGCCTCCATTTATGAGATTATCCAAAGGAGTATCTCCTTTGATTTTTTGCATTATGTCCTTGGGACCACAAGTCCTCTGTGAATGGCAGTTTAAGATTGCTGCAGTAGGTGTTGATCAGATTCTTGTGTGATCCAAGTGATGCTGTGTTAGATGAGCCAGATATGGATATACTGGAGGCTCAATCCAAAACACATTGGTTTTTGTGTTAAAACCAATTTCTAGCTGAGACACCAAAGCATGAATGTGCCTTGGGATAGCAGCTTACTGGCGGCTCACCTGCTGAGCCAGTAATTGCAGTCTTTAGCATCCAGCCTGCATCTGGAGTACCAGAAAGACTGGTTTCAGAAGAGACACTAAAATCTCAGCCTCTTGCATCCTGCTGAGAAGTTCAGAGGGATAAAATGTAACAACATGAAACAATTATTTCCTCATTTTTTGAAAAAGCAGAAATTTCTAAATGATAAGTCATTAAATGTTATCACACTGAGCATCAGCTGCAGGGCACAGCCATGTACCATGTGCCATAGATTTTGCTCACAGTTCTTCCTTTTTTTTTTTTTTTTTTAATTCATCCTCTAGGGCACAGTGAAACTCAGGTTCGCTTGGATTTTCAGCACTCCTGCAACATAAATTTTAAATAGCAAGATGTCCTGACAAAACAGGGCTCAGCAGGCAGCAGCTGTTTTCCAGAAACATCTGCATGTCTGTTATACAGGGTATGTGGTCCCGTGCAACCAATCTCTGCAGCAATTCACATTTTGTCGGGGCAGTAATTCCACATTTTTGCTACATTGGATGTTTGCAATTTCATTTGTCCGAGTCACCTTCAAAACAGAGGTCAAGAAACCTCAAGCAAGGACCAGCTGTTATCAACGTTTCCTCTGCTCCGTGTTTGTGAGGTTTGAACTCGCTGCACATCAGGGCCGACTGATCCGTTGGATACCTGGCACCTTTCAGAATTGCCCCTTTTAGTTCTTCTCAAGTTTAGACCTTTTATTTCCTCTCAAGTCAGCCTAGCCATTGTACGCAGAACGCTGGCATCACGCGGTGCCTTTGTAAAGATGCTGTCGCTCTGCTGCAGCTGCTTGTCCTTGCTTTTGTGTTTCTTGAGCCTGCAATCGTGATTCTTGCCACCCCATTGACTGCCTTGTCAGACGTCACCTTTTCAAATAACAGGCGTACCCTTGGGACAGGCACTGACAGATGCTTGCTGCTCCCAAGCCGCCTTCTGTGAGTGGGTGTAGAGAACTCAGCACAAAACTGACCGCGGCAGCAAGCAACGTGTTTAGGACAGAGAGCCATGACCTCACTGACAGAACGTCCCCTGGGCTTTGCACTGGTCGATAAATCTCTGGCTTCTGTTCCCTGGCATGGCCACCTCTAACCCTGCTAAGCTTCCACTGCAAAGATAAGAGGGAAGGGAAAAAAAAAGGTCCCTTTGAGGTTAAGACAGGAGATCCCACTAGATCCGCAGTGATGAAAGATTTAGTTTTGTAGCTTGTAACTTCTCATGCTCCAGAGCTTGTCTAGGCAGCATATAGCTGGCTCACATTGAAGGGCTGGGCTTTTTAAACCTGGAGAACAGGAGCCTCTGCACAGCTGGGTTGCTAGGGTGCAGAAGGCACGAGAAGTGGTTTTGTTGCACACTGTACATAAAGACATCTTAATTTCTGACGCATCAACCCTCTTCCTGTCTTCCTTTATGCCTCCTCCTCCTCCTCCTCCTCTATACCTTAGGGTGAAGCAATCGGCCCACGAATGAGAGGTGTGTGCCAAGCACTGGCTGTGAGCAAACGCGGTGATTGATGTGCCCGCAGGGTCACTCTGAGCAGTCCCACCACCGCCCATCCCAGCTCTCGGCTCAACAGGGGATTTCCCAGTACGCCTCAAGCAGTCAGTGCAAACAGCCTGAGAAGAGCAGGAAGGAACACAGAGCTGTGTGCTTAAATAAACAGCAGCTCAGTATCCATTGCAAAGACAGTGAGTGTCTCCCTGCCTGGGGCAATGCAGCCCTGGGAATGATCCACACGGTCTTATATCAACCAAGTGCAACTGGCTTGCACTAAGATTCTTGGAGGAATAGGCCAAAGAGCTCTCAGAACAAAGAGTTTTAAAATAAAACTATCTTGGAAATAAGCCATGCTTTCTGATTTTGCCCACAACATTTTCCTGGAGAAGCTTGAAGCCCAGGGCTTTGACTGATGCACTTTTTGCTGGGTTAAGGACAGGTTGGATGGCCAGGCCCAGAGAGTGGTGGTGCTGGAGTTACATCCAGCTAGTGGTCTGTCAGCAGTGGAGTTCCCCAGGGCTCACTGCTGGGGCCAGTTCTGTTTCATATCTTTATCAATGATGCGGAAGAGGTGATCGAGTGCACCCCCAGCAAGAAGTTCACAGACACCAAGGTGGGTGGGAATGTTGGTCTGCTGGAGGGCAGGAAGGCTCTGCAGAGGGATCTGGGCCGGCTGGATCCATGAGCCAAGGCCAGCTGAATGAGTTTCGACAAGGCCAGGTGCTGGGTCCTGCCTTTGGGTCACAACAACCCCATGAAATGCTCCAGGCTGAGGCAGAGCAGCTGGGAAGCTGCCCAGAGGAAAAAGACCTGGAGGTGCTGGTCAGGAGTGGGTGAACGCGAGCCAGCTGCGCCCAGGGGGGAAAGAAGGCCAAGAACATCCTGGATCAGGAATAGTGTGGCAGCAGCAGCAGGGCAGGGATTGCTCCCCGGGCAGTGGGGAGGCCACACCTCGAGTGCCGTGTCCAGTTCTTGGCCCCTCAAAAAGACACTGAGGTACTGGAGCAGGCCCAGGGAAGGACGGTGAAGGTGCTGAAGGTTCTGGAGAGCACAAACCCTATGAGGAGCAGCCGAGGGAGCTGGAGGTGTTTAGCCTGGAGAAAAGGAGTCTCAGAGGAGACCTTATCACTCTCTACAGCTGCCTGAAAGGAGGCTGTAGCCAGGTGGGGGTTGGTCTCTTTTCCCAGGCAGCTAGTGAGAGGATGAGAGGAAATGGCCTCAAGCTCCACCAGGGGAGGTTCAGTTTGGATACCAAGGAGAATTTCTTCATTGAAAGGGTGGTTAAGGATCGAAGGAGGCTGCCCAGGGAAGTGGTGAAGTTACCATCACTGGATGTGGCACTCGGTGCTATGGCTTAGATGGGATGGAGGTGCTTGGTGAAAGGTTGGACTCGCTGATCTTGGAGGTGTTTTCCAACCTTAACAATTCTTCATGATTGGTCTTCATGATTAAAGTGGTTCCCTAAGAGAGGGTGGGCTGTCCAGGCATAGAGCTGATAACAGTGCAGAAACACTGTTAGTACGGACAATAGCAGGCCCATTGGAAAAGGAGCTGGTGTCATTGATACCAGCTGACATGACTTAATGGAAAACCAGACCTTTTCTAATGAGCTTAATAGTTTTTTCATGAGGGAGTTATGGTGGTGAAATAGATTTATAAGTGAATATGACACGCTATCAATATTTGGCTTTAAGTGTCATAAAATCCATATCAAATGCATTGAAAGTGGCTAAATGAGACATTTCAAAGTGGTTTTTGTATTGAGAAAGCATCAATGAACAGCCATATGTTGACTTGGTTTGTGGTGCAGTGTTATTCAAACTGTCTTAGTGATTAGCAGGAAATGTTTAAGGGGCTGTTAATCAAAATGGATGAGGAGACAGAGATTCAGGAAATTGGAAGGCAAGTTACTCAAATAACAGATTTTCCTGTGGTCTGATGGCCATGAAAACCCAACAATAGCCAGACAAAGAAAACCAAAATAAAACAAAAAAACCCCCCAACCAAACGAAAAAAAAATACAAAAAACCCCACAAAAACCCACCAAAAAACCCATCACACCAAAAAACAACACTTATTTCATTAGCAAATCCAAACCAGGAAAGGAAAAACCCCATCCCTTTGGGCTGAACAAAATTCTTCCTTTGATACAAGTTTAAATATTTCATTCTGGGTAGTAACAGGACAAAAGAGGAAGCCCAAAACCTCGGGGTCAAAGCAAAGAAAAATACAACTGCCACCACCCCCTCAGAACGATTAGGTAATTCCAAGCCCTTAGAAATGACAAAAGGCCGCTGATGTTGTAGGTGCACATATAACTAGGAAACAGCTGAGAGCATGGGGAAATTGTCTGGGTTGCATGTTTGGCTGTGTGAACTGCGTGAAGCGGGAGCTAAGGGAGGTTCCAAACGCACCTGCGAACGTGTACAGAGCATCACTTCAGAGAAGAGCAGGCTCACCAAGAAACTACGACAGCAAACTAAAGGCTTTGCCTTTAGGAGCTCAGTTTTGCCTTGTGCACGCAAAGCAGAAAGAGGACTGGGTCAGCCTGGAGGTTCATCCGTGCACTCAGAAAGTTTCCATGAGAGCAGCAAATTGCCCCTGTTGCAGAAGGGTGACTCATCCTTCCCGTCAGGCCATCTGGGAGGACATGGCGGCTCCTTGGGCCTCTCCTCCATCAGCTCCTCAGGCCACTCCTCAGGCTGTCTCTGGGCGAGGACCAGAGCCATGGTCACATGCGAAGTCACACAGTGCACTGCAGAGCCATGGGAAAGGACAATCCCCTCAGACTCTGCTGTGGGACAGGGTTTCTGGGAATCCCAGCGCTGGCTGGGGGACCCTATGGGGACACTTGTGGCCTCTGTGTGTGACTCTCAGGGAGGTCAGGCTGCAGTCAGTGCCCTGGGACAGGAAATGTGGCTGCATGCAGTGTCAGGCACAGGCACGTGCTGGGCTCATTCATCCAAGCTCAGACTCCAATGGTCCTTCCGGGGTTCTCTGCTCCCAGCTCATCAGCTGGAATTCACTCCAGCCACACGCCTGCATGAGCAAGATGCAGTGCTGGAAGGAAATCTTACCTGCTAACAGGTGTACTGGAGAAAAAATTCAGTGGTGGAGCATTCCACTGTAAGGATTTTTGTGCAAAGAGTGCTTGGGGCTATGGAGGAAGCACACCAAGGAGTTCAGTCCAGATCCTCACAGCAGGGCTCAGCATTGGGCCCACTCGCCTGGGCAGAAATGTCTCTAAAGTGGCTACACGAAGAGGGCTTCTGCAGCCTGGGGCTTGGTGACCAGTGTCACCCCAGTTGTGTGGGAGCTGCTCCAGTTCCTCTCCAATGCTGTCTGCCAGACATGTATTGGACGTGGCTGGCCATGGGAAGGATGTGCAGTGCCCTGCCCAGTGTCCCCTGCGTACCTCAGCTGCCCCAAGGTGCCTGGCTGGCTCTGAGAGACACGAGTCAAGAGGAAACAGAGTGGGTCACAGTCCCTGCAAGGCAGGCTGGGGAAGGCAGCCGTGGCCCAGCAGCACATCCTCACAGCCCCATGTCACGCCCTCCCGGCTCCCAGTGACGCACAGCAGCATCACCTCCCTCACGCACTCCCATCCCACAGCAGCTGCACTGGGATGAGAAGGGAAGGGACTGAGGAGGGAGGGCAGCAGGCTGTGGCCGCTCAGCTCCGGGCAGTGACCACAGCAGCAGCAGCTCCTCGTGCTCCCTGCCTCCTCCCACGGGCTGGGAGCACAGGGACACATCCCACACACGCTCACATGCGCGGGCGAGCACACGTGTGTGACGTTCTTCCCTGGCACTGGTGGGAGGGAAAGCTCCCATTCTGAGCCTCATCTCCAGCTGCTCAGGATGCAGCAGGGATGAGGGATGCTATGGTGGGTACCACAGACATTTACCTGGGTCCTGGGAGCCCCTGGGTGCCTCCAAAGCCAAGGGATGGCCCAGCCCACCCCCAGCCCTGCATCCCAGCCCATCCTCACCCCTGAGTTCTCCATGGGCAGGTGAAGCAAGCCAGGGATGTCATGCCAGGTGTATAACGAGGCTTCTCAAACTGGCAGGGAGGAGGAGAGTTTGGTTTTGAGCACAGCACAGTCTGTACCCTGGGAGAAAAGGCCTGCCTGTCATGGTGAGAGATGGAAGGGGATACTTTAGATTGGAGACCAGCTGGAGTAGCTGAGAGATATTAACCTGGGAAGCATGGCTTAGAAGAGAAGCAGTGCACAAGCCCCAGCTCCTCTCATGGGGGCCAGGCTGAGCCAGTCAGTGTTAATGGACTGGAAAAACAGAAATCTCAGCTGCAGGAGTCTCCATGCCCAGTCCAGGGAGGACGGTCTTAATTGCAAAGCCCTTTAGGCTGGCTGTTGTGATGGCAGTGCCAGAAATTCCTGATTACGGCCTGCTGACACAGAAGCTGGGGAATGCACAAGGTGACTTGATGTTGACAGCACCAGCATCTGAGTGTCATAACAGCCATGCAGCAAATGTGCCTGCAATCCACAGAGAAGTGTGACATTCCTAAATCTGGCTCAACAGCATTTTGCAGACAAACTGCAGATTTTTTGGGTACTGCACAGAAGTTCCTTACCCTAGCAAGCAGCTTTGGGACCTGCTTGAGCCAGAGCTGTAACCTTTCCAGAGAGAGGGGTGAGGTTAGAGCTTGCAAACACCTTGATTGTGTCAGCCAGGTGAGCTCTTGAATTGTTTGAATGTCAGTAACATTGCACAAGTTTGATATTCAAATTAAATTAATTATTTAGCAAATAATTAGTTACTTCTTCTCTGTTGCCCATATTCTGCCCTTCGACTTCTCTCCAAACAGAAGACATCAGAGAGCTTTGGCACCAGCTCTGCCACTGCTCAGTTGCTTCCTACAGATCCACCCAAGTGCTGTCAACTCACCAACACTAAAAGGAGGAGGGCATTCACTCAGGTGAAGTTTTACACTGCCCTGAGCTGGAGCTGATTT
The DNA here is from genome assembly GCA_025920805.1 of Petroica traversi. Classification (NCBI taxonomy): domain Eukaryota; kingdom Metazoa; phylum Chordata; class Aves; order Passeriformes; family Petroicidae; genus Petroica; species Petroica traversi. Next base: position 4,408,230 of record JAHLSL010000052.1, on the reverse strand, counting down.
TTAGTCTAAACAGTGCAGGACTTGCAGGCACATTGCCTTAGGTTTGGCAGCAGGACAGTCACACTCCCACGAAAGCACTTTACAGTTAATTAGAGCGTTGCCTTTCAGCACAATTAATGATCTGAGAGGATGCAGCAGGCCAAGGAAGGTAAACTCAGCGGGGATTTGGACTCTGTGCTGCTGGCTGTAGGCTCTGGGAACACAGGAGGAAAAAGCTCATCCTGCCACTTCTGCAGACCATGGGCAGGACACTGAAAGCTTTCTGGGAGAGGGGATGCAGCAGTGGGTAGTGCTGCTAATCAGAAGCTCCTTTATTTCACAGCGGGAGCAGGACTTGTAATGCAGCAGCCCATATGCACGTCCGTCTGCCCAAAGCCTTCCCCTCTGTGATAAGGATGGTACAGGCTGTGCTGAGCTGCAACTCGATAAATATCAGACAATTCTCTGTCTCTCTAGAGGGGCAATTGCCTTCTGCACCGTCCAAGGGCGGAGGACAAGGAGCTAAAGTGATTCTGTTCTCCTTGGAACCGCAGCAGAGCCAGGGCAGCACAGGCAACCCCACAGGTGTCTCGTGGGTTCATTCTGTAGCACAAAGTACCCTCAAAACTGCTTCAAAGACTTCTCTGGGCAGGCACAGTTAAGCCTTTTCTTTTAATTAACCATCTTTCCTTGGGGATTGCGGAGTCCCAAGGTCTGGCTTTTGATTTTGCAAATGCAAATGGAGAAGGTGTTGCAGTGATACCCATATTTAAGGCAGATGTCTTGCCAGCCTCCTAAATTCCTTTTTTTCCACTCATTTATGTGAGCTGTGTTCAAATCTGTGTGCTGAGACATGCACATTTTATATTCCAACAGCGCTTTGCACCTCCCGAGCTTTTGATGCAGCCTCACCAAAAATATACATTCACATGACTCTAGAATAAAACTGGAAAGTCTCATCTGCCTGGGTAGTTCCCTGGTGAATTTACATTCTTCTTTCCTTAAGAGCTCTATTTTCTGCATTTGTTGGGATTAAGGTAACCTTTTCTGTTTAAAATTCTTGTCCCTTTCTTGATCCAGGTTACTTTAAATAGAAGAGGAAAGGAAATTAACAGAGGAACCAGCAAAGATCATCTCGCTTCTCAGAATTGATTCTCTGACCTTTTTTACTATCTGTATCCCCCCCTCCTGAAAATCTGCTTTTCATCTGCACCATTCCAACCTCCTGCAACAGAGGAAGTCCCCGAAGCTTTTTGAGCCCTTTTAAAAGAATCCACCTCTGCAGCCAGACGCCGAGCTTTGTTTCGGGTAAGGTTTTCAATCTCTCTCACCCCTTTGTCTGGGTTCGTACGTCACCCTCTTCCTCCTGGGTGGGCAAAAAGGGGACGGGAGCTGCTGCTGTGCTGACTCCTGACTGGGTCACCCAGTGCTGCTGGGCTGTCTGGGCTAGGCTATAAAACAGAGCCAAGGCAGCGCAGCTGGCTCACAGAGCGGGCTGGATTCTGCAGCGGCGCAGGACCCGTGCGCAGCCTCTGCCGCCTCCTGCGCTGTTGTTTTTCCTGGAATACTGATCCGACCTCAGGAGCAAGATGTGCAAGGGACTCGCTGCGCTGCCAGCCACTTGCTTAAAAAGGTACTGTTTATTTCTGAGCATCTGGTAATGGTCTCCTCAGCCCGGAGACACGCTGATGCATTGCGCTTTGTGTCCGAGGCAGGAGGACAGATTTGGCTCTGATTATTTTGTAAGATTAGATACAAATGATTGCTTAGAGGCTTTTGGTTTTTTTCAGTTAGAAGCAGAATTGCGGAAATGTTTCGTACTGGGCTGTGGGAACTCTGCAGTCTTCCTTCCCATCATCAAAACCAGCAGCTTTTAGCACTGCGATATTTTGATATTCCTGTCAGCTGCTTCTGCTGCAGACTTTGCATCCCTTTTCTCCTTTAGCTCCTCTCTCTGCTAAATTTTCTTGATACTTTTGAGGGGGAAACAAGGCAGACAGGATAAAAATTAAGGATTATCCCCTGAAATGCATTTCAAACGCAGAAACCCAGCCTGGCATTACCAAAGACCCGTGTGTCAGCGGGCAGTGATGCGGGGCACGGTGGATGTGGCACCAGCTGGTGTGGGGTCAGCCTGAGTTCCCTGGGTGATGCTGAGGGGCCAGGTCAGGCTGTACCCCCGTGCACTCGGGGCTGCTGCGGGGCTCATCACACCCCTGTTGTGTGGTGCCAGTCAGAACGGGCTGAACTGCAGCCCTGCAGGACCTGGCTGCACCCCGGTGTGTGGGAACAGCAGAGCAGAGCCTGCACAGCCCCAGTGTGCCCTCGGCAGCCTGGCCTGCCCCACAGCCCAGCAGGAGGGGCCTCTGGGCTTGCACGAGCCTTCCTGGAAGGGTGTTACTCCCTTTCAGGTGCTCTGGGATGCCCAGGAGGGAGGCACAATGCTCCTTTCTCATCCAGCCCATCCAAACTTGTGCGGGTCTCTGATGGTGCAGCGCTGCCTTGCTGCCCACTCGTGCCTTCCCGAGGCTGCTTCCCAGCAGCAATGCCATAGATTGGGAAAACGGGAAGAGACTCAGCTGGCTCCCATCTGGAGGATAAAGCTTCCTGCTCATAGCTGGATTTGAAAACAAGTACTGAAAATGCAAGGAAAAAGTGTTGACACTTCCAATTTGCAGGAATATTTGATGAGGATTAAAAAAAAATTGAAAAAGGGCAAGGAAAAATACTTCACATCTTTTAAATACCTCAGTCCAGAATTCCAAGCAGAATCCCTCTTTCCCAGAAAGCTGTGGGACTGGCTGCAAGCAGCAGTCTCTTGTTCCCTCCTGCTGCCACCCTCCTGCAGACCTGGGCAAGGAGCATGACAGCGCCAGGCAGCCCAAGGCTGGCAGCTCAGAGTCCCCTTGTGTGCCTGGGCAGAGCCTGGGTGTTGGTGTTTGCCACAGGCAGCCTGCTCTAAAGCAGCTATGAGCTCCCTTTGCTCTCCCCGAGTGCTGGAGCTGTTCAGGAAACATTTCAGAGGCAGGCAGTGAGATCAGAGATGGCGAGGGTGCCTGGCAGGGTGCTACAGCTAGAGCAGGGAGCAGTGCTCAGTCCTGTGGCACAGCCTGTTGCTCTTTTCCAGGCTCACATCTGAGGAGAAGGAGAATTTCCTGCTTTACACTACCACTGCACTTTGGGGCAGGCCAGGGCTTGCACCCCTGATCAAACAGGAATGATTTACTCACCCTCATTCTTAAACTGGAGGCAATGCCAGAGAGGTGCCAAGGCCAGTATCAGCTGCACATCTAGAAGCTGCTGTGAGGAAATGATTGTCCTGAGCACGCTGAGAGGTGGAACAGAATTAAGGATGAATCTCCAGAGGAGCTTGCTGTGGAGCAAGGGAGCAGCTTGCAGTCAGTGTGGGCTGGTTGTGGTGAAGCTCTTGTCTAATCCCTGATCTCACCCCACAGCCTTGCTCCAAGCCTTTGACTTCCACCCTTTCCTCTGTGTCATGGGCTCAGTGGGGTGCCCTGGCATGGCCCTGCTGTTCCTGTAGCTGGGTGACAAGGTGGGGAAATGGCAGGGGCTGCAGGAAAGGATTAGTGAGGATGTAAGAACCACACACTGGGAGCTGGGCAAATCAGCTCAGGGAGAGGTGGCACACCGAGCATGGTGGTGGTTTTCTATCACACTGTTTTTACTGCAAACAGTAGGAAAACAGCAGCTTCTCCCCTTTGCCATCTGCTTCCTGGTGACCTTCTCAGCAAGAAGCTGTTGAACTGAAAAATTACTACTTTGGCATTGTTTTATTTGTCTAGAAATAAAAATGTGCATAATGCCAGGAGTGGAAAATCAGCACTGGAGTCACTGTCAGTGACCTGCATTTGTGTCACTGAGTAATGCTGGAGGAGCCTGTGCAGTGAGGAGGCTGCAGAGGGAGTGCAAAGCATCATCTTCATGTCCTTCTTGATTTTTATCTTCCAGTGCCAAAGACATGAAGCACCGTCTGGGCTTCTTGCTGCAGAAATCAGATTCCTGTGACTACAGCTCTTCCCAGGGCAAGAAGGAGAAGCTCTCTTCAAGCCAGAGGTAAGAGCAGATGCTGTCACGTAGTCAGTCCCAGACTGGCTGCAGCATGTTGTTTGCTCCCTCACCGAGCTGGACTCCATTAGTGTTTCTGCTGCTGTTTCCCAGTTCTTGCTGAACTTCTGTGCTTGGATCTGGTGTGGCAACAGCCCTCAGGTGTTGGTGTGCACAGGGGAGGGTGTGTACAGTGCCCTGCACAGGGCAATGGCTCCATCCCAGACCCAGAGCCACTGGACACCTTGCAGAATCAGCATCACTGTCTCTTTGAGCTGCATTTGTGCAAGGGCCACACAGCTGCACAGAAAACAGCCAGCAGCCTATCAGGGCATCACTGCTCTCCCTGAGCTGCAAGGAGACAGGGTTCCCTCCAAAGAGGGCTCCAAAAGCCAAGGTTTGCTAGAGGAGCCCTGGGATGTTCCAGTATGGTAGAGGGAATGAATGCAGGGAGTGCTCCCTGAGTGTTTCTAGTACCCACATTCTCTTCCACATAGCTATTGCTCGCCTGACAGGTTAAAGGAATCAGCCCTTTGGAGTTCACTGATGTGACCTGTAAGAGTGATTCCATATCTGTGCTCCAGCAAGAGATACAACCAGGCACAAAATAAATATTAATTCCGCAGCAATTTTTCTGGGAAAATTAATTTCTAACTCATGGCTGGTGATGAGGATTATAACCCCAAATTTCTGTAGTTTAGATCTCAGATCCCCGGGGGTATCTGTAAAACAAGCTGATATTTCATTCTCAGTCTCTCGTGTATGCTCTTACAGCAATCAGGGAAAAAGGTTTTCTAGTGGTGCTGAGAAAAAAACCAAATTTGTCCTTTGTGTACTCTCTTAAACTCAGCCCTGTGCTTCTCCCTTTGTCCCCTTTTAGGCTTAGCCAAGAGGAAGTCAGAAAATGGGCAGACTCCTTGGAAAATTTGATCCATCATGACAGTAAGTGAAGAGGGCTCTTATTGTGCCTGCAGAGCATGTGTGCTGTGAGCAGTCCTGGGAGGGGACACGGGACATTATCTTGTGTCTCTCAGGGCACACAGGAGCTCCTTTGGCCACACAGACCCCTGGGAGGGGTGGGGAAGGGGCCTCTTGCTCAGATCCAAGGCAAGGGTCAGTCCCAACGCATCATGACTGTGGTTTTGGCCTGCTGCTGAGCTGTCTTTTTTGTGAAGGCAACTGGTTTAGCCCTTGTGCAAGAGGGGGGCAAGACAGGGGCACACAGTTAATGGTGGGCTAAACAAGAACCGAGAAAGGGAGATATTGTTTGCAGCTGAGCCCATGGGAGACTTTGCCTTCCCGTCAGTTGTGGGCTGCACTGATGTCCTTGAGGTTTCCTTCACATTGTTCCCATGGCCTGAGACTGTGGAGCGTGCTGGCTGTCTCCTCAAGGCCTCCTGGGAGCACACGAGTTGCTTGTGTTCCCCTGGCAGGGACACTGGAGGTCACAGCGGGGGAAAGGCAGCTGGGGTCCCACATGTGACACCCCCACGGGGCCTGTCTGAATCCCAACCTCCCCAGCAGGCACGAGCTGTCCCCAGTACCACCCCAGGGGAGCTCCTCGTTCAGCTCTGGGAAGGAGAGCCCACCATCACTGTTTGTTGGGATCCAGGGGTGTGACTGTCCAGGGACCCACACTCTCACCTGACCTGGTTTTTCTCTGAACCATCCATAGGAGGACTGGCTGCTTTCCGTGCTTTTCTCAAATCTGAGTACAGCGAGGAAAACATTGAGTTCTGGGTCAGTTGTGAGGAGTACAAGAAAACCAAGTCACCAGCCAAGCTCAGCCCCAAGGCCAGGAAGATCTATGATGAGTTCATCTCAGTGCAGGCCACAAAAGAGGTATGTGCACAGAATATTCCTAGAGGCACCACCCTAAATTCTGAACCAGCAGCACAGGCAAGCAGAGGCCAGTAGTTTAACAAGACATGAAGGCTTCTGCTTCTCTGCTAGTTAGCAAGGACTTGGTGGTGCTTTTATTGATTTTGTATTAAACTTGGATAGAGAAAAAGTGTGTTTAGTTACATGGCCATTCTGTGTGCACACTCAAATGGGAGAAGCCCAAGAGGACTGATTCCCAGTATTTCAGCTGCTCCCATGCAGTTTGGGTTTCCTGGCTGGCTGCATCCAGAGAGAAGTGTGTCAGTCCTCCCTGACAGTTCTGGTGGCAGGGATGCACTGGTGTCCAGCTGCACAGGTTCTGCTGAGGCTGCGAGGGGTCAAACAGCCATTTCAGACAGCTGCTCCCCAAGCACACACGGTAGAGAGACACTTGGATTGTCCCTTTCACGTGCCACTCCTGGGACAGGTCCTACTTACACTGTCCCTTTGGCCCACAGGTGAACCTGGATTCATGCACACGGGAGAAGACAAGCCACAATATGCTGGAGCCTACCCTGTCCTGCTTTGATGAGGCTCAGAGAAAAATATTCACCCTCATGGAAAAGGATTCCTACCGCCGCTTCCTCAAGTCCCCTTACTACCTGGACTTGGTCAGCCCGCCTGGTGCTGGCTGCGGGCCCGAAAACTGCAAAAGGCAGCACACTCACAGCTTAGACTGCAACTCCAACATCATCTCCCAGTGTGCCTGAGCCTGCAGCGAGGCAGGGGCGGGCCGGGTTCCCGCCACAACGTACGGCAGCAAAAGCATTCATTGGCATGAAGCTGTCTCCAGTAGCTGTCTAATGTCCCAGGTGTATCCCATGTCATGCAACAGCCAGCATTTGTAACCCAATCCAGGCTCAGTGTTGTAGCAAACCCTCCTTGCCAGTCGGTGCGGGAGCGCTGGGGTCTGTGTCTGGCAGGAACTGGGGGCGGTCGCTGTGTGTGCCGGGGCTCTGCCGAGCCCTGCCAGCCCAGGAGGGTGCTGGGGAGCCCGTGCCAGCCCTGGCTCTGCCCACGGAGGGACCAGACTGGCGAGGTCACCGTGAGACACCCAGTGAGGTGCAGGGCAGAGCAGGAGCCAAGGGAAGTGCAGGGGGCTGATCTCGCCTTTCTCTCATCTGCAAAGGCTTAGGTGAAGAGGGCTGGCTCTGGTCCTTAGCTGTTCGGAGCTCCCAAATGTCCAGGAGTGTTTGCCCAGAGCTCAGGCTGTGCTGCATTGCAGTATCAGGCACAGGAAAATCTCCTTCTCTTCCTTGAAGGGAGACCAAAACTTGTGGGACAGCCTCCCTCAGTCATCACAGCCACAGCTGCAGGGAAGCTCTTCCCTCTGGCCACTGCTCCCTCTGTAGCACCACGTTTATGCTGGCCTAGGATCTTTCCTAGGGCTGTCACTTTGGGGGAGGCTCATTATTTCCTATATTAATAATTGTGACCTTCACGCTCCCAGGTTAAATACTGCAGCGGAGCAGAACAGAAACATGTTCCTTCTCCCCCAGACAGGTGTGTACTCCTGACTCTGGGGCTGCCATTTGGATTCAGGTTTGTGTGTCCTGGCTTGTAAGGAGAAGTTTGTGAGGGAGCAGGACCACAACATCTGAGGAGGAAAGGCCCTGCTTGGGAGTACTAGAAAACGTTGGAGATTTTTATGGTGTTATTTATGTATTTCAGTAGTAGCATGGCTCACTTTTCCTGAAGATGGCAGGAGGAATGTGTCTATCTCATAACTGCTCCAGGGCTTTGCCAGAAGGCAGCTTTCTTTTTAATTGCTGTGGTGAGGCACGGCCTTTGCTGTGTGCTTTGGCACTGACCTGCAGAGGGAAGCACAGGAGGCAGCTGCAGGGCTGCAGCACCAGGAGTCTCACTGTCCCCAGCCTTGGTCTCTCCTTCGTTAGGTATTGCTGCTCTGGCCACTGTGCATCCTGCACTCTGCATCCCAGTCCAGACAACAGCTCTCACACCGGGGTTTCGGCATGGCAGGAGGAGGCTGTGGCTCTCCAAGCCCATAGAGAAACTTCTTTTTTAACATGTGCTTTATTTTGTATTTATTCAATGTACTAACACCTATCACCATGCATGTTCAGCTAAGAGATGGAGAGGCTTGCTAAAGCACAAAGCCAAGCATGTGGCTATGTTTTATTTTCCCTGGTACTGGGAACTCTTGGTAACTATTGCAAAAACTGTATCAATATTTAAATAATGATGAATGCAGTCTAAATAAAAATGTTTGTGTTAGTCCCTTCCACAGTGCCATTATGTGAACCAAAGAAAATCCACTGAGATCCAATTCATTGGACAAGGTTGCTCTAAAAAGTTGTTAACAAGTGGCTTCACTCAGAGATTGTTTTAGGTTGATGCACAGAAAGATGAAACAGCTGATGAAACAACATTTGCATCCTTCAGCACTGTGAGCATGGGGGATATGGGATTTTTATGGGTCTGTGCCTTGCCTGATGATCAGTTCAGCACGGGGATTAGCCATCCTCACCAGGGGTCTGGGGTGAGTGTGAGGCCCCAGCTTTGGAGTGGGGAACATCCAGGAGCCCTTCCCTGATGCAGATTCCTTGCAACCCTGAGCAGACAGAACACACTTTATCTCCAAGCTGTGCCTGTCCCTGGGCCCAGCCCTGGGAGTGCAGAGAGCAGGGCTGGCCCCTGCTCAGCCCCAGCCCCTGGGACACCACAGCTGCTGCTGGGGCATGAGCTGAGCCCGGGAGCCACTGAGGCAGCAGTGGGACTGGGGGTGCCTCTGCTGCACTGACCTTGGGCTGTTTCCTCTGGATCAGCTCCCTGGGGTGATTCCCTTTCCCATTTACTGCAAAATCACTGCATCATTGCAGCAGAAGTTTTCAGAGGCTTTTGGTCTTGCCAGGGCTTTTGGGCACAAGTTTTGGGAGTGCTCTGTAGCGGGTAAGAGAACACTGCACCTTCAGTGCAAAGAGACGAAATGACCAGTGCATTGAGACAGTAGCAGAAATACATGTTTATGTGTGGATTACTGAGTGGTACATGAATATGGGTTAACACAACTCCTTGGTGCACACCAGCACCTCACATCTTCCCCACATGACTTTCTGGAGTGGAAATCCCATGGAGGACTCCAGCCTGAAAACTTGCAGCTCACGGGTGTGAGGAGCTGGTGCACCCTCCTGACCCTGCTCCAGCCCTTGGCCACAGAGTGCAGCACCCTCCAGGGAGTGACCAAAGCCTGAGGGGAGCTTGCGCGAGCTCTGGGACACTCTCAGCCACGGGGCTTTAGCAGTGCCCACGGCTGGGACTGAGCAGCACTGGCAGGGCCCAGCCTCAGCACCCTGAGATGGATGAGGTGCGAGGCTCCGGCTGACTGAAGTCACCATAAAACACACAGCAAACCATCCCCTGGTGTTCCTCTGAAGGATGCAGCTGCAGGGCCCTTTTCCACAGTGCCCGTGGCAGGGAATGGGCACCAGGCTGGCGTGGAGGCAGTGCCTGGAGCCCCATGCCCCTGGCTGCAGCGTGGGGTTGCCTTGCCCCACGGCAGAGATTGGGGTCCCTCGGGGAGCACCAGACCTGCCTCCTGCACCTGCCCAGCTGCCACGGTGGCACACAGAGGCCATGGGCACAGGGTGATCCTGGAGGATGTTCTGGAGATGCACCTTTGTGTTTGCTCAGCTGGATGGCCAAGGGTCTGGGACCACACTAAACCCATGCACACTCCCCTCTGTGATGGACCCCAAGTACCATACCCAGAAACTCTGCTTTTGGCTCTCTGACTCTCAGGGGGTCGAAATGCCCACGTTACAAGTATATATGTGTGTGTCTGTGTATATATGAGTACAGGAATACAGATGTACATGTTGTGTTTATATACTGCTATATATGCCAAATTTCATGAGAGCTAGAGTGATAAAATACATGAAGTATTTCCTACCAGAAATATGGTTGGCATCAGCCCAATAGTAAATACCTCTGGGCTTGTGGAAAGCTGGGCCATGGGGTTGGTACAGGTGTTGGCACCTTTCTGGGCAAGCCTGCCCAGGTAATTAGCCAAATGACCCTTCTACACAAACACAACCTCCCAAGAGCTCCAAAATGCTTCAGTGGCCACATTTTCTGACCACCCAGTAGATCACTGGCAGCCCCCAAAAGTAGACTTCCAGCATTTTAGCAGAAATTGAGCTAGGTAGGGATTGCCAACAGAGCTGTTTGATCTCTCCTGAATCCAGCCTGCACTTTTCTTTTCTGCACATACATACCTAGACACCTTCTCCCTGCCCCACATGTCGCTGCTGCAGCAGTGATGTCTCAGGGCTTGATGGAGCATAGCAAGAGCCTCCAGCAGCATCCTGACCTTATGGCGTTGGTGGTGGTGGCATTTAACTGTGAAACTTGTGAGGAAATCTGGAAATAGCTGCCAAAGGATCAAGCAGAAATGAAAGATCCCGGTCTTTCTGCGGGGAAGCCTGTTCAGTTTTGCATTTCTGAGTCACGCCGTAAATGAGGAGCTTGAACATGCTGAACCCACTTGTATTGACACCAGTTCTGGGAGATGTTGGGAGGGTGCAGGGAGCATGTGCAGGCAGAGGTGGGGGGAGCACCCAGCAGCAGAGGGGCCAAGCCCCCATCCCACACCCAGCCCTGCTTCTGCCTCCCCCTTGCTGCCCACCTGAAGGGTGGGCACTGCCGGGGGGTCCTGTGCCCTTTGGATGGGACCCTCCTGCTGCTCATGGGCTCCCTCAGGCTCCTTAGGGTCACCCAAGCCACCCTCTGCATTCACCCCAGGGGAATGCCCGTGAGCATCACCCCTGCTGCTCCAGCACCGACTTTCCCAGGCCTTTTGCTCCAGAGCTTAAAAAGAGTCACATTTGTGACTGCCTCCATCCTTCTCCTGCCTCCCTGCTCCTGCCTGGAAAACACTGCCCATTTCCTGCAGCTCGGGATGGATTTCTCTTCATCGCCATAGTGACAATGTGTAAATATTTGGGGCTGGTAGGGTTTTGATCAGATTTTGAAAGTCTTGAAGAGGCTGGCAAATCCGTTGTTTATGTTACTGCATTTTGCATGGCCTTGCAGTGAGGCTGAGCAGAAGGGGCTGGTCCGAGATGCCCGTGGGCAGCAGGGCCATGGATATTTTACTGGCACCTGTGGGGTTGCTGGCTGAAACAGCTCTTTGCAAGCCATGACCCTGTGCATGATGCACCAGAAAACCAATTTGAGGATGGACCATCCATGGAGCTGGGGTTTATCACATTTCCCTCCAGGCTGAAATGAGACCCTGGCTGCTTTTCATGTATGCCCTTGTCCCATCCTCAGGTGTGATTTATTCTGTTAGCAGAGGGCTGGCTTTGAACCATTAGAAAGCAGCTGGTCCTTTTTAGAGGCAGCCTTTGGAAACACAAGTCCTGGGCAGATAGTAGGAGACAGGAGAGAGAGATGCAGGCTGCACAAACTCAGCAGGGTCTGCACTCAGTTCTAGAAGCCAGGGGGTTATTTTTCATGTTTCCATTGATGGCTTTGAGTTTACATTTGGTTTTATGAGTTTGGTTTGGATTTTTCAAATTGGATCTGAACAGCTGGATTTGCGTTTGGTTTTATGGGTTTGGATTTTTCAAATTGGATCTGAACAGATGGATTTTCAGCTTTCTTTTCCCCCAGCAGGACTCCCCTCCCTCCTGTGCTGGATGCCCCTCTGTTGGGTTTGTGCAGATGTATTGCTTTGGCGTGCCTGCTGCAGAGAGAAGCGCCTGGAGCAAGAGAGCCCTGCAGCAGCCCCCGGAGCTGCCATCCCAGCACTCCCCGAGGGCTGTGCACGGGCACTGGGACGTGGCACAGGATGTGCCCTGGGAGCTCAGGGCATTGTGCAGAGGTTGGAGCGAGAAGGAGCTCTGGGTTGCTAAACAGTCCCGGTGTTTTGGACCAATAGGTCTCATTTTATCCTCTTTTTTTTTGTTTGTTTGTTTTTTTTGTATTTGGAGTGAAGCAAACAGGCTGGAGCTGCTGGGGAAGTGGTGCCAAGGCTCGCTCTGCTCGGCCCTGGTGGCAGCCAGGAGCACCCTGTGGCACCTGGCTGTGCCGTACAGCGGTCCCTGCCGTCCTTGTCACAGTGCCATCCTCGCTGTACGTGTCGCTGCTGTCCCTGCTGTGCCCCCGTCCCTGCTGGCTGCCACTGTTCCTGCTGCTTTCTGAAGGCAAGGAGATGCCAATCAGGCAGGGGACATGTCCCACTTGCACCTTGGCCAGGGAGGGGAGCACCTGCAGGGCACCTGTGTGGTCTCAGCAGCACCCTGGGAATTGGGAGGAGGGAGCGAGCCTGGGCCAAAGCAGCAGCATGGACAACACTGGGAGAAAAATTGTCATGGTCTGAGGAGTCCTAAGAGAGCGGCTAATGCTGCCACCAGCTAATGCCAAGCTCTGCAGCACCAGGGATGGGTCAGCTGGCCGAGTGGCTCCTGGTCACTGCAGAGCTGGGGCTGCTCCCTCACCGTTTCAGGTCCCAGCTACAGGGAGTTTCTGCAAATTGGTCTTTTGTGGGAGAGGAAAGAGACAGTAAGAGAGGAAACACCAGGACATGTGACAGTCCAAAGCACGGGGGGAGGCGTTTAGCAATACCCCTGGGTGCTCTTCTAGGGTGGTATGGAGAAAGCAAAGCGGCTGCAGGAGAAGGGGCAGGTGTTGAGACAGAAGCAGTGGGGATGCCTCGCACAGCCCTGCTGCATTGCTACTTGACTAACTCATGATAAAACTCCGACCGCACAAATCTGGGCAGGGAGTCTTTTTCCATCAGGGCAAAGATCCTCTTCTGGGCCATGTCAAAGCTGGTCGGTGATGGCTCCACCAGGTTCTTCATGGTCACAGCCTTGGTGAAGTGGTCGATGTTCACCTGTCATGAGAGTGTAAGAGGGATGGGAGCCTGGCTTTGAAGGGCTGAGGGATGGTCTCCCCTTGCCAGCCCTATCCCACCAAAAATCACACAAAGGGTGAGGGCAAGGACTGCAGCAGGGTCATTTCTCTGGAAGAATTATTGGTGGCAAAGCTATCAGGATGATCTCTGCCCTGCTGCAAAGCTAACCTGGGGAGGAGGAGTGCTGTACACTGTCATCCCCTGTGATTAATGTCACGCCTCTGTGGGGAAGGGGGGATGGGCAGGTGTTGGGGGTGCCGTGGCTGACACAGCCCAGCACCAGGCTGAGCATGCAAACAGGGGCTCCAGGGCTGGGAAGGATGGGAGTGCAGCACGTGGGGATGGGTGCAGCACTCGAGCCCCTCAGCCACAGCACGAGTGCCCTGCAGCCACCGCTGTCCTTTGGGATGGAGGCTGACAGGGCAGCAGCCTCACCCCTCCCACAGCCACCTCCTGCCCCACTGACCTCTTTGGGTGCCTCGGTTTGGATGAACTCCTCATAGATCTTTTTGGCCTTCTCTGCCATCTTCACAGGGGACTTGGTTTTCTTGTAGTCCTCGCAGGCCACCCAGAACTCGGCGTTCTCCTCGCTGAACTCAGAGCGCAGGAAGCTGCGGAAGCTGGCGAGCCCGTCTGGGGGCAAGGGGGACATGAGCCCTCGCTGAGCACTGGTGCTGCAAGGGGGGCCAGGCCCTCACTGAGCACCCCAGGGGACGTGGAAAGAGGGGAGGTGACCAAGCACACGGGCATGTGAACTTACAGGGGTTTTGCAGGAGCTTCTCCAAGGAATCACGCCACTGCAGAGCCTCCTCGGGAGACGGCCTGAGGAGAGTCAAGAAAGCCCAGGTGGCCCACGATTACCCCACAGGCTCCGTCTGGGCTCCAGGGTCTTAAATAATTCCTTCAAAAACGGGGAGGAACAGAGTAACAAGCTGCAGAGAATTCCAGAGCGAGGCAGCGGTCTGGGGATGGGATGGGGCTGCTGCATCCAGCATAGGTGTCCTTCTCTGGGGGAGAGCCGAGTGCAGGGGAGGGCAAATCCCCCCGTGCTTGAGCAGAGCTGCGGCTGAGCTGCAGAGCGAGTCCCTTCTGCAGCCAAAGGGCTCCTCCTCAGCCCCTCGCCCGCACACGGGAGGGCAGCGGGGCTCTGCGGGCGGCTGGGAAGCGTCCCTGTGTTTTCCTGCCGGGGAGGGCAGGGATGCTCCCCGCTGGCCACGGGGGCTCGGTCACTGCGGCGCTGCCGGGCCGGGGTCAGCGCCCTGGGCTCGCACAGCCCGCCCGGCCCTTCCCACGCCCTGCGGGTCGGGTCACCTCGCCGCAAACCTCCAGCGTTTTCCATCTGCACGGTTTTCCCCCTTTTCTTTTTCCTTTAATATATTTTTCAATGTGATGTCTGCAGTGAGACTAAAAAGTTTCTGTGGTTTGTTTGATTGTTTGTTTCTTGGTAGTTTTGTTTTGTTTTTGCTTTTTATTTTGTTTTTGTTTAGGTTTTTTGTGGGTTTTTTGGGTTGTTGGTGTGTTTGTTTGTTCTGGGGTGTTGTTGGTTTGGGTTTGTTTTTTTTTTGGGGGGGGGGGGGCTGGCTTTTTTGTTGTTTTATTTAAGCCCCGAGAAGTTTGACCAAGTTTCCCTGGGCTCCCAGCTCCTTCCCTGCCTCCCTGCCAGCGTTGGCTGGAGGGCAGGGGAAGCACCCCTGCGCAGCACTGAGCTCTGAGCTGGCTGTGGGCCATCTCCAGCCCCTGCAGGCAGTGCTGCACTCTCCTTTTGCTGCTGCAGGGCCCACATGTGGGGGCTGAACCCCCTTGGGTGAGCAGAGCATCCCTGGCAGCGGGGAGGGAGAGTGGGCAGGACAGCCTGTCCTGTCCTGGGGGCCCTGGAGCTTCAGCAGAGGGTCTGGGGGAAGTGCAGGTGCCCAGCCTTGCCACGCTGCCCAGGTGGCTCCAGCAGGGAGAGGAGAGCAGCAGGAATGCCAGGCTTGCTCAGGGTGTTTACCAGCCCTCACTTGTCACCAAACCATCAGCAGCAGAGACCATGACAGGGAGTTCTTATCCTTTGCTTTCTGGACCTTGAATTGTGTTTGCACTTCAAAGGATCAAGAATCCCTGCTCGAGGATCAAAGCTCTCCCTGCCCCCATGTCCCTGTCAGATGAGTTCTCACCCTGGTGAGGAGGAGCATCACTGCAGCAACCTAACACAATCCAGATTTCCTGGAAACCACCAAATTCACTTTGCCATTATCTGAATGTCCCGGGGATGATATTAAGTGTGAGTGAGATGCTGACAGGTGAGTGATGCCAGGGCTGCACGGCGATGCAGTGTGGGAGAAAACAGCTCCTCCAGACAGCGGGGAGAGGAGATGTTCCCAGCTTTCTGCAGGGATGGCTAATGGAGACAAATGTGTCTGTCACAGAGGCATCTGGGGCACGGCAGCGATGGAGTGAGAACCACACAATCCACTGGGCTCTGCCAGCCCTGCTTGGCACAGGCAGCTCTCACTGGGCAGGCACGCACTGTGCTGACAAATCACCCTGCACTTCACGCCCCACACCCTGGATTGGCAGGCAAAATAATTCATGTGTGCTTTAAATCATGTTGATAAGCCAATATTATACACCAGCTCAGTGCTGGAGAGCAGTGGTCGAGCCACAGACCTTGAGGTGAGGAGGTGCAAGGCACCCAGAGCCAGCCATGGTGCCATGAGGTCGTGCACCCAGCTCAGGGACACCCCAAAGGCCGATGGCTGCGAAGGCCAGCACCTCTGGGCTAGGCAGGTGACTCAGAGAAGCCCAAGTGCCACACGCCTCTGGGAAAACCTTTATCGAATAACAAGAAATCTCATCAGAAGTAAATTGAGTTTCCATGAGAAATCTAGTTTCTATAGAGCTGGATTGCCTGACACATCTCATGCTGCCCCGACACAACTCCCTGAGCCTGCATCTCGCAGGCAGGTCACGAGGAGCTCTCCACGAGCTCCTGCCACGTAAATCCTGCTGTGGCAGCCCCCAGCAGGGCTCCAGCCCCTCTGCATCCCTAAAGGGCTCCTATCCACCCCCTGGCTGCAGCCCAGCCCTGGGCAGTACTCACTTCTGGGCCTTGGGTGGCTTCTCTGTCTTCTCGGGGTAGGGGATGATGAAGTCGATGGTGGAGTCAGGCTTCTGGAGCAGCGTGCCCAGCTTGGTCTTGATCTCCTTGGCCCTGCAGGGAGGAGCAGAGACAGGTTAGGCAGAGGAAGGGGGCAGTGGGACACTCACAGTGCCTGCCCTGCACCCACTCTGTAATTGGTTCCAGATGAACAAATGGACCTGAGTGCTGTGAGGGCTCTGCCTGTCTGTGTTTCAAACCAGGCGCTGTGCATTAGCGGCAGCTCTTGATCTCCATCTCCTCGCTCTGTCCCCATCTGTGGCCACCATAATTGTATCAGCAGGGCTGTCAGCTGCTCTGGGGCTCAATTAGGGACATGTGTGCAGCACTCAGTCTCTATAGAGATGAGCTTGAGGAGGTGAAGGGGCCGTGCCTGGGGGCAACTGCCCCACGGTGCCATCCCACGCTGTGCCCCCAGCCCCTCACTGCTGACAGCACTCAGAACCCTCAGAGACACAGATTTATGGCACATGGGTCCTGTAAACAGGCACCTCCTGGGGGCTGCTTCTCTGGGCACAGGGGCAAGAAAGGTTTCAGGAGCTGCAGGCTGCCAAAGGCTCCCACTGCACCGAGGCCTCGCTCCAGACCTGCACTTGGAGGATGCAGAGAAAACAGGGGGTCCTGGGGCTTGGCAGCAGCCCCATCTGTCTCCCAAACTGTTCCCTGTTGTGCAATACAAGTTGTAATTATGTCCTGAGCTGCAACTGGGGGGTGGTAGCAAGAACAAGCTGAGTTTTGCAGGGAACACTCAGGTGTGCTGAAGAAATAAAGGGGTGAAAACAGACACCCCCAAAACCAGTCTTTGCAGGGCAGGACTTTTCCCTGGCACAACAACATTTGGTGGCTTCCAGGTCATCCTGCTGGCACAGGAGTTGAGGGAGAGGGGACACAGTTTCTGACAGGCTGACTGGGCTGAGCTCTCAGCATGGCTGGCAAGGCTGGGCTACAGCTCCCTGTCTTCAGGGCTCCCTGCACTTTTCCTCTCTGTTGTTTATTTTCACAAGCCCTCTGTGGATGATCGCTCCCTTGCTATGTCTGCTATTTAATTTCAATTCCTTTGATTTTTTCCCTCCTTGTAAAACTCTCTCAATGTTTTGGTTTCCATCCGCTGGTCCCCATGGGTGACATTTGGAGAGCAGGCTCAGGGGTGTCTGCTCTGCTCCCTGCCCCCCATTTCTGCTGCAGGAACCTGCCTGTGAGCAGCCAGCCTTGCATGGCCGTGGGCAGCAGGAGCAGGCAAAGAGAGCAGCCCAGCCTGGGGCTGCACAGGGCAGCTCACGCCCAGAAACCCAACTCTGCATGGACAACATCAGCAGCCACAGGGACAGCTTCCACTGCTCCTGCTTCTGAGAAAACTTGAGCCTTGGAAAGCCCAGGGCCTCAGGAAAAGCGTGACAAGGTCACCACGCTCCCACAATGAGGTGTCTGGGACAGGGATGCTGCCCTTCATCCCACTGTAAATAAGTAAAATGCAGAGAAGTGCTCTGATCCACAGCTGGCTCCTGGTGTCTTGGGGCTGGCTCCCTTGGCACCCCTCTGGTCAGCACTGCCATCCCGGGACCCCTGGCACACCCTGACCCTTGGGGATGGCACAGCTGCAGAGATGGGGAGCAGGTGAGGTGGGCAGGGAAAGGCAGGGGGTGGGTGCAGAGGGTGCCACAGGAAAGCTGAGAGATCACAATGGCCTCTTCCTTGGCTCTGCTTTCCCAGACTTTCCCACCTGTGCTCATGGTCACAGCTCCTGTGGGGAAGGGGACACACAGGCTCAGGGAGCACCTCTTGAGGATGGGCAGGAATGCTGGTGCCACCTTGTCCCTCTCCCAGCACTCAGCAGGGATGAAAGGGGACCTTGCCATGGTCAAGCCCTGGCCAGTGCCAGGTGCTGAGCAGCAGGAACAGTCCCTTCCAAGCCACTGGGGGACGTGTCAGGCCATGGGGGCTCACCTGGCAGGAGCAGGGGGCTGGGAGCTGCCCACCTGGAAACAAGGACATGGATACCAGGAGTTCCTGAGCAGGCAGAGGGATCACACAGCTGGGCTGGCAGCAGGGGCACTGGGAGCCAGTTGTAGCCCATGATGAGCCAAGGAAGACAGGACCAGGACTCTGCTGCTGCCAGAGCAGCACCTGGGCTCCCCCTGCCCCAGGGAACACCTGCACAAGGTCTGGATGCACTCGGTTGTGGCTCCACACAACAAGGGCTCAAAACCCTGCTCTCTGATTCCCATCCCCTGCCAGTGACTTCAGGCATGAGCTGCCAGGCTCCAAAGCACTGAGGCCCTGAGCTGTCCCATCCTGCTCCAGCCCATGGAGCTGCCCACCCTGCTGGAGCCCTGCAGCTGTGGGGACAGCAGCCAGAGCCTCCCCCTGCACTGAGCCATTCCCTGGCAGTGGGAGCCTCATGGCTCCTGCGAGCCAGCAGAGACAAGGAAGGCTGTTAAAAGGAAGCGAGGAAGGACAGGAGAGGGCTGAAAACCTGCAGGCTGAGAGAGGGAAGGGCTATTTAAAGACACCATCCTGGCGGCCTCCAGCAGATGGATTACAAGCTTTCAAGCAAGGCTTCAGGGAAGGCTAAACAGCAGAGGGAAAAAGGCAGCTATAAACAAAAAAGGCATCTTTAAAAAAAAAAAAAACCACCCAGCTATGGCCGAGTGAGAAAAAGCAAGAGGACTGTAAACGGTGGAAGGTTAACTGTGAGAACATGTGGGAGCAAGCCAAGAAAAAGTCTGAGAAATAGCTTCCAAGAAGCATTAATAGAAAATATGGGCTCTGTCAAACATATCAAGAGCAAGAAGGGCTGCTGGGGAGGGCCAGGAGAGACTCCAGCTTTAAAAACAAAACAAAAATAGAAGCTCAAACGAGTTTAAAGCCATAGCTGAAAGCGATGCTATGCCCGAGGGCAGGGAGGTGCCAGAGGAAATGCCCCTTGACGGGGAAAAAAGCCTCCAGAGGGGATCTGAGGGGCCATAAAGCTGCACGAGTGATGCTGTGTGGGCATGTCAGTGGCAGCTGTGTCAGGGCCAGGGTGGACACATGGACAAATATGGTCTATTGGAGAGCAGTCAAGGCAGCTCTGGCCGTGGGGAGAGATTCCTTCTGACCCAGCATCCCTCTCTGCAGGGGCCAGCAGACACGCGTGTGGGGACAGGCAGGGGCTGGCAGCCCTGGATGGGCTCTGCGAACCCCAGGCAGCCGCAGGGGAAGGACAGTCTGTGTGTGACAGCGTGGGAAGGGCAGCACTCAGCCAAGGGGACAGGACTGGGGGAGCACAGGCTGGGACAGGGCTGCTCAGTGTCACAGGCAGGGGGACAAGGGGGTCAGTGGCCGAGCAGCAGAGATTGCAGTTCCCTGGTACAGCACTTGGGACAAGCTGTGAGGTTGCAGGAGAGCCTTGTGACTCTGCAGGAGAGCGGCTGGAAAGCCTCACACAGCGGCACAAGATGATGCACGTGGGACAATGCAGCCCTGATTGGTGTCAAAGGGTGAGCACAACCTTCAGGAGGGAGGATTTGAGGGCACAGCAGGTGAAAACATCAGCATAGCAGTGGTGGGAGAAAGTCTTTATTAAGAAAATTTACTGATAGAAAGTGTCAGAAAAGTGATAGCAAGGGGGACAGCAGAGCAGGAACATGGATCACCCACAACTGGAAGGGTGCTCTTGGCTGCCCAAGGCACAGGGGACTGCAGGAGAGCAGGCAAGGTGAGCATGGGTTGGTGAGGATGGCTGAAAGGTGAGTTTCCAACAATGAAACTGCCACAGGCCTGCGCCTGTTCGTGCCTGAGGGGAGAATTTGCCTTTTGGGCAAGCAGCACCAGCCCCCAGTGGCACTTTAGGTGGAACTTTTCTGGAGCTCCCCTCAGGGCAGTGAATTTCCCACTGTCACTCTCATCCCAAAACCAGTGCTAAGGCATTTCCAGGTGTGAGAGAACCCTCATTGAGGGATTCACTGGAGTATTTTCCTAAGTTTTCTTAGGTGAAGCATCAAGTGCCCTGCTGCTGCAGTGAGACCCCAGGTGCTTTGCACCTCTGCTCTTCACTGGAGCCCTCCAAATCCCATGGGAGCAGAGGAGAAGGCAGGTTCCAATCAGCATGGAAAGGGCCAGGGGCTGTAGCTGCCTGGGCTCCCAAGGGCTTGAGAGGAGCTTCTGCCACCTCCAGGTGCAGGTTTGGGGGTGAGCACCAGGGTGGGTAGGGATGAAGAAGAGGACGGGGGGCAGAGCTGGTGCTCTGTGCAGGGCTGAGCCTCATGAGAGGGGCCAGGTCTGGCTATTCCATGTGTGAGCCACACACAGGCAACTTAAAGATGTTTTTGAGGCACTTTGGAGACAGGGCTGTTTTCACCACAGAAAGGCAAAACCTCTGTCCCGATTTTTTTCCCTTCTCTCCTCCGCCGTGTTTTGCAGAAATTGAGATCTGAGGTTAAAGCCCTCCTGCTCAGCAGGGCGGAGGGCTGGGTTTGGAGCAGCAGAATGATTCCCAAGGCAGAGTGGGGAGTTTGGGACAGAACCAGCTCACCCTACAAAGGACCTCAGCCATTCACAGCACCCACCAAGCCACCCACAGCAAGCCTCCCTTGCCTCCCTGCTCAGAGTGGATCCCCAGACCCCACAGAGGTGCTCGTCCCAGACCCCACAGAGGTGCCAGTGTCGGGGATGTGCTGCAGGAGAGCCCCGTGCCCCGCCACGCCGTGCTCACCTCTCCAGGCAGGAGTGGGGCAGCGCTGCTAATCCCTTGCACATCCTGGCAGGCTGTGGCTTTCCGGGCCGTGAGAAGGGGGTGAGTGATGTCTCGAGCAGCAGAAGCTCCGTCTGCAGCCCAGCTGCTCTCCCCCGTTCCTATATAGCTGCGGGAGCTGGAGCCCCGCCAGCCCCGTGTCCAATGCGCTGCAGCTGGGCCCGGCCCCGGCTCCTGGGGCTGCTTTGCTTCTCCCCGAGCTCACACGGGGGGGAGAAAAATGAGGCTTTTCTGGGATGAGAAAGGTAATCACATTGGAAGGGCCAAGCTGGTGTTTGGGGGGCTCCAGGAAGAGCACAGCATTTCCTTTAAAGCATCGGGCTCCAGGTCGGTGTTTAGAAGAGCCAGGTGGAAATGCTTCATTCAGGTGAGATTTTTTCCTGTGAAAAATGGTACTTTCAGAAAAAAATGAAAGTGCTTATGAGAAGTCTTGCTGTTGATTTCAAGGCTGTGGGTAATGTCAAAATATCCAGTGCTTGGACAGGGGTTATCAGCTGCTGGGTAACAGGGACTTTTGTTTCAGACCTTGGCTCCTGGGTGACCATGAAAATGTTCATTTCTGTGCCTTGTTTAACACTGGGAGCTGGGAATGGGGACTTTGCTCCCAGCCTGGCTGTCCACACCCAGGTGACAACCAGCTCCACCTGTCCCCAAGCCACTGAAGCTCAGCCCTTGGTCCCCTTTCCCTTCTGGTGCTCTGTCAGAGCTGTGCCTGCCTGGCTCTGGCTCCTGCCTGGATTTTGGGGCTGTTGTGGGATAATGCAGCAAAACCCTGTCCCAGTTCAGGCATCTGAGTGCAGTGTGTGAAAGCTAGAAGTCCGCTGGAAACTGGGCCTCCCTGGAGAGCCTGGGCTGGCTTTCTACTGGTTTGTAGTGGAAACTGAATGAAAAAAAAAGCACAGCTGACAATTTCAGAGGATGAGACGCTCAGAGGAGAACGGCTTGGGCAGATCAGAGCCCCCAAGATGCACTCAGGCAAGGGGCCAGCCCCGGGGTCTGGCATGGGGTGCCCACCAGCCTCCCTCGTGTTTCACAGCGTGGGGAAGGGAACAGCAGCAGCCACTGAGGATGGGGTCCTTTACCCCCCCAGGGTGCTCTCATTCTGTCCCCAGAGCACTCAGGGGGAGCCTGGAGGTGCCTCACCCAGTCAGGGGCAGCACAGGGCTCAGTGGCCCCTCTCCCCACAGCTGTCCCTGCTCTCTGAAGGAACTCAGCCCACAGACTGCACCCGTGCCCTGTGCACAGCAGGGCCAGCATTTGCTAGCAGGGAATGTCACCAGGATGTCACTAGGATGTCACCAGGATGTCCCTGGTGCCAGGTTTGAAGGCTCCCCTGAGGCATGGGCTGTTTGCAGGAGGCTTTGCTGGCTGTTCAGGGGGTGGCAGCACGGGCTGGGCAGGAGGGGCTGGGGGTTCTCAGGGCTCAGGGCTGGGCAGGGGGGCCATGGGACCTCCTGGGAACCCCCCAGTGCTGAGCCATGGGGAATGCAGCCCTCCTTTCATCATTAATAAAGTCGGAATCTCGGAGCCTCCAGGTGTGTGGGACCAGGGGTTGGTGTGAATGCTGTCCTGCAGCCCCCGAGCACCCTGCCCTGCTCTCCCCACAGCTGCAGCCAGGGCTGGGAGCCCTTGGAATGCACAGAGCCCAAGGACAGGCTCCATCTCTGCTCACAGGAACCTGGAGCTGTGCCCAGTGACACCCCCGGGAGCTGGGACTGTCACCTTCTCTCTCCTTCACCTTCTTCAGCCCCAGGTGGGCAAATCCTCTCTGCCAATAATTCAGGGACTGATGCTCTAAAATCTCTCTGGGGAGGGGGTTTAAGGAGTGCACAGAGCAAACGGGGGAACTGAGGCCCAAAACTCCACGTGGGAGAGTGATAAGGGAGCTGTACCGTGTGCTGGGATTGCAGCTGTGCATTTCAACACAGATTGATCCAAAACACTGAAAAAGGAACTGTTACACTGAGCAGAAAAAAAGGGTTACACAGAAATAGCTTGGGTTTTCCACAGACCTTTGTCCAGCAAGAAATGTTTGTTTTCTGCGCTTCAAGCCTTTGTAGTGCTAAGAAAATATCTCCAAAAAGAAACCACACAGACCTTCCTTTTCTTCCCACGACAGCTTAATTTCTTTAAGAGCCCTTCTGGGAGAGCTTTCTGGAGCTCTGAGGGCACTCTGAGGAGCAGATTGTCTTGTGTACAC
Source organism: Petroica traversi (assembly GCA_025920805.1). NCBI lineage: Eukaryota > Metazoa > Chordata > Aves > Passeriformes > Petroicidae > Petroica > Petroica traversi. Next base: position 4,385,354 of record JAHLSL010000052.1, on the reverse strand, counting down.
AATGGCTGGTTTCCTCCAAGAGCTCCGGGCTTGTGCCTTGCCACTGCCCCCTCAAATGCTGCCTGGAATCTCCCATTGCACCCGATTTATCCCTGTTATTTCCAGACTTTATTATCCTTTCTAGCAACGTGCCTTTTATAGAAGGCAGCCCAGCCGCTTTGCAGTTTCCTGGTTCCCACTGGAACTTTTTAAGAACCAGCATCATATTTAACAATGTTGACCTTCTGGTAAAGGGATCGCTGCAATTCTCACCCAGGAGAGTATTTGGCCGTTCATCTGAGTGCTCCTTCTGGCAGACTTTTAACCATGTGTTCTAAAAATGGGGTTAAAAATATTTTTGTTTTCCCCTGCATGCTTTGGGACAATCATGCAAATGTGTGTCCCCTAAGGAATGAGGGCAGTGTGAGCTCCCTAAGAGCAAAGGACAACACAAGTAACTCACCAAGGCCTCCTGTGATGTCTCCTTCCTTCCTATACAGCCTGATCACATCCTGTCCTTGAGCCTCCCTGGAGACCTTTCTGCTTCTCACATAGCCATTATTCATGTTTATGCCTTTAGGATGCTTTCCTCACATCTTCTGTGGCTTGCCTTTCACCTTTAACTTTCCAGAGCTTGAATTATTTTTATTTATTCTCTCATCTCAATTTTCACTTCTTTTAAGGAGTTCATTTCCACTCCCTTGTATAAGCACATGCCCCTTTAAAATAAACCTCTGAGCACTGAGTGCACTGTGCCTGTGTAACCAGTGCTGCAGGTGACCTGCCTTTCTGCTCCTCATACTTACACGCTGCTCACCAGCCCAACTCTCATTTCTCCGTAGGCATTAAACACCATCCTAAAGGAATTGTTTTGCTCTCACTGGGACAGATTTATCAGCAGCTGTGGCTCTGTGTCCCCTTTGAAGTGAGCCCCACACGTGGCTGAGGAGCTGTCCAGGTGCAGGCCTTACATCTCCACCACCCCTCCGAGACCCAGCCCTAGGACTGAAATGCTCGAGTGGGAGGAGGAGATGAGATCCAGGCTCCATCGTTTGCCACATCCAAGTCACTGACACAGGAGCCATGGGTGAGGTCAGAGAAAATCCTGGAAAGCAGCATTACCCGGAGCACTGGGACTGTGGCCAGCAGGGGATTTGGGAGTCACGTATGTTCTGCATCCCATCTGTGGAGCCACCGAGTTCCTCAACCCCAAGCACGAGGCCTGAGAACAGCCAGGGCTGTGCCTGGGAGGCTGCCCTGCCCCTGCTGCCTGCTCCCCTTCTGGGCAGGAGCCAGCCCTCTCCAAGGTGTGCACAGGGCTGGCCTCAGCTTTTTCATGTGCAGAGCCCTCCCGGGAGCACAGCGCTGGGCTCAGGCTCATCTGTGCCCAGAAGGAAAGCCCAGGTGTTTGCCAGTCAGTGCCAGCATCTGCACGGTGTTTATGTGACTGCAGGGACCAGGTGGCAGCCCAGGTGTGAACAGCAGGTCCCCAGAGCTGTCCCTGAGCACAGGGCAGGAGTGTTTGCAGAGACTGCCGCAGGCAGAGCCACCACTCCCAGCACTCAGCAGCAGCTGCTGAGCACCCAGGGGCTCTCTGTGCAAGCAGCACTGGTGCCACCGTGTGCTCTGTCAGGTGCAGCCTCCACACAGCAGCTGTGCCTGTTCCTGCCCTCCTGTGCCTGTCACCTGCCTGCGAGCACTCCCTGAAGTGACACCACCTGAGCACGTGAGGCTGGGCTGTTGCTGTGTGGGTGCCAGACGTGATTTCAACACAAAGCCAGCACAACCAGATCAGTCACAGGGTTTTATTCAAGGCCTGGATGACACCATCTTTACCCATATTTGTGTCGTGGATCCAGGCAGCAGAGCACGTGGATATGCTCACCCAGCAGCCAGCACCTGCAGTTTTGATCTCCTCACAGAATCAGCCAGCGCAAAGATGAGGATGCTCCCTGGCCCCACACCAGCCATGCAAGCACCCCACAGCTCTCCCACGCCTGTTCATGCTCAGCCCAAAGAGCATCTGAACGGTGACCCGAGTTCCTGCCTGCCCTCCCCTCTGCTCTACGTGCCCTGCTGTGGCACTGCCTTTCCCAGCTCATGGATGGCCCCGTTCTCCAGCACCTCCACCTTCCCCTGGCCTGGCTGCAGCACACAGGCCACCATAGCCCTGGCCACCGTTTCCACAGGCACTGAGTAAGCAGTGGGGAACAGCCGAGCCACGGCTCCCAGGAACTGCTGGGCTATCCACTCCATGGGCCGGGACTCCTGGCGCTTGCACAGCAGCACCCTGCAGAGCAAGGAGGTGACGTGGGTCAGCCTGAAACCAGCCCTGGGGAGAGGCTAAGACTGAGCCCCCAGCTGCACCAGGGCCCAGACAAACTCCCTGAGCTGATACAGGCTTTGGCAGGGTCATGGAATGTGACAGAGCTGAGCCCTTGGACACTGAACTTCTCTCCCCAAAAGCAGAATGCCAGTTCTCCCAGGCATAGAACAGCTGAAAGGACACAGGTGACTGTTCCCTCTCCACAAGGTCAAGGTCCATCTGGAGATAAGTTCTGAACTATGTGCCTCAAGCTGTGCTTTCAGCCCCAGGCTGCTGTCCTTGCGTGGCACATGGCACCAGCATTGGGATGGGCCATAGGAAATGGCAGAGCTTGCTCCCTGCAGCGCTGGGAAGCAGTCTGCTCATCCATGAGCTGCATTTCCAGCTGGTGGCATTCTCTACCTCCCTCCCCAGCCCTGCCCTCATGTATCCTTCTTCCTCCTCCATCTCCCAGGCTGCTGCCCTGGCAACCCTCCACCTGAGCCCTGTGCCCTCCCTCCTCCACCGCTACTCACGCTGGCCGGAGAATGGTACAGTGATCAAAACCAACAGCCTGGACAAGCTTCTCCACTTCTCCCTGTCAGAGCAGCCAGGCAGGATGAAAGGAGACAAGGATGACTGCGAGCACCTCCCTGTCACCCCGTGAACGGGCAGAAAAGAGCTGCTGAGCCAAGGACAGGATGGCACTAATGGCAATGCAAAGCTGGCACAGGCTGGGCTCAGCTCTCTAGGCCAGGCTGGGCTCAGCTCTCTAGGCCAGGCAGAGGGGGCGGGCCCGCGGTGGACATGGACTGCAGGTCAGCAGCGCGCCCTTGCAACCATCCCGCTAAACTGCAGCTGCTCCCGAGAGCATCGGGGCTCAGCATCCAGCCTGGGGACGGATCCAGCCAGCACAAGACACTGCCAGGCAGCTGAGTCCAGCAGGTGTTGGGAGCTGCAGCTCTCAACATGTGGAGGAAAAAGCTTTGGCGATGGGTGTGGCCCTACCTGGGGAGCCTGCGGGCTTTCCATCACTGGGTAGTTCTCACCTGGACACAGCCCTGAGCCTCCCCACAGAGCTGTGAAGCCATCCCAGCTCAAGGCTGGGGAGCTGTTACTGGGCTAGAGACCCCAGCAGATGTTTCTGGAGTCTGGGGAGGGAGACAGGCACTGCATGCAGGTGCTGTGCTGCTTCAGAATCAACCAGCTGCACAGCTGCCCAGCCAGCCCCTTCCCTTGTCTAGCAGCACCAGGAGGACCCCCAGAGCCTTTTGCATCTCAGCACCTCAGCTCCTGCTTCCTTCCCGAGCTGCCCTCTCACCTTCACACGGAGGTAGAGGAAGCGGCTCTGCGCGTTTGCCCCCCGGGAGGACTGCAGGACAAAGTGTTTGCAGCCCCCTGCCCGCGCCAGCTCTGCTGCCTGCGCCACGTAGTCCCGGTCCACACGGACAAAGCCGTCCTGCGGAGGGACAGGAGGGTCAGCGGGGCAGGGAGCGGGCAGCCAGGGAGCGGACAAGCGGGGTCAGGGGGGTCCCACTCACTGCGCCAGCCTTGGCCCGGGTGGTGCCCAGGCAGCAGAAGCCCACGTCGTGTCCCTGGAAGGCGGCGGTGTGCTCGCCCAGCCGCTCGAAGTCCACCACTG
>JAHLSL010000052.1:4366134-4376428 GCA_025920805.1 Petroica traversi | reverse complement strand
GACGGACTCTGCTCCCGGCCCCGCGCCTCCGCCGGAGGACATCGGCGCCTGGAGGGCAAAAGCGGGGTTCCAGGCCTTGCAGAGCACCGGGAAGCCTTCGTGTGACAGCGGTGTGACGGCGGCGGAGGCAGCAGAGGAGGGTCCGGGGAGCTGTGCCCTGCCCTGAGGAGCCAGGTACAGTGGCGGTGCGGGCTGGGCCACCGGAGGGCCACACGGCAGCTGTGAGGGGTGGCTGGGGGTACAGTGTCCTGCCTCGCCTCCTCTCGGGCCACTGAGCCCTCCCAAAATGCCTCTCTGCAAAATAATCCTTTTCCTTTCGAGGATAAATAAAAATAAAAAGAAGCTAGGAAAGCACTGCCTATGTTGCCTTGCCATTTCCTGTCAGAAAAGTGGTGAAAAGACCTTTTGCTTTTGCTGCTCAGATGTGAAGGAGCCTGTACCTCTCTGCTCATGGATGAAGTACAGTTAAATTGTTGTCTGTGACCATCTTGCTCTTAAATCAGAGCTGCAAAAAGGCAAAGAAGAGTAATAATTAATTTCAAAGGTGACAACGTGGTTAGGAACATCTCTACCCTCATTATTTAGCTTTTGTTTCTTGCTTGCAGGGGCTTGTCCCAGAAGTCAGAACTCTTAGGCAGAGCCAGCTTTAGCAAGTACCACCCATGGAGAGCTGGATGGCCACAGAGGCAGCGATTCAGAGGGGGCTGCCCTGTCCCTGGGGCCACACACCAGGGGATGCTGCACAGGGCACAACCCTGCAGTTTGCAACAGCAGGGGCACTGCAGACAGGGCAGTTTGTAGATCCCCAAAAGCAAAGTGCCTGAGGCATTTAAAGGACTTTAAAACACGTTGTGTCAGTGCCTGCCCTACCTGCTGACAGTAAATCAGTAATATAAATAGACAACACAATAGCTGCTGGGAGCAGAAAGGTAGCTGAGATCCCAGGGGAGAAATCATCACCCAGGAGGCTGCCTGCTGCATCGCAGACTGGCTGAGTGCTGCAGCAGGGAGGTGAGACAGAGAGAGGAACTTTTAGAAGAGGAAAGCTCAGCCTGGCCTGCCAGAAGGTGAAGAATGTCCTCAAAGTTGCTCCTGTCTCGGGTGAAACACAGCTGGGCTCAGTGCATGCTGGAGGAGATGCCACAGGTTTTCCTGGCTGGAGGAGAGAGTGTTTTTTGCTCAGTAGGGGCTGTACCTGGCTAGAGACATGGCTCTTGGTGCTGAGCCCGTTCATCTGCTGCCCAGGGATGGGAGCAGGCAACAGAACATAGCAGGTGACAGAGGTGACAGACTGAGGCTCTGGGATTGCTGTGTGAGACAGGAGGAGGTTGGAATGTCTGCATTGAACCAGACGTGACAAAAGCACTGGTGATGCCCAGGCTGAGGCTGGCCTGCTCCATTGTCTGCAGTGCCTCCTGTGCCTGGCTTGCCCCCACACCCAGCCAGTGTGGCTGGTACAGGAGGCTGGTTCTCCTGGGGCAGGGCTGGGTGGGTCTGTGCTTGTCCCAGCACTGCCCAGTGCCATGGAGAGCCAGGCAGGGCACGCGCTGAGCGATCACAGCTCCTGGGAGCTGCAGGCTGGGTGGTTTGCTGTCACTTAGGGCTGTCCCTGGATGTGACACGTCCCTGCAGCTGCACCCCAGCACCCCACAGCCACCCTGAGCCGCTGGCAGGGCAGCGCTGCCGGCTGGGATTCCCCGGCTGGGCAGAGTCACTTGTTTACACCCTGCCACTCAGGCAGTGAGATAATGTCAGTGTTATCTGTGCCCCAGGCATCCTGTTTGGCAAACGCATATCTGTGCCAGGCGCATGGGGCTGCTGCCAGGTGCCAGGCAGTGCGGGCAGGGGTGCCCAGAGAAAAGGCTCTCCATCACCAGCTTCGCAGTGAAAGGCAGGAGGCAGAGAGCTGTCCTACAGCTGAGGTCACAGAAACATCTCTGAGAGGGTCTGGATGGGCTGGGCAGGAGTGACTTGCCCAAAACTACCCCTGTATTCCAAAGCCAGGGCTGTCCCAGCGCCCCAAGGTCCCTGTAAGCGGGGGGCACAAGGTACCTGCCCCGGACTTCTGCTCCTGGCTAATCCTTGCCATTATCTCAGTCCCTCCAAGCCAGGGTAGCACTCTCAGTGCGTCTCCCGGTATCCAAACGCTTTCAAATTGTGAGAAAGATTTTATCAGGAGCTGCCGGAGGCGGGGCAGCAGCTGATAAAGGGGTGGAGGAGGAGGCTCCGGCTGCTGGAGCTGTGCGCTGGCAAACCTGCCCAAGGGCACCGCAGCTCAGGGACACCCTGGATGGTGGTCAGACACTTCCTGGGGACCTGTGGTGGAAGAGAATCTCCTGCCCGCGCTCAGGAGATGCCTCTAAAGCCTCAGGGAGAGCCGCCCGTGTCCCCAGGGAGGGATGGAGGGATGGCAGCAGCGGGATGAGCCAGGCGTGTGTGTCCTCGCCGGTGCCACCCCACCGCCCTGTCGGGGTGGGATCGGTGCCTCCTTGCCCTCGTGGGCTGCCGAGCCCTCCCCGGGGCGAACGGGGCTCCCGGGAAGGTGCCCGCTGTATCGCGGGCAGCAGCCGAGCCGGACGGGCTGTGCCGGGGTGACTCGGTTCCTCTGCGGTTTGCGGGGACATTGCCCAAGGGGGAGCGGGCTGTGCCACCCCGGGGCGGGAGCCTCTGCCGTAAACAACGCGGGGCCGTGCCCCTTCCCCGAGGCAGAGCCTGCGCAGGGCTTGGCAGGGCTCCGGGGCACGGAGAGCATCTCCCGAGTGGTGCCCAGCACAGCAAGGGGGGCACCGCTCCGCTCCTGTGCCCGGGCCCAGGGGACAGTGCCGAGGTGACACAGGAATGTGTCTTTGTACCTGCTCCCCTGAGCCCATGGTGCTCAGCCCTGGCTGGCAGCTTGCCCTGTGCCCTCGGAGGGATGGCCGGGGGCACAGGATGCCCATCCTGACACTTGGGAAATCCCCACACTGCTCAGGCAGGGACGGGCCCTTCCTTGGGAAGCAGGAATCCAGCAGGACCCTGAATCCCTTCCAGGGAAGCCAGCCTTGGACTCAACCTGAGGTGCGATAGAGCTCCTGGTGATTCACCTGCTCCCAGCAGGGCTCATTCGGGTTTTCTCTCCCTTCTTCCACGTGTACCTTTCCCTGCAGAGCAAGGCTCAGCATCCATGTGGGACCCCCTCTCTGAGCCCAGGTACGGGGCACCTGCCCCACAAAGATCTTCAACTTGGTCCCATCCTGTCTTTGCAGCAGCAACAGCCACTGCATCTCAGACACCTTCATTCCGTTTTTAAAGCCGTAACAACAACTATTTGTAGCTACAAAAATAAAGGTGGGAGTATTTTTTTCCTACTGCTCTGCCCTACCACAATGGGTTTCAGCAGAAGTGAAACTGGCAGGGGCACAGCCTGCTCTGCCCTGGGGCCATGCACCCATGAACATCCCTCTGAGTCCCAGCAGGGTGTCACTGGTAGGAGAGGCAGCTCCTGCCCTGCCCAGATGACCCTCAGCGCTTGGAGCTGCCCCTCAGCCCCTCTGCCTGCCTGGCTGCCCCCTCCCTTCCTGCAGACCACTCTGGACAGAGGAGCTGCTAGAATGCAAGTGCTCCTGAACTGCTGGGTACACAGACTCAGCAATTCCATAAAAAGAGACAGCTGCAGTGAAACATTTCTCAAGGAAGATATCCAGAGACAGGAAACAAGGTTCATTTATTTTGGCCAAGGATAAGTAATTGTAGTGGGTTATGGCTCTTGTAGCATGGGTTCCTCCTTTTGTCTAGAATGAGTCCTGGTGGAGCAGCATCCATTTCTTTGGAACTGGAAAATACATGTGACCTGAATGCCTCTTGTTTGGCTTTAGCTGGAAGTGAGCAGAGTAATTTCTGCAGAAAACCTGGCCAAGGCAATTCTACTTACGAGCAGGACAGGGTAAGGAAAGATTTATAATGATTTTAATGATCCAAGGGGCGGTGGACACAATTAGACATGTTCCTGAAACACTGGTGGAAGTTCCTAAAGGATGTTAATAAGTCAGGGGGAAGTTCCTCTGGCATATTCCTGGACCTTTGTAATAAAGACTTAAAGGTAAAGACAGAAAAATACATTGTGTAGGCAACTGTTTATAAACGGTGTGTGAAGACTCAGAGCCAGAGCAGGACTGCGCTCGAGGAGAGCGCCTGGCACGGGAGCTGAGAGGCTGCCAGCCACTGTCCCACCCAGCCCAAAGGGCCCTCACCACACCTCGGCCTCCTCTGTCCCCCACATGTGGCACTGCCACATGGACTCGGTGAGTCAGAGGTGTCTCGGTGCTCTGGGCACCATGGACTGCGGCTGAACGTTTTCTGGGGGGCCTTCTCCTCCTTGTGGGGTGCTCGGGCAAGGCTGGCTCACTGTGGGTCATGTCCCGTGGCAGGGGGATGCAGCAGCTCCCACGCCATGGGGCTGCTGCTGGGTTAGGTCCCATCGGGACCCACCGTTCCCCTCCAGCCCCGGGCTCACAAAGGGGCTCTCGGGGCTGCAGAGCCCCTGGCGGGGGAGGCGGGGGTGTGGGGCAGGATGTGGGCTGGCAGCGGCTGGGATGGGAGGGGAAGAGGCCGGGGCAGGGAGCGATGCGCTGCGCGCTCGGAGGAAGCTGAGCAGCACTGCCCGCCGAGGGACAGCTGCCGCCGGCTGGGCACCAGCATGGTAAATCCCGCTCCTTCCCCGGGATGGCTGAGGGTCCGCCGAGAAAAGGGGGCTGGGGAGGGCAGGGCTGCGGGCTGACACTGCCAAGACACACGCAGGCTGTCCCTGCCCCAGTGAGCACAGGCTCACAGGACGCTGCTATTGCACAGACAGATGCCAGCCCCGGCTGGGCAGGAAGGGGCTCAGGACTTAGGGGCTCCCCAGGAATGAAGTGCCCAGCCGTGCTGTAGGCACAGCTCCCCCGAAGTGCTTCCCTGGAACGGGCCCTTCCTGCAGCAGAGCCGTGCCTGGCTGGGAGCACCGTGTGTGCCACAGGGAGCTGCCCGAGGGTGAGCCAGGACTGCCTGGCAGCCGTGTGGCTGCGTGTGGAACCCTTGGGATGGGCTTGCTCACGTCTCCCTCCCTGCCAGGGCACTGCTGTGGGACTGCGATCTGCTGGCAGGACACGGACTCTGGGTTCTCCTGGCACCTACCTGGGCATCGCTGCCATCACATGGGGTAAGGCACCCACCATCTGCTCACTCAGCCCACTGTGACCCTGCTGCCAACCAGCCTGCAGCTCTGGGAACCCGGAGAAATGCAGCATTGTTATTTTGGGGGCTCATTCACTCACACCCCCAGGACTGGATTCCCCCTGCTTGTGCCAGCTCCCTCCAGGCAGCCCGTGCTCCCCCGGGAGGGCCGTGGCTGAGGTCCCTGTAGGATGTTGGGTTCCCCACATGCAGCGTGGCAGCTGCTGCACTGTCCTGTGATCGGGGAAAGGCAGGGCCAGCTCTGCCCACTGCCCTCACCCACACCCGTGCTGGGGAGCTGGGCATGGATGGAGTCACAGCACCCAGGGGTGTAAGGGCTCACAGCACAGCTGGGGCAGCACCACACACAGTTAGAGCTGCTAACTGACATCAAGAGTATAGAGAATAATTTGGTTTTGCTGCCTGCAGGGTATTTCCTTCACATGCTGGCATTGCACAGAGCAAAACCTACTGGTGCCTGCTCTGTCCCTGGAAATCCTATGTGGGCTGAATTATTTTCCTAAGAATCTCAGTGACAGAGCTAAGGATCAGAAATCAGCTAAGTGCAGAAGTGTCAGGAGGAGGCTGAGGTTTGGCTCTGAGGGAAAACAAAAAGGCAAAGGCGCCTCCACTGCGGAGGGTGCTGATCACCCTTGGGAAGGGGTATTGGGGCTGCCACAGGAGCCAAGGGGTCAAAACACAGGAAAACAGCACCCATTTGGGGGCTCAGCTCCAGGTGGGGCAGGGAGAGGCAGCATAAGGCAGGGGAGATGAGCTGTGCCACAGAGAGAGTGTAACTGGTGGAGTTGGAGGAAAGAGGTAGGAGGGCATGAGGAAGATGGACATGGAACAGATGCCAAACTTTGGCCCTTCTCGTTTGGGGATGGGGTGTGTGAGGGGAGCAGGCAGCTGCCTTGAGCCGTGCTGGGGAGCAGCAGGGCCAGGAGGAGGGTGGTGGGAGCTGAGGGTGGGGCAGGCTCCCAGAAGGTGCCCTGAGTTCCTGTCCTGCAGGCCCAAATTCCCAAAAGGTAAAGAGGGAGCCACATTTTCCTCATCTCCAGTTCTGTTGAACAAAGGGAATAGTTTGCTCCTGCACAAGGAAAACCAGGCAAATTATGGGAAATTACTTAGAGAAATGTATAATAATGGACCAAAGTACAGCCCTAATTAGACTTTAGAAGATGTGTGTTAGCATCTAATCTGCAGTGCCCAGAACTTTGCATAACTGCAGTGTGATAATGCACTCTGAGACACAGCATAAGCCAGGCTGGTTGGTTGGAGCAGACTTTGATCCCCATCTCTCTTTCTGCACAGATGGAGATATGATATCCCCACATCACTCTCTGCATTTGTGGCGATAGCTGCTTCTGGGGAGAAGAGAGGAAGCTTCTTTCTGTGGCTAAAATCCTTTGATTGCACAAAGTTGTGGTGTGAAATGCAGGGTTTCAGTAAAATGCCCTTCACTTCTGGGTGTGGGTTCCAGTTACTCTCTGTCTTTGCCCTGCCTGGTGGGCATGGCCATGATGTGAGCTTGTTTTTGAAAGACCTTGTTTTGCAACACTGAGTTTTGCAGATTCTTTAGACCATCTCTGCCTCAGATGAGAGGTTGGGGTCCAAGTGCTTTAGGGGGTGAGGGCACACTGGCTGCTCTGCCTTGCTGCAATGTGGCTCTCATGTAGCAGGGCAAAGGAAGAAAACCAAAGTGAACACATCTGCACTCAAGGAAGGAACTGTGTTTACAGAACCATCTTGAAGTGGGGTTTTCCCCTTTAGGAAGCTTCTGTGGGCAGGGGAACAGGGCCACGGGGCTGAGCTTTCAATCATTATGCTGGAGGAGGGGTTGGCATCACTGCTTGGGGCTTTTCTGCCTCCTGCACTCTGCCTGCCCCATCCTGTGCTGTCCCATCTCAGCCTTCACCCTGTCACCTCCCCTTCCTCACCCCTGTGCCATCCCCCTCTGTCCTCAGCTCCTTCTGCCGTGCCTGGTGCACCTTGTGAACCCACAGAGCCCCATTCTCCTCCACACTGGTCCCTTCATCCAGCCCCTCCACCCAGCCCGTCACTGGCACTCTTGGCTGTGATGCCAGTCTTAGCCCACCCTCGTGTCCCATGGATCCCATCCCTGAACCTGGCTCCCATCCTCTCTGCATCAGTCCCAGACCTCATCCTCTCTCACAGGCCTGGTGCTGTGGGTGCAGGTGGGAGCCTGGACGTACCACTACAGTGACCAAGGGGACTACACTTGGGACCTGGCCAGGAATTACTGTCAGACCTTCTTCACCGACCTGGTGGCCATCCAGAACCAGCAGGAGATCGAGTACCTCAACAGGAGCCTGCCCTACCACAGGCACTACTACTGGATCGGCATCCGCAAGCTGGGGGGCACCTGGACCTGGGTGGGCACCAGGAAGGCGCTGACCAAGGAGGCAGAGAACTGGGCACTCGGGGAGCCCAACAACCGCCGCTCCAACCAGGACTGCGTGGAGATCTACATCCAGCGCCCGCAGCAGTCGGGCAAGTGGAACGACGAGCCCTGCAACCGCCGGAAAAAGGCGCTGTGCTACCAGGGTGAGCCGGGGGACTGCGGAGCGGGGCTGGACTGGGGGCGCTGGGGACCTCGCCAGGGTGGGCAGCAGCCCCGGTGACCGTCCCCTGTGTGTGCAGCCTCCTGCCAGCCCTTCCCGTGCAGCCAGCGCGGCGAGTGCGTGGAGACCATCGGCAGCTACCGCTGCGAGTGCTACCCCGGCTTCCACGGCCCCGAGTGCACGGACGGTGAGACAGCCATCCGCAGCCCTGCCACCCTCCCTCCCCGCTGCAGAGGGACAAAGCAGGGCCTCTAACGGGCTGCGGGGCCGTGTCTCTCCCAGCCGTGCGGTGTGCCAAGCTGGAGCCCGAGGGAGTGCGCATGAACTGCAGCCATCCCTACGGACGCTTCAGCTACAACTCCACCTGCGAGTTCGGCTGCCAGGACGGGTTTGAGCGGCGAGGGGCGGGTGTACTAAGGTGCCTGCCTTCCCAGGAGTGGTCAGCAAACATCCCCACCTGCACAGGTAGGGACTGCCAGGGGCTGGGGGTCTCAGGGATGTGGCATTGGTGCTTTGGGGGGAGCAGCCTGTGTGCCCAGCGCTGTTCAGGCAGTGTTGCTGTGTCCTTACCTGTTGTGGAAGCATCTCCTGGTGCTGCGTGTGGAGGCTGCAGTGGCAGAGCAGCCGTGAGCTCTGGATAAGCCCCAAACTCTGCCTGGCTGTCCCAGTGCCCACGCTTGCTGTCCCAAATGCCACTCAGGTATCAGCACCCTGTGAGCACCAAGTTCGGGGGCAGGACGGTGTCCTGGCTCCTCTGTCAACCCTGTCACACTGTCTCTCTCCCCTAGCGCACCCTGATCTGCCTTGGGAGGTGTTTGGCATCTTGGGAAAGGGAAAAGAGGGGCTGCTGTCCCACAGCCAGGGGAAGGGTGTGTTCTGGCAGGGGTGGGCCACCTTGAGCAGGGATAAGGGCTCATGAAATGAGGTTACATATAAGCTGGGAGGGACAAAGCATGGCAGGAAACCACAAAGGAGAGAAAGTTGTGGCATATTGTGCTGCAGGGGCAGAGAAGGTCTTCCTGACAGTGGCTTGAGGGTTTGCAGCCAGGCACGAGGCATCCCAGAGAACTGCCGGGCATCCCGAGCAGGGGCAGGGGCAGGAGCTGGCTCCCAAGTTTGTGAAGAGCTGGGCTGAGCCTGCGTGCTCCAGGCTTTTCAGGCTCCCAGGGGCTTGCTCTCCCAGCTTGTTGTTTTCTTCCTGCTGGTTGTAATATGAGTGATTTTTGTTTTATTGCAAACGATCGGATGAGTCAGTCGGTCGCCTGTGCTGATAACAAAGTGCTGTTAGTGAGCATTGCCAGCTGGGCTTACTCCAAAAACCAGCAGAGCAAGGCTGCAAGCAAGGCTGGTGGTGCTGCAAGGACTGTGAGGGACAAGGCTGCCTGCCCTGCCTCAAACTCTGCCCCACACCTGCCTGTAGCAATGTGTGCCCATTGCTGGCTGGCTGAAAAGGGCTGGGCCAGCTCCCACCTGCTCAGCATGTTCAGCAATAGACACCTCTGGGGATTCTCTGGGAAACCAGAATCTCTGTGAAATGGCTGTGAAAGGAAAGCCTGCCCAGGAAAGTGCTGGGTGTCTGTCTGAAAGCAGAAGGTGCAGCAAGTGCAGTCTATCTCAGCTGGGCTGGGCGGTGTAAGTGCCCTGCTGGCACTGAGCTGGGGTGGTCCCACAGGCAGCAGAGCCACTCGTCTCATGCCCTGGCATGTGGTAAAACACATCCTGGGCACAGGCTGGGGAGGCTGGTACACAACCCCTTTAGCCACTGCAGTGCTTTGCAGTTCCAAGCAATCCTCCTGCCACTGTGACAAGGACAAAGGCTGGTCTCTGCTCCAGTAAAGGGAGGGAGATGATGAATGGGACTGCAGCAGTTCTGGTCCTTCCTCCCAGAGCTTAGGCCTAGGGTAGTGAAAGGGATAAACAGGGCTCTGGCAGAGCAGCAACTTTGTCCCCCTGAGGAAATCGCTGGTACGGCAGGAAAATCACTGTACCAACTATAGTTTTGAAGAGGTGAGTCGGGGTAAGATTTGGTTTGGATTCAGCCTGAAACATTAGATTTAACAACATCTATCCCATCTCTGAGATCTGCTTTCCCATTGCAGCCATCACCTGCCCAGTGCTCAGTGCTCCAGACCAGGGAGAGATTAACTGCTCTCACTTCCATGGAGATTTCACCTTTGGCTCCACATGTGCCTTCTCCTGCCAGAAGGGGTTCGTGCTGATGGGGCCACAGAGCCGTGAGTGCACAGCCACGGGGACCTGGACAGGGAATGCAACGAGATGTGAAGGTAGAGCTGCTGCTGGAGTGCAGGCTGTTACCTGCCTTGAGGTGACACTGTGGTGTTTCCAAGCCTCTTGGTCCCAGAGTTTTAATCTCCCAGTTCCCAAGCTCCTGCTTGATGTGTACCTCTTCTCTCTGCAGCCATCAGCTGCCCAGTGCTCAGAGCTCCAGACCAGGGAGAGCTGAACTGCTCCCACCTCCATGGGAACTTCACCTTTGGCTCCACGTGTGCCTTCTCCTG
>JAHLSL010000052.1:4316387-4346561 GCA_025920805.1 Petroica traversi | reverse complement strand
GGAGCCAGGTGTCCCGTGGGAGCCAGGTGTCCCGTGGGAGCCAGGTGTCCCTGGAGGCAGGTGTCCCATTTGAGCCAGGTGTCCCATTTGAGCCAGGTGTCCCTGTGACCAGGTAACCCTGTGACCAGGTAACCCTGGGAACCAAGTGTCCCTGGGAACCTGGTGTCCCTGTGACCAGGCTCTGGTGCCTCCACATGTGCCCTCTGTGGAGCTGGAGTTGGTCCCATTCCCAGCTGGCCTGGCATCCCTGAGACATGGCTGACTGCTGGCATTGGCAAACATCTAATTAGCTGTGCTGGTTTTTAGCCTTTACAACATGAAATCTGGTCATTTTCAAATCACTGCAGTTCCTACATGCCTTTTGCTCCTTCTTTGATTTCCACGTTTGTGTTGGACTGTGCCTTAGAGTAACCAGATCTGAAAATGTGTTAAACAAGCACAAACAAGGTTGAAACAAATGGAAACCAAGCACATGTTCTAGTCTAAACAATCCATGTGTTTATTTTGGGAATATCTTTATTTTGATTCTCTTCCCTGTTCTCATTTGAATATAAATTGTCTTATGTGTTTGCTTTGGTTTTTTTAAATGCAAGTCCTACATGTGATAGCAAAATATTTGCAATAAAATAACCCAACTAATGTATAAAAAGCAGGGAGAGGAGAGCAATCACAGAAGAGGCAAAAGATAAATTTTCTGCGTCTCTTCTTGGAACAGTAGCAGCAAAGCATCTAGGCCAGGTATTTGCTGGTGGCTGTAGCATTATGTTTTTGGCTATAAAAAGTGTTCAACCAGTTATTTTTTTCCCCATAATCATTCTGTGTAAGCTTATGTGATGGTTGTCACCTAGCAGCATTTATTAAGATGTCAGCCAGCCAGAATGTGTCCTAACTACCACTTCACACATGTATTGGACAGAAAACAAAGAAAAATGTGAAGCTAGAGGGAGGAAAGGCAGATTTGTAAAGAGATTGGAGCAGGAGGTTTGAGAGGGTGGTGTGATACGGGTTTTTTTCGTATTATTAATTTTGTGTTTTCTTACAAGTTGGCCACCTCTGTATGGCTGGAACCCCTTTCAAACTGGAAAACAGACTTGGGGAATGAAGCAAGCTGTATTTGTGGTGGAGCATGACTGGGATGGTGATTGATGTAGCTCAGGGAAGCTGCTGCTGCTGCTTCAGAACCTCCTGTGTCCCTCTGGCCTCGAGCAGCTGCTCTGGAATGGCTGGCCTTTAGCAGAGACTTCATTGCAGCTCCTCTCCAGGGTGTCCTTGTGGATTTTCCTCTACTTTCCAGGACTATCCTGGAAACTGAATAGTCTATTAAAAATTTAGCTCCACTGAGCAGTCCCAAATAAAGACACTGCCTGGCTGGCTGAGAAGTGATATTTGTTTTCTGGTGTCACAGACTACAGCAAATGAAGAAGCACTGACTTTTGATTCCTGAAAGTCTTAGGGGTGTGTCTCATTTCTTAAACTGGTAGCATAAACAGGAAGAAAAAAACCAACCAAGAAGTGCTAAGATTAATAGTCTTCTACTAAAAATAAGGAAATTGCCCACAGTTTGTTCAGCTTGCAAGGTACCATCTCTAAGGGGTGTTCTGAGAGCAGAGCCACAGATTACAGGCTCTCTGGGATCACAGTTCTTCAGGGTCAGTTTCTTTTTTTTCAGTTCATCCAATCTTGGGCTTTTTTTTGCACTTGGTGAAGGATAGAAAAGGGTTGATTGTCTGCTTTTTGCAAGCCTCAGTAGCCTTCCATTTGTCTTCAGGAGGTTGATAGGCTTAAGTGTGATATAAACCTACATACAAATGATGACAGTCAAATGCCTATGAATTTCTTACACACTAGTGGAGGGGGACTGGTGAAATGTGAAGAAAAAGCTGTGAGGGGAGTGCAAGAGGCATGAAACAGAGCCATGTTAGCCAGCTCCATGGATTCTGGCTGCCAAGGAAAGGTGAAGTTCTCTGAGAATTTTAACAAAAACAGCAGAAGCATCAGAAGGCATTCATGGCTCTTACACTCGTAATACAGGAAACTCAGGGTCATGTTTGTGACACTGAAAGAACACATTTCAGTGCTGAGTTGAGTGTACATTTGTGTTGGAGATGGCCCAAAGATAAAAAATTAAAGTCTTCTCTACTTCTGCAGCACACCTTTGGTCTTGTGTTGTAGTTTCTCCTTGGAGACAGAGGGAGAAATCAAGAGGAAAAGGACAGGCTGAGTAAATTGGACTTGGGTCTAGGTTCCAGACCTTTCAGTACCTCTCTTGATGGGTTGTTGCTGGAGAAAAGATGGATACTTTTGATTTTCTTGCAAATGACAACTCTGGGAGCAGGAAAGGATTCCTTCCTCTCTCCTTGGCTGATCACAGCTGCAAGCTTTGGCAGTAAAGGCCAGGTAATGATACAGAGATTTCCAAGCAAAAAAAAAGTGCTCGGGGTGTCAATATTTGCTTTCTTCCTTTCTTTTCCAGAGCCTTGATTGAAAATGAATTTCTTTTTAAAGCATGCAAAACACAAAAAAATGCCTTTTTTGGGTTGCTTTCCTGCTCTTCCCCTGCCGAGGAAGAAGGCTGGGCTGCTCTCTCCAGCCCAGCTCTGGGGCAGCCTCAGGAGAAGGCAGAGCCTTGCTGTCAGCAGATGGTGCACTCGTTGGGAAAAGAAGCAAGAAATACTTTCCAGAGGGTGTCTGGCACTATGGCAGCCTTGTCTGGAATCAGTTAGGAAGAGGACAAGGTCTTTGGTTGGTGTCTCCTTGCAATGTCAACTTTAGCTTGTTGGAAAGTTCCCAGCTCATGCTCAGAGATGGTTCTGTCCCCAGAAAACTCCTTGTTATGATATCACTGTTGGCTTCCGTCTACAAATTACTGTACAACTTAAATGTCAGTATTCAAAACTTGAAGTGCACAGGATTTGTTCAGCCAGAAGCACAAATGAAATTTAGTTTGGGCTCCTGGCAAGACTTGCTTTCACATTTATCAAACTGACATTCAAACCAAAGAAGTAAAAATACAGCTAAAATATCAGGTGCCATTGAATGCCTGAAGAAACCATGGCAGGAGTGCTGCTTTTCTTTCCCTCTTATAATCAAATTTATCTACACTTCTGAACAAACATCTGCATGAAGTATTTAGTGGTTCTTTCTTTTTTCCCTTGGATCTGGTTTTGCATCTGAAACAAGCGGAGTGCTCAGCCAGCTTGGCCAGGGTGTTTGTGGCTTGTGAAAACCCTTTCATGCTCACGGTGTCTGGGGTGTCCAAATGCAGGCTCTGAAGCCTTGCTAGGCACCCCAGGTGTGTGAGTGAGCCAAACAGGAAAGATCCCAGCTTCTAAAAGACTGCCTTGCCCAGCAAAGTCAATTCTCAGCTTGTCTTCTTTGACTTTCAGTGTGGGGCAGTAGCTCAGGTCCTGCAGATAGCAGGGCTTGCACAGGGCAGGTATGCCAAAGTGCTCTTCCTTTTCCAACTTCTCATCTTGTAGCTCAACAGGATGAAAAAACTGTCCCTGCTCTTGCCATCTGTCATATTAAACCAGTTCTTAAACCACCTGTTGATATCTTAGTTGAAAACAGTGGTTTTTTCCCTCTGAACGGGGTGCTCTACCTTTCTTTTTCATGTTTTCTAGCCTGTTCTGCCTGCTCTTTTTAAATGCCCTACTTCCTCTTCAGTGCCATGGTGTTGGGAGGTGCTCTGTAGCCCCTTCCTGCTGCTTTATTGGTGCTGTTCTGCTCTGCCCTGGTGAAGCTCAGCAGATGTCTCCACATGCAGCTCTGCAGGAGAGGTCCATCCTCATCCCAGCTGCTCGAAGCGATTCCTTGCTCCTAAGTCCTGCTTTTCCCCTATAATAATTTGAGATGTCAAAGGAGGAATATTTCTGATATTTGGTCTCAGAGCCTCAGGTCCTCACCTGGCAAGGAAAGGCCTTGGAGGAACTGGAGGACATGGACCTCTCCTAGTTGTTTCCTGAAGATGGAGCCCTATTTATAGACAAACTTCACCAGTGTTCTCTCAGGGGAGAAGGGAGGAGGAAGAAATTATCCAACAAGAACCACAACATCCTCTGTTCAGATGGGGAAAAAAGAAACAAAACTCCCCAAGGAAGTGGGGCAGGATTTCAATTTATGGGGCTTTTCCTTATCCAGAACTAAAGTTATTTTGGTTTTGGGTCATTGCCACAAACCAGAGGAGCAACGAAGGGGATTTTTACATTGATTTTTTTCAGACATATTTGAGACATTGAGAAGGAAACTTTCAGTCATATTCAGTGTCCTAGAAAAAGAATGGGAAAGGGGGGGGTGCAAAAGTGGTCCATGTAGGAGAAATTGCTAGCCCTGTTTCAAAAGAAAAATAACAATCCTGGTAAGGGAAAGGCATTGGAAAAAATACCCTGGTATCATATTTTGTTCTCAAGTTTGTGTTCACATTGTCAGAAGTGGGCACTATGCTTTATGCCTGTAGGGATGGCACAGCATACTCTGTCCTTCTCTGTCTTTTCTACTAAAGATATATTCTTTGAGCTGGAAACATCCTGTGCTCAGGTTTTGATGGCAAGATAAAGATGTTTTATATTTGAGAAGAGGGAAAATAAACATTTCCTCTCCTCTAGAGCTGATGCAGTCAGGTGAGGAGTGTGTGGTTTAGAATGGGTGTGTAGCTAAAACAACTAAATCACAAAAAGGAAGATTAGCCATGATTGTAGAGCAGTGTGTGTCTTATCCTTGGTTTGGATTCGTCTCTGTGGCTCTGAGTTCAGGAATGTATTTATTGCTTGGCACTTCACCTTGCCAAGCTGGAACCCAAAATAACAAGAATTGCTTTTGCAGAATGAGACAAATAGGAAGGAAGAGGCATCGTGGAGAACTGCCATTTATTGCAGTTCTTCTGCTTAGGTTTTTCTCAGCTTTAGCTAACTGATTACCTGGGAAGTTTCTCTGGTTCCATGTGTCATTTTGAGCAGGAAAGGAGAGAAGTAGGGTAGGCTGAAACAGCAGATGCAGGAGGTGCAGCAACACACTGGATGGCTGATAGACTTCAGGCTGTGGAGAAAGGATTTTCAGGAGAGTTATCAACTTTGAGATCTTCTGAGGGATATTCTTGGTTTAAGGGATAAAGTACCTTGTACTTCTGGCTGTCATGACTCCAGATTAAGTACAGGAGGGCACTCACAGGTGAGTGGCTCCCAGCAGGAACATGGGGCATCTGTTTAAGCATCAGCCTTGGTTTGGAGCTCTGGTTCTCAGGCCTGAGATGCTGCCAGTTGTGCTGATGCATTTGTTGGCAGAGGACAAATGTGATCTCATAAAACCTAGCAGGTAGTAGAGATTTTGTCAGTAAAATTGGATAAGCCTGGTGTTGCCTGATAGGAGATTATGAATAAAGCATCCAGCTTTCCATGCAGGAGAAGCAATGAGACGTTTGGATGTTCACAGGCAGTAAGGAAACTGTAAATGCTTCTCTGCCCATTGGCACAAGTGAAAGCAGAGCCTGTAGCATTCCTGCTGCCCTCATTCCATGCTGCTGCCTGGAAACCTGGAGGAGAGGAGGCAACCAAAGCAACGTCAGCCTGGGTCTGGCATTGTCCTGACTCCTGTGGTTCAGAACATGACAGAACCACTCACAGGGACACCTGGGTTACTGCTAATAGAAGTGCAAAAGTGTTGGCAAAAAAGAGATAATTTCTAGGCAGTTCTGTCTGCCTTCTGCTTAGTTGTGGAGTATTTAATCTGCCCTCCTTGCTAGGTTTTGCCTGTCTCTGTTTGTGTTTGTTGTCTGATGCCATGTAAAAGCAGGAAATACTCCCCTGCAGAGTTTATGCTCTGCTGCACAGGAAGGGTGGGCCATGAATTAAAAAACACTCTGTGATCAGCATGTGAGCTGTGATCAGCATGAACAGCAGAGATCTCATCGGTGTGCTGGGGGCTTGTTTCACTTCTTTGCATTAAAATTCTCTCTGTGAGCTGTGATCAGCGTGAATGGCAGAGATCTCATTGGTGTGCTGGGGGCTTGTTGCATTTTTGTGTTTTTGCTCTGTTGCTGCTGGTGATGTTCTGCTGTTGTCAGCCAAGAAGGGTAGGACTTGGTTTGTAAACATGCATATTTCAGGAAGCAACCGTGTTATGAAAGAGGAGAGCCAGCCTCTGGAGAGGAGGAACTGAAGCATTGCTTCTGTGCCTCCAGAGTTCTCCTGTGTAGCTCACCCTCCTGACAGAGGATGCAGGTCTGGTACAGCAGTGCTGGGGCTGCTCCCTCTCTGCATGGAGAGCAGCACAGACACTCCTGGGCTGCGTGGCTGGCTGGCTGAGCTCCCCCAGGCCAGGATCCCTCAGTCCATGCCAGCACACACCAGAGCAGGGTGTCTGCACCATGGCCTGCTGCCCTTGGGGCTGATGGCCCTGCCAGTTGTTCTAAATCCAAGTACAGTTGAACATATTTAACTTTGTGTACAGTCCTGGTAGATGTCTGGCATAGCATTCCAGGCCTGCAGCTGCAGGGAATTTGATAGCTAAGTTTTCCTTGTATGTTGTATTCATATAAACTATGTAAATTGTACCTTGACGCTGATGAAAGTTAAAGTTTGGTAGTGTTTGATTTGAATGTAGGATATTTCCTTATGCCTGTAGACCTGGATTACAAGCAGAGTGTTCTTAGTTTCATCAGGTGAAGCTTGGTGTGGTGGAATGTGAAAACTAGAGCATCAAAACCCTTCAGACAATTAAAAGTGAAAAAAAGAGAATCGCTTTCCTGACTACTACAGCTTTGAACAATGATATTATAATGACACATCAGTTTTTTACATTAGATATGACATGAACCTTGTCCATGTAATGTAACAGCAGCCAGAAACTTCTCCTGAGTATTTAATGCCTTACAGTGCAGTGCCATGCACTCCCCTTGTGTGTGTGATACATTTTGCTGGGTTTATTGTGTTTTCCAGTGTATTTGAGAAGGATCCCAATGGAGTAGATTCCACTGTGAGTTCCAGCCACCGCACCAGAAATCTTCTGGAGTTCTCAGCTGGCCAGGAGTCCAGCACAGCTCAGAAGGTACCTGAGGGCATCATTCCTGAGAAGAGTAATAGGTGAGATGAAAACCTTTAACATATTTTGGGTGGCAGAGGACAATGGTGCTTTTAGCCCTCACTGCCTTGCTCACCGTTTTGGCCACTGCTCTTGCTGCTTTAGCAGAGTACCTGAGTTCTAAACACTGTTTTGAAGGCTGCTCAGTTTGCTTTTCAAAGGAATATGGTTTTTTATCTCCTAGAGTACCCAACACACAAAGCTTCACAAGTGTACACGTGGCTGTGCTGCACAGTGTCAGGAAAGAGAGCAAATCCACAAGTGCTTGTCACCAAGAATTTCAGGACCTTCTTCAATTCATCTGGTTGCTTTTTTCCTCTGAACTGTATTTTAGCTTCCATAGTTGTGATATTTGTCATATTATCTCTCTCTTTTTACTTTTCAAGCTGGAGTATTTATTTTCTTAGTTCCTCAAGAGAAGACTGGGAAGTTCATGGCTAAGAGCACACTCTGAACTTAGCAGTGTCTTTTTCATTAAAAAAAAGTCCATCTGAGTCCATCCTTGTGCTTATCCATTATTTAATTAAATACTGGCTTTCAGGCTTCCTCGATCTCTAGCATGCAGTGCCTAAGTGAACATATAATTGTCTCCAGATTGAAGTCTGGCTAATACAGCTCATGTTTTCCCCTTACAAGATTTATCCTATTAGACTGTCCCTTTCCAGTGGAGTGTTTTGGCTGGTTGAACAAAGCCAGGCACAGATGTGCAGAAAGCCCTAATGTATTTTGCCATGCAGAAAAGAGGCAATAAATCAGGAGCATTTGAAGGCTGTAGCCATGGTGAGGGCCGTGTATCCTACGTGGTGCATTTCAGACCATGCCCTGTGGGACAGAGAGTGGAGTGGTTCTCTTAGGAGGGTGTGCTCGTGCCTGGACCTCCTTTTCTTCCACTCTTCCACCCTGGCTTTGGAAAGCTGTGAGCTCTTTGCTGCATATTCTCCTTTTTCAGTCCGAGATGCACTAGAGAGGAGAAGCAGACATGAAGTTGGTGAAAAAGCTGGGAAAGGGAGGGGAATGTGAATGAGGCTTTCATAAGCTCTTATACCTGATTTTTCAGAAAGGAATTGAAGTTCAGGAGCTACAAGTCTGTCAAAACCAAGAGGACTAAGCTGTTACATTGATAACTTGTCAAGAGAGAAACCTACATTAGGTATTTGCTGATAAATAGTTAACCCCTCAGGATTTGCTGGGAGTGCTATGGATTTTTGTACTGAGAAATACATGCTCCTTTTCACTTTTTATCAAAACCAAGCTAGATTCTGGGGACAGAGATGTAAATCCTCTCCACTCAGTTGTAATATAATTTGTGGCTGCTCAGTTGTCATACAGCTTACAGACTTTCTATCTGCATGGTTTTAGTGGATAATAAATTCAGTATTTCTGCAGCAAGTCTTGCACAGCTCTGGAATGAAAAAGTGTTGTCTGCAGAGATCACATAGTTTGCATACTATGAGGAATATTTTACAGACTACATATTCTATCAATATCTGGCCTTCTTGGGAAGAGATCCAACATCTGCTAGTGCTCATCTGTCTGCCCTGCATGGAGAGCTGTCAGCTCCCTTTGAGGGATTGACTGAGAACATTGGATGTTTGATGGGAATTGTTACTCACCTGGTTCAGAGGTCTCACGGGAGCAGCTGTGACATTCATGGGTCTGCTGATGTTAGTGCTCATTCTTTGCCTTTGGTCAAAGGGTCATAAAGAAGTTTTTTAAGGGATTTCTTGATGTGTTTTTGTTGATTTTTCCCAGGTATGACCGTTCTGTGTCTGAAAACAAAGCACTAATGATAGTCTCAGAGGAACCACTGTTATATATTTCACCACCACCACCCCCCTGCCGGCCTCTGATCAACAGGACAGAGTCACTGAGGTGAGCAAACAACCTGTTGGGAGCATTTAAAGTTTATTAGGAGCTGATACATAAATTCTGTGTTGGCTGAGTGCTGCTGGACAGCTGTGAATGATGTTGTTGTCCATCCATGGTGTTTATCCAGTACATGACCAGTGTCTCATAAGTGTCTGTACTGTCCAGTGCCTGCTGTCATAAGGACAGATCCACTTGGATCTTTGTCATGATTTTCACCACTCTCTTTTCATACTGGTCATTTGCAATAACCAAATAACAATTTTCTGAGTGTCTGGGGGGTTTTCATGACTTAAAAAAGAAATCACTTCATATGTAGAAATATTAATGATATGGAAACCAAGTCCAGCTAGAAGCCTTTCCCGTCTGAGTTATGTAAGAGATAGTCCTCTATTCTTCAGCTTCTGATAGAAGCAGACTGAACCTGACATTGCAGATGTTCTTTGTTCACTGTTAGAAAACACCCAGCTCCAATTTTTCCATATGAGTCACTAACCTTACCTCCATTCTCTTTGTCCATTCTTTCTCTCAGATTTGCCATAATTTATCCTTAACCAATAATTTGGCTTGAATTGATCAACTTTTGATTTTAGATTTCAATAGTCCTTCCAGTAATTTCAAAATTACTGTTGCTTGAGCAAAAGAAAGGACTGTATCTATTTTATGTGGGAATATCCATGAATCTAATACTTTATAGTATTAATTAAAATTGTATTTTCTTCCTGTGGTATTAAAAATAAGTTCTCATAAGGTGAAATCATAATAATCTTCAGTGTCTGGGCTGCCTTGTAGTGGCTGCCTAGAACAGAAGCTAGACAAGATTAAGGGAGTAAAAGCAGGAATTTATTAAAGGCACCTTGTGCAGTCAAAGCCCACCCAGGGGCTACACCAAAGAATGGACAACGGATCATGGGTTTTCACACTTTTGTAAGTTTGGTTCATTTACATATTGGGGGGTTAATTTTCCAATTACATCTTCGGGTAATGAAGTCATTTACCCCAATTTTGCTCCTCCCAGCTCACTTTTCTTTACACTCCTGGTGGCCTGAGCCGGTCAGGTGTCCTTGATTGGCAGGCCTAGAGATGAATTGCTGTGTCTGACCAAAATGTGAAGGCAGCAGCTCACACTCTGTGTGGAGTTTAGAGTCATATATAGAGTTTATCCTCTAAAGAACTGCAGGATGACAAATACATGAAAAACAAACAAGCTGAAATCCTAAGGCATTACCTGTGGAGCGGCTAACCTGTTGTGTGACCCTGAAGCACAGTCAGTGCTGTTTCAGGGTGTGTGAGGCTGTGCTCTTGCAGGCTGACCCACGAGCTGCGGGGATGGGTGCACAGGCACGAGGTGGAGCGGACGCGCTCGCGGCGCCTCAGCAACAGCCAGCAGCAGCAGAGAGCTCGGGTCCCTCAGGTAAGGCAGGGCAGGTCATCCTGCCAAGTACCCTGAAATGTGCAACTTCAAAAATCAGGATTTTAAGCAAAGTTAGTATAGATTCAGTAAGCAAACCCATCTACAGCTAATTAAAGAATTAATGTTTAACCGCAGAATTGAGTTAGAAGTGAGCCTTAAGGTGTAGGTAACTGGTTGCTTGTCATTTTATATTTGCTCAGCTGTACTTATAATGAGAAACAGCAATTAGTAACCGTTCTACCTGAAAGACCCATTCAAATAGGAAAAGAATAGAAGAACTGGATGTTTTTCAAAAGCAATTTGTATTGTCAAAACCCAGAAAGGCAGAAAGGTCAAAGGGAGGAAGATGAGTTTTACTTCATCATTCTCGCCCTCCCCTCAAATGATGCGACCACCAACTCAATTTAAAGAACAAACCACGCCTGCTTAATAACTATTCAGCTAATTACCATACAGAGCAGGGAATGGGAGGTGTTAATGTGATTAATGTGTGTTTGTAGTTTGAATATTCAAAACCCCTTGCAAATAAACAGACCTTGTATTGTTTTGTGGGTTGCTCTGCACACCAGGGAGCTGTCCCAGGCAGCAGCTGTAATCCACATCCACTTTCTAACAACTCTGCTAGAGAGTCTTTGTCCCTGTCTAGTTGGGTGTCCATACTAGATCAATACCCATATTTTGGTAAATCACCCCCCTCACTTGTTTGCACTTGGCATCAGAGACAAAAGCAGCCATCATGCCCCTAATCAGGGCAGCCAGCCCTTCCCATTTTAAATTGGGTTTGGTTGATGATTACATTGCCAAAGTTATTCTGCCATTCCTGCTCTTGGATTTGGGGGTTTGAATTTTTTTTGCAGCCATCAAAATGTGTTCAGCGTTTTCTAAAATGAAATAAAAAACTCAATCGTTATCCTTTTAATGGCTTCTCTGGAAGGATAAGCAGTTGCTTAGTGGAGAAGAATTCCTTAGAAATGCAACCTACAGCACATTCATCTTTCTCACTGTTAAGGGCCACAACTAATTGGTTTTGTTGAAGTATTTCTATTGTTTAAATTTTTTGCTAGAGGGATTCTCCTTTTTTTTTTGTAAGACTGCAGAATTATGAGACTCAAGCTCATATTTACTATTTTTAAAATCCCTTTTATCTACATGCCATACTGATACCAAGGCTGAAATTAAGACAATGAAGTTTCAAAGTATTTAAATTGATTAGACATAATCACAGCTTTAAAAGGGATTGAGCATTACAATGTGGGAAATACTGCAGTTTTCTAGGGAAGAAGTGTTGTGTATTAAACTTCAGATCCTTCTCATTGCTGTCCAAAGCAGAATGGTAGAATATTTAGAACTGCTGTGTATGGTGCCAAGCTCCCTTTCTTGTCTCTGAATGTTGAGTTCAAACTTGGCTGTATTAAAATCTTGCTGATTTTGTTGTTCCAGCTGGATTGCTGCTGGATTTCAGTTTCTTGTGTTCCACCAGAGGAAAAATGCACATTTCTGGTGCAGGGCACTGTTTGACCTCTGCAGCCCCTTCTGAGTGTTGTGCTTTATGTAGTGGCAAACCAAGGAAATGTTTATTGGTTTCACTTTGTGTCATCTTTCCCTTTTTCAGAGCTCCCTCAGTGACAAAGCAGGTTCCCAGCTAATGGCCATGCCTTACACAGACACCAGTCTCAGGTAAGGCAGAGCAGCTCCTTTATTATTGCTTTCTACTTAATAACCTGGTTTGTCACCAACAGTTGGTAAAGAATGCCCATTTTCATCTTGTCAGGATTCTTAAGCCAAATCCAGATGCTTTTCTTGGCCTATTTTCTCTCCCTTAGAAATAATTACTTTGAATTATTTGTATCACAGCCCCACTCTTCCAGGGTCTTTCTAGCATGAATTTAAAGACAATCCTTGCTTTGCTCTCCAGAATCCCTTTATACGCAGGTTTGAATATTTAGGGGGAAAACAGGGCAAGCTGGCTTGGGACTATCAGAACATCATTAGTTTCTTAGAAGGTTTCAAAGGGCCTTGAGTCTGGTCAGGGAGAGGTTTCTCTCCTTGTTTTCAAGAGTAGAGCCATTATGGCTGGCACCAAATTATTATGATGAACTTAGAGCACCATTATATCTCATTTGCATTCTTTGTCTCCATCTGCTGACTTTTCTCTGCTGATTACTGGAGCACATTAATGCAGAGTTTCCTGCTGTCCCCTGCCCACCCCTCCTCATAACTATCCTGTCCCTCTTGCCTGGTGAAAGGATGTACTGGAGAGAAAAGATTTAGGAAATAAAATTTCTGTCTTCTGACCTCTGTGTGAGACCAGTTAGGAGGCTTGAGGTGCCCAAGAGGAGTGTAGGAGCAGCATGGAGTACAGAGGAGACTTTGTGGTGAGAACACCACCTGAAATGTTGCTGTGGGAAGTGAGACAGCTGTGGCCTTTCTGTTCGCATTGCTGCTTTGAAAGCAGGATCAGCCTGGGGGACAAGAACAAGCTGCAGGCAGATGTTACAGAAACCAGGCTGTCAAATTTTGATATGTCTTGACTTACAACAAAAAAAGGGAAAAGCTCCTTGAGTTCTACAGGCAGATGAAGGATAGCTGTTTTAATTGAACACTGATGAACAAGCCTCATGGCATAAGGCAGTTTAATACCCATGCTTGCATTACTCCTGAAAAAAAAATTATCTGGATTATTGGAAGCAGTGTGCAACATCATGTAGCTCTGCATGGAATAATCTGTTGTGCTCCAAACGAAGTGAGTTTTTTTGAATTTTTTTAAGATTAATGATGTTTATATGAACAGGACCAGTGAGTCATGGCAGCTGCATGCTGAGACTGTCCTGGAACTGCTAAGAACATAGAACAGACTTCCAGTTCCTCCCAGAGTCACCAGCTATTAGGTGCTCCATGAAATCACGGAGTAGTTTAGGTCGTAAAGGACCTCTGGAGATCTCTAGTCCAACTTCCTACTCAAAGCAGCTTAACTTTGGGTTTACTGAATGTCTCTTTTAGAAAAGGTGGTCTCCATCTCCACTGAGAAAGCTGAGGATTGAAAAGAATTACAGGGAAGTCAAAGCAGTGGAGGAGATGAATTTTAAGATGATGCCAAAGAAAATGATCAACATCCCTCATTCCTTTATAGTCTGTGTAGCTTTCTTCAGAGGTGATTTTGTTGAGGGCTTCTGTAAGAGTTTCCTAAGGCTTCAGGTATGAGACTCTCCAGTTATTTCTCTGAGTTTTGCATTATTAGTATTGTGGTTCTTGATGCATAAAGCAATGTCCTGCCTCATTTCTTCCCTAAACAAGCCTGTGTGCAACATCTCAGTGCTCTGACACGTAATAGTGTCCTTCAAAGTTTTAAACTAAAATGTTTATTTATCTCCCAATAAATGGCGAGGTTCAGCACCATCATTCACAATACACAATTTAATATGATGCTTTCTTGAAAGATGCAAAGGTGTTACTGAAAGAACTGATAGTTTTGCACCTGGATTTGGTTCTGAAGTTCCTCCCTGTCTTTGGTGGAGAGGTCCATCAGTAGATGGTCAAAGGCAGATGCAATCTGCAAATAATCCCCTGGTGTCACTTGGTGTTAGACGTGTTACACGACCAGCAGAGCTTTGGAAAGGCCCAGTGATTTCCAAGTGCTTTGCAAGAGTTTTCTCCTGTGGCTGGTTTTTGGGCCTGGTTGTGTCCCATGGAGTGTGGGTGAGCCCCAGCTCCAGTGCCCATTCCAGCTCTCAGGATGTGTCCCATGGAGTGTGGGTGGCTGTGTGCCCCATTCCAGCTCTCAGGATGTGTTGGAGGGAGCAGTGTGTGGGTGCTGTGCCTTTCATCCCAGGCCAGCTCCAGTGCTCCATCTCGGGGGTGGTGCCTTTTATCACAGCCCAGCTCCATCTCGGGGGTGGCTGGGCCTGTGTTTTCATGAATGAGTAATCAAGCTCAAATTAGCTGCAGTCTTTGTTTGCTGTGTGTGAAGGATGGGAGCTGCTTCCTCTGATCCCCCAGGACTTACACCCCCAGGCCTGTGGAAGGGCAGCTGCATTTTTCTGCTTGCAACAGGATTGTGTTAGCAGTGGAGGAGAAGATAGTGGCAGCCTACTATTACTGCTGCTTGAGAAGATCCCTTGATGATAGATTTGTGCCTTGTTCTATTTTAGAAATGTACAAAAATAATCTAAATTAGCCCCCCTGGTTCAAAACCTGGGACAGCAGAAGACAGCTTGGGAGAGGAGGGATGCCTGGTCAGTGTCCTTGCCACAAACACACAGTGTGATATTAAAGTGGAGGAAATTAAAATGACAGGTTGAAGGTCCAGTTAATGGTTTCCCTGAGTACAGCTTTCCAGTTTGATTAAATAAGTTTTTTTGGAATGGGGTTGGGGAAGCATAAATGATAGCAGTATATGTTAGGAATTTCTCACCTTTCCAAGATAAACAGTGGATAAGGACCATGATTGTAGACTTTGCCAGTCTTTTGGCTTAGAATGGTTTAGAGCCATGTTTCCTTGTGTCTTGGATGTGTAAGATGAGAACTGTGGAAAAGATAGGCCAGAATTATGTGAATATCTTATTTTTGCTCCTCTGTCTAAATTGAAAATCAAGAGGAAATCTTTGAGCTCACCAGAGGAAAAATCTTTTGAGTTGAGCAGAGGACACAGTGGAAAAAAAAATGTGGGTGAGAAAGAAGATGGATTTGTCATTTGACAGTAAATTAAAAGGTCTGTTTATGCTTAACCTTGCACTTCTTTCCATTTCAGTGGTTTGGATTCTTAGCAGTAAAAGAAAATTACTAAATTATTAAATGGTTTGATATTTTATTTCAGAATGCCATTTCATTCTAAAATTTATTTTCAGAAGTCATCACAATTTTTCAGACACCTTAGGTTGAAAGTTTTTTTTTCCTGTTGAGCTTGCAAACAGGTTTGTGCTGGCCTCAGACTCACGAACAAAAACAAATCTGGGAAACTTTGCCACAGTTTGAAGCACCTTGAACTTTGAAGAAGTACTGGGCAGTTTCATTGTCTTCACCTGGGCTCAGTGTTCCTCATGCTTCTCTCCGTGGATGAAGAGCTGCAGTTCCTTTATAAAGCAGGTCTTCAAAGTCATCCTCTCACTGCAATTTACTCTCTTGCCTGAAATAATTACCTTTGCCCTTGTTTATTTCAGCAGGAACTCAGGGAATGAGCTGCAGGTGTATTACGCCTCTCCAAGGAGCTATCAGGACTTTTTTGAAGCGATTCACCGGAGGGAGGATACTTTCTATGTGGTGTCATTCCGCAGGGTAAGTGTAGCACTGACAGGTACTGCCTTTTACCTCTGGCCCTAAGGCTGCTTCTAGCAGAGTGTCTAAACATGGCTTAGTCAAGGCTGAAGGTAAATCTGTTTCTTCTGAAATGATGCTTCACTGTGTCCTTTACAGCAACATGGTCGGATCAAGGGCTTTGCAAAACATGCCCATCACACTAGGAGTGGAAAGGGCTCTGCAGGAAACATTGTAGTGCCAGGGCAAGACAGCCCAAAATTGCATGAACCCTGTGGTTAAACACACCTTAGAGCTATTTAGTAGGGCTACAAACCTTTTGTGCTTCTGGGTATAGGAATAAATGTACCCTCTGCACTATTCATCACTGTTAGCATAATACAGTTTCTATCTTCACCTAAAACTCTTCCATTTGCAGTTTTATGTGTCACATATTGCAGCTGTAAGGACTGTGTGCTGGACCACAGTTTTTCTGTTTTGTGCCTTGTAAGCTGAAACAGCTACTTGGGATCTGTGATGGAAATGATCAAGGCAGACAGTGGTTGAAACACCAGCCTGGGGCTGGAGGAGTTAATTCCCTGCCTTTTGCAGAGGTCTTGAGGAGTCATTAGATAAGTGTTCAGTGCACATTTGGCTGACCCTGGGGTCTTGCTGAGTCTCCTGCCCTGCCATTTTGCAGTGGGGGTGTCAGTTGAGGATTGTTCTGTGCCATCACCCAGCCATCATCCTCCCAGGAGCCTGCAAAGCTGCTTTTGTTTCCTGAGAGGGGTCCCAAGGCAGTGGGGGACCAGTAGTGCCATGAGGGCAGCTCATCCAGCTCTAGCCAGTTGTGTGTAAGAGCACATGGATAAGCAGAGCCAGTTTTAGCAGTTCCTGTTTTCCTCTACCAATCTATAGATACCACAGGTACACAGATAATCCAGCCCTGTTCCACCTGCTACACAGCCCATTTCTTAATTTGTGAGATGCACATCTCTAGAAAAGGTTCAGGCAAAACAAAAGTAGCAGTGCTGTTCTCAGGATTAAGGTTTTATGCTGAGTAGAAATATGAGGTTAGTTTCCAGTCTTGGGATTACTGGGTTGTGTCACAAGGCTGGAATTTTGTTATTAAATGCTTGGCATGTTCTGCTGTTCTTTCAGCTAGCAACACAAATACAGCCAGCACCAGGCTCCACACATCCTGAGGATGGGGAGAAGGGAGCGGAGAATGAAAGTTTTCCTGGAAACTCAGAACACAAAGCAGAGCAGTGTTTGTAGAGTTCTGCACTGGGGCCACTGCTCCAGCCCACCTGAATGCATGTGCATGTCCATAGGTCCTGTTTACACTGTCGGGTTAGTGACCTGGAAGTTGTCAGCTCTCATTCCAAGTCTCAGAGCTGTCCTTGGAAACAGCGAGCCTTGTGCCCCAGAATCCCTGCAGTTGCTCTGCTCTTGCAGGGAGAGGTGCAGGGGCCTTTTAAACCCATCTATGAAGTTTATTTGGTAGCAAAGCTTTTGGTATTTCTGTTTTATGAATGAAATGTCCTCAAACAGAAGGCACTTTCATGCATTACCTCATTTATTGTTTTAACAGGGCAAACCTGATCTAGCAGCAAGCTCTGCCCTGAGGCACTTTTAAATGACTTGCTTGGATTCTTTTGTGAATGCAGAAGAAAGGGCTCCTGCACAGCCTGAGGGGTGCCACCAGCAGGGCCCCAGCCTGGGAGGTGCCCTTTCACCTCCTCCTGGGGATTGCTGACTTCATTTTCTCTGGAGCACAGCTCTCTTTTCAGTGCTGATTAGGAGCTGAGAGGGGGCTGATTCCTCCTCAGTGCTGTCCCACAGTTCAATTGTGTTGCTTGTGCTGCTCCAAGTGAGGAGCAGAGGCCTGGAGATGCAGGGTTTTGTTTGCCATGCAGATGCTGTTTGCCATGCAGATGCTCCCACATGCTTAACAAGCTGTTTACAGGGCTAGAACATAACAAGAGAACAAGAATCATCCCAGGGAGTTGTGGTTCTGGTGGTAGTGTGCTCCAAGTGAAAGGTGGCACTGTGGGTCTCAGGAGGTCCCTTCCACCTGATGTCCTTGGGTCCTTTGTCCCCATTTCCTGCTCTGTGCCCAGCCTCACAAACCCCAGCATTTCTCCTGCATGCATGTGATAAAATGCAACATTTTCTGTGTGTTCTCACTTGCACCACAGGAGCTGTGCCCTGAGTTCCTTGGATTTTCTAGAAAAAGGGATTTCCTAGGGCTTCCCCTGCCTCTTACATGGTGGGAGTCAGCCAAGGCTTCTGGAGGTGCAGGGTTGGGAAGCAGAGCCCTTGTGCACTGCTTGGTACCTGTAAGGCTGAGATTCTCAGGAGCTCATCAATTCTCTTTTCTTTCCTTGCCTTGGAAGGATTGCAGGTCTATGCACTCACAGTTGAAGTTTATGTGGGATTTTTTCTTTTTGAAGGAGGAAAGAGGAAAATAAAGTAGCATTTGGACTGGCTGAGTCCACAGAAGAAGCAGGGCTTTTGCCCTGCGTATCTAAAGAAATTAATTTGCTGTTATTTTCAGAGCAATCTGTAGTCTCTTTTTTAAACAAGAAGAGTCTCTGCTCTGCCAGCACCTTGGATTTCTACTCTGTAAAGTCTGTGATGCCAAGTGTGATGTGCTCTAAAAGCCCAGTGGAGTGGGGATTCAAAACTGGGGCTGGTGGATCTGAGCAGCTCTGTCAGCAGGGAAGGGACACCTGGCTGCCTCTCTGAGAGCCTGGCACCCACACAGCTCTCTCAGAGCTCACATCTGGTTTGCCACAGAGTACTCAGCCCTTGAGATTGTTTCTAGAATTACCTGAATAGCTAGCTTAATTTGAAAAGTAATTAAGTAAATCATTGGAGAAAACAAATCCCTTCCAATTTACTTTGGCCTGTAAATGCTGCTTCAGATCATTCCACCCTTGTGTGGTTAGGATCAGAGTCCCACAACTTGGAATGATTAAGCAGTGGATTTCTTCATCCTGGAAGGTTCACTCAGTGACCCTTTGATGACATCTCTGCAGGCTTATTTAAGGACAGTGACATTTTTTAGGGTAAGAGTGTAATTACTGTTCTTAAGGAAAACACAGTTTAAAGTTTGATTCACGTGGGAAATTCAGAGGGCTTTTGGCATTTCCTCTCACTGCTTTCTCTATTTCAAAGCACAAATGTGTCCTAATATCAAAGTTTGCCACTTGGATTTGTTGCAGTGCATGTACAGTATCTTACAGTGGAATGCAGTAAAAGGTAGATATTAAATGGTGATTCTGTTTGTTAGAGCAAGAGTGATGCTGGCCCTGTGGGAATCAATGGCAAAGCCTTTACCAGCTTCTATAAGACCAGGGTTTTGCTTCATAATTTTCTGCTTCAGTGCCATAAACCATAGAGCTTCAGGGAAACCTCTTATTATGAAAGTGAATTTCTGGTCCTGCAAGCCAACATCTGCAGTAAGCGTTCAGGGGTTTCTCCAGCTCTGCAAACAAGTTTTTGCTGAAATGATTAAGCCAAATTTCAATCAGAGCTTTTGTTCTTTCTTTGTTTGCTAGGACAAAAATGTCTAGGTTGTGATGTGCTTCTGTTGGTTATAAGCCTGTGCTGTGCTAATTGTATTTGAGATGATATAATTGTATTTGGGATGATCTATTACTTTCAGGAAGCAGAAGATTGTAAAGCCTGGCTTTGACATGCTGGTGCAGCAGCAGTTTGCTGTGCTGGACACACTTCTGGCAGCAGTAATTTGAATGTATTCAGAGAGCATGAGGCAGGTTCCAGCTCACTGCACTCCTCATGCCATCTACATCCTGCAGGCAAAACTGCTTTATAAGAAGCTGGCTTCAGCTGATGTTTCACAGCCAGAAATTCAGTCCTAATGTATACTTTCCTCCTGCTTTGTTGCATGTGACAATGGGTGGTTTTTACTGAACGTGGAGTTTTCTGCTGTTGAGTTTTTTGCA
Organism: Petroica traversi; assembly: GCA_025920805.1. Lineage (NCBI taxonomy): Eukaryota > Metazoa > Chordata > Aves > Passeriformes > Petroicidae > Petroica > Petroica traversi. The sequence continues at coordinate 4,327,004 of JAHLSL010000052.1, read as the reverse complement.
GATTTCTGCACACTGGGATGTGTAATTTGGTGCTTCATTCAGATAAATTGAACAGACCCCTATAGCCCTGCTGCCCCTAGAGACAGAGCAGCTGTTCTGTGTGTTTGAGTCCCGTGGGTTTGCTACTGCTGCAAGTTAACATGCAGATTTTTGAAAGATTTTACAGACTGCCCTTTTTCCTGGCATGCCTGACATTAACTATTTAGAGAAAAAAGGTTAGTTTGTCCCAGGATTGCAGAACTTTTAGATTTTGTTATATATTTTATAAATATGCTGAGATTAATATGTGATAAAAGAACTGAGGCTCGGGGCATAGTATCCATGATAAAATTGCCTGTCCTTTTCAAAGCAGAGGTCACCCTTTAACTTGTCTTCTCTGTGAGGCCAATTCTTGCCTCCCTGGGAGCATTGGAGGAAGCAAACAGTGTGTGTGATTGTGCTTCAGCATGCCCTGAAGCTCAGTGAGTCAGCCTCTGTCTTTGACTTTCAAATTTGAAAATCTGTTATGAAACCTCCTGTTTCCATCTAAGTGTGATAGTGAAAATTAAATCTGGCTTGCTGCATTCTTTGTTAAAAATTCCCTCTTTTTCTGGCCAGACTTTGGATTCTTTCTGTGTCAGGGAATTTTCTCTTTCCAAACCCCTGGTGTCCATGAAGATAATGAGGCAAACTTTCTTCCTGGTCTCTCTTGAACTGTCTTCCTTTCTGATATGGAATATTTCAAGGTAGGTGGGGAGGAAGGGAGAAGTGACTTTCAAAGGGACTGAGAGGTGGTGAGGAGAAGGTTGGTCTGTGCTCTTCCTGTTACTTAGCTGGGGAAGATGTTGCCTTTGGTGGCATCTTAGAGCTTAGTTTAAAAACCTCCAGACAGAAATCTAATAATCAAAAATTAAGTCTAAAAATTCATGTTGGTCTGTAGAAAACAAACAGTTTCCCCTCAGTTCTGGGATTCTCAAAATGCTTGTGTATGAGAACAACACAACTGCAAGCTAGGTAAAAGGAAGCTCAAAATAAGCTAATTTAGCAGCTAAAGACCAGCAATTCCTTAAAAAGTGTTTCTGTCAACACCTTCTCCTATTTTCCAGAAAACCTGACAGTGCCATCATCTGTCACTGTGAGGACGTCCTGTGTGTGAGCTGTGGAGAGCAAGCAGGCTGAGAGGAGAGGAAGAGGAGGAGCAGGCAGTGAGACAGCCCAGATGTGTGGGGTGGAAGCCAGGGAGGAGCAGCCACGAGATGCAGTGCAGCATCTCCTGCAGCCTCCTGGCTCAGCCAGGTGCAGCAGGGGCTGGAGGGACCAGGGCAGCAATGCAGAATGGTGTGTCTGGGAAGGGAGGCTGTGCCTGTCACAGCAAGGGATTTGTTCCCTTTGTTCTGTTCTTAGCTCTTGCTTGGAGAGCTGCTCCTACTTGGGAATCTGTCCCAAGGCATTTTGGAAGCAAAGTCTCAGTCACTCTGATTTTTATCTCCTTGGGTCCCTTTGAACCCCGCTGTCCTCCAAATAAAATCGAGAATGGATGTGGTGTTGAGGAGAGATGTATAAGCAGAGGCAGAAAAACCAACTCGTATATGTCTGGCATGAAGCAAAAGCTCCTCTTGGGTTTTGTGTGCAGAGTCTTGATTCGTTTGTCCTCTCCATGGTTGCTGGAACTTCATGAATCATATTAATGCCGTCACTGAACTTCTTTCAGCTCCACACGACCCAGATCTAACTAATGCTTTGTTATTTTTAAACCAGTATTTGGAAGGACAACATACACTGCAGATAATTATAGTGAAAATAAAACATGCTGCAGAAAATGTCTCCAGAACCCAAAGCAGTTGCAGACAGACGTGACCAGTAATAGCATACATGTATTTAAAATGTGCTGCATGCTTCAGAGACAAAGAGCTGTGGGCAAGAAGGAAAGGAAGATTGTTGGTTTTGGAAAACCTCTGTAAAAGACCCAGTGCTTATGAAATTGGTGTGGACATAGGCTGGAGAAGTATAATTGGGAAGCGTGGGAGGAAGATGTGATTGTAAAGTGGGAATTGTCTCAGTAAAGGAAGTGACTGCAGTATCTCACTTAATAAGAGTACAGAAAAGACATTTGCTGCCAGCAAAGTGAGCAGGGGCACAAGTTTATCCACCATCAATTAATGTGTGTTCAATTAGGGCAGGGGGTAAAAATATGCAGCTCTGAAGCAGTTCCCTTCCTTCAGGAAATAACCCAAGTTCAATAATGCATTAATAATACTTTAATTATGCCAGATAATAGTGCATCTTTCTTTAGTGATAGCGTGGTATTCATTGAAGACAATTTTACTCAGATTATTCTGACCGGCTCCCAGAGGGGAATGATGGGCTCTTGCTTATGATCTGTAACAGTATTTAACTGTGGGATCAATGCTGACTGAACCCTACCTGTGCAAGACATAAATGATACCTTCAGGAGCCAGCAGGACACTGACATGAATTTGGTAGGAATGAACTGCTTGAAAAAATGACCTTCATGATACTTCATTTGCCTTGAATGACAGCACATGCAGAGAGCCCTTTAAAGAACCCGTGCTTGCTTTCTTAGTTGTGCTTCACACTTCCACAGCTTCAGGCTAGTGGTGCTTTTTCTGTTCATTTTCAATTTTTATATCTCATACTCCAGAGTGTGTATAAAAGTAGAGCACGCAGGATTGGGATGGGTTTGGTTTCATTAGTGGCCTACCCTTTAGTTAATCATTCCAGTATTACATTTGAGACCATTATTTAAAATCTTAGGCACACTTTTAGAGTTAATTCTGGTCAGATGAAGTTATTTGCTTCCAGTTGGAATTAATTCTTTTGCCAGATTTTTAGCTGGACAGCACACAAAGCTTATTTTATGAAGTAAGAGCCCAGGTGCTGTTATGAGGGTGTGCAGATTATCATCACCTCCCACTGGACCGAACAGAACTCTTGCAGCTTCCAGGTTTTACTTTTAAATAGCTGACACTCCTAGGACAAGAAGTGTGATAGAATTAACTGTACATTTTTATCTTTAAACTGGCTTTGAAACTTGCTTGGAAGTGGAACATAAAACTCGTTCTCAACATCTGGGTCTCCTAGTTGCCTGTGGTGTATCTGCTGGGGTGGTAATGGGTATGAGAAGAGCTGCTTTTACCTCGTGCCTGGCATGGCTTGCTCCTCACCCTGCAGTTGGATAAACTCCAGCTTTGCCAGCACATTTGATAGAGACTGTCGGGATTTGTGTCAGTGATGGAGAGTTTGGAATGTCGTGGGCTGAACTGAGAGATCCTTCACGCTGGAAACCATGGCTCAGGAAATCCTCTCTGTGTTTTTATTGCAAACCTTAAAATGTGCCTGTGAATAATTCTGGCACTTGAGGGTGCTTTTCATGGAGAGAAGGCAGAGCTGTGCAGGAGGGGCACGTGCCCAGCTCGAGGATGCTGCAGAGAAGTGGCCTGCCTGCTGAATTCCATGGGCCACTGCCCTTGGAGCTGCTTGGCAAAGGGCCACCAAGTGTTGCATAAGGGATTGTTATTGCTCCTTGGTTTCCTGACTGTCCCAAACAAGGTTGGAAGTGTCAGCTGTCTCTCAGAGGGTTGGATCCAATGTGAGGAGAGTGATCTAAGCTGAGCTCAGAGAGGCTGTGTGAGGAGGGTACATAGCCCTTCCTCTCAGGATCTGAGTCCTGTGTGTTAAACAGTGCTCTCCTCTGAGACTCTGCAAGTGCACATTCCCAAGCTGTTCCTCGGCGTGGAGGTTCTTAGGTTGAGTCACTTGTTAGCATCTGGGAGGCCCTCGTTTAATCTCCTTTCCAGGAAATCAGTGTGGAGCTCTTCCCCTTTCTAAGAACAGTCCTGAGCACTCAGAGCTGGGGTTTTCATCAGGAACTCAGCAAGTGATCAGCAGGCAGATGACTCCTGGAAAAGGTGGCTGAAAAGAAACCATTTTACTGTCTCAGGTAGTCTGGGACCAGAAGGGCATCTCCTTAGCATCAGGGAAACAACACCCTGGGTTTCTCTTTGCTTTTGCTGGGCCATCTGTTTGGCATTTGCTCACCAGCTGTGAGCTTTAGCTCTCCAGCAGGCAGCAGAGGTGCTGCACACAGTCCAGGCATGAAGCTTCCTGTCTTCTCAAGCTCAGATTCCAAAGTGCCAACGTAGGGAAACGTGCGCAAAAATGAAACTAGACATGAACATGCTGTCGTTTGGAGAAGAGCAACGGATGCAGCAGTTTGCTTGGTGTAAAATTTTGGCAAAAGCAGGTAATTGAGGCTCTAGGAGAATAAGAAAAAGTGTACAGAACTACATTTACACAAGCAAAGGAAACTTTAGGTTCAGGCTAAACACAGGTGTGGTGCTACAAATGCTGAAAAAAGGGTGTGAAGCCAGCTGGGTAAACAGCAGTGTAAGGACAGGGTATTTCCATTTCAGGGTAGGGTTGGTTGGTGTTGGCTTGGTGTGGCAGTCCAGGAGGAGGGGATTACCCACAGCATGGCACTTGTCAAAAGGATGAAGAAATGCAGGTAAAAGGCAAGTGTGTCCCTCAGTCTCATTGTCATGCACACCTGTGCCTGTAAAGAGTGCAGGACAGGCCAGAGAGAGCCTGATATCCTGCAAGTTCTCACATGATTACTATTTAATTTCCTACAGCACTCCTCTGCTCTCCAGGCAGTTCTAACCAGCACTGTCCAGCAGAGTGAATCAAATCTGACACCTTTATGACTTAGTCTCTCCAAATCTTGTTGGTTGATTTGAGAATTTACCTGTTTGCTTATGAAAGTCACTTGCAGGACCTGAATTCTCCTAGGAAAGAGGTATCTTAGAACAAGACTGGTGTGGATTGCAGGAAGGAAACCAGGACCTCAGCTGTGGCACCTTCTGTCCAGTTGTATTACAAACCACCTCTGCCTGCTTGCAGTGCTTTTTCTGATTGAAAATGTCCTGACAAAGCCTTGGTGCAGCTGCCTGGGCTTGTGGAAGTTACAGAGCTGAATCTGGCCCACCAGAGGATGCCTTTCTGTGTTCCTGGTCTGGTTTCCCTCCCAGTAATGGCGTGTGCTCACCAACACATCTGGGTGGGGTCAGAGGGACAGGGGGAAAGGATCTGCAGCCTGGGGACTGCCTGGAGCTCACACTGCCTTTGAGTGGGTCAGAGGGAGCTCTGCAGGGCCAGGAGAGGTTCAGAGGGCAGGAGGGGATGGGAAGGAAAGGGAGCACATCCACCAGGCTCTTGCTCTTCTGCAGACCTGCACATTAAGAGCCATTTGAAGGGAGTAGAGACTACACATATTAAAGTGGTTAATGGCAAGCTGAGTGGCCCTCCAGCTAGGAGAGAAGATTAGGATTGGTGCCTTCAGGGTGCTCAGTACCTCTGATACTTTGCAGAAATCACAGTGAGTCCAAGATGTTGTTTTGTGTAGAATTAAAACCAGTACAGTAGTGAGAAAAGAGGGGAGGGTTCGTGTGGAAGCATAATTCAGGTGCTACCCATATAGTGAAATCAGGGTTTTTTTGCCATATTATTTGTACCCTCAGTGTTTAAGAGAATACTCATCTAAAACCTTTCACCCATCATTCCTCAGATCTTTATTCTGTGATTAGAATCCTGGTAGAGCTTTCTTTGACCTGAAAGTCCTCTGTATTTTGAAATAAAAAATCTGGGAACTCCAGTAGCTTGATGAAATGTTGTCAATGGGGCATTTCACTTTTAAAACCCACATTTATGAAAACAGAGCTTCTGTGGTTCTCTGATATGGTTGCATCATACTTTGCAGGATGTTTGTAGAAAATGTTGAAATTAACTTGAGACTTCTTGCTCCACGAACAAAATGTACAAAAGCATTTACTGTAGTTTTTGGTGTTTTAAGTTACTGGCACATGTTAAGTGAGAATCTGATAAGGGCTTAGGTGTGCTTAATTTGCAGTTTTCCTCTCATACTTCTGTTTTTCTTTCTTAATTTCTTTGCCTCTGGCTTTCTTAAATCATTCCACAGATTGCTGTTGCTACTTTACGGACTACCAGGCACCACAAATGCTCAGGCACCACTCAAGGCTCCTTCTCTGCTTAATGAGCCAGAAAAGCTCTTCTAGCTTCCCCCGCCTGCCCCAAACACCTACCATTGCATGGACTGCATTTCCTTCCAGAGGTGCCTTTCCTTCTGCAGGTTTTAAAGGGAGCCCAGACAACTCTGTGAGATTGCTAAAGCTGGGAAAAATTAATCTCACCCTGAGTGGGGAGATGAAAGGCCTCTATTTGCTCAAGCTGTTATGTTCTAAATGTGGTGGAGAGCTGGCAAGTACTGATAGAAGGAAACTTACTACTCTGCAGGAAGAGAGACAGCCCCAGCCTGAGAGCTGTGGCCTGATGTCGTCTGAGTAGCGTGCAAGCATCTCTACATTTTATCTTCCAGAGCTGTCCTTTCCCTCTCTTTTATCTAATCTGGTGCCTGTGATCTTGCTAATTCAATTGCTGTGGCAGGCAGGCAGTCACTCACATGCACAGTCACGAGAGGGACAGGCAGTGTGATGCTCATGCACTGGTTTATACCTCTGTTTATCCATTATCAGTCTTCAGAGCAGGATCCAAGTCAATTATTGCCACAAGAGAAGGCTTTTCCTGTGGAAACTGCTGTTTTATGCAAGCTCTACAGTGGACAGGTGCAGTGCCTTGTGTGGTGGCTTGGGCAGCACTGCAGTTCTCCCACACTGTTCCAAACTGGTTGATTTCTTCTCCTCCCTGGCTGCATGAGCAGCTGCCAGGACTTTTAGGGATGAAGAGCAGGGAGTCATTGGCATGGTTAATGGCCACCAGAAAGGAGGGTCCCTGTTGTCCATGCCACTTCCTTGGCTGTGAATACTCAGGTCAGATCCCTCTTTGGGCCATTTTATTGTCTTGGTGGGAAGCAGCCCGAGTAGTTCAGGGGACTTTCAGGAGAGTCTGAGGATTGCCAGAGGCTGGCAGGGAAGGAGAAGGAGCCCTCCTGTTTCAGATGATTATGGGGATCACATTGCTCAGGCTATGCCCAGCCATTCTGAACTGCACCTAAGGTGGCTTGGGAGTGATTAAGGAAGAATTCTCAATGTCAGGCATCCTTTTTGCTTCCAAGTATGAGTTAATCATGTTCCTTGTATATGCTTTTAAGACCATTTTCCATCAGGTTGTTTTCTTGTTTTTGTTTGAGGGGTTCTTTTTAGGGGAAAATGCTAGGTGTTTATAGTCCTCTTTCACTTATAAAATTATTTCTATTTCTGAAACTGGTTTATGTCTTCCTCAAGAAATTCAAACAGAGCAGATGTTTGGCAAAAAATCTGGACTCAGAATTGAGTTTTAGAAGTGAAACTTAGAAGTTAAACTTAGCTAAAAATGTGAAAAGAAGGAAGCTCATAGGGCTGAACTAAATACATACCAATAGGCAAAAAAAAGAAAGGAAACTTCATACTCTCTTAACTGAGATTGTTAGTAACAGAGGCAATAGCTTCTTTAACATTATTATATTGACTATCCCTTTAATTAGAAGAAGCTATTAATAGTTGATGAATCCTTAGCCATACAGATGTCCCGGGTGCTGCAGAATGAGAAACATCTTTCCAACCAGCAGCTGTAATGCAATACACATTGCACAGCTTAAATTGCTGCCATCGAATTTGGATTCAGCCCACTGCATCCTCATATTAAAACCTTGCTGTCTGTGCACCAGCATTTTGGGGAAAACAGGAGGCAGCTTGGCTTTGGAGCCCCAGCCATGGGCTGAGTGTGCCAGGCCAGGAGCTGTGCCTGTCCCTGCTGCAGGATGTGCAGAGACCCACCCAGCTCTGAGCTGAGGTCACTGCAGAGCTCGGGGCAAAGCTGGGGGGTTCAGGCAGAAATGCAACCAACTGCTGCCTGAGAAGTGTTTCTTGCTGTGTTATCTGGGTGTTTCTTTCCTTAGGTCCCTTGTTGCTCTATTCTCGTGGGTTTGGCAGTGGCATTTGCATTGTGGGTGATTATATTTATATGAAGCTATTCATTATCAGCTTTGACAGAATGTGGAAGGAGGGGGAAGCCACTTTCAGCAGTGAAATGAGAGAAAATGTCAGGTTGGTAGAGAAGAAAGAGCACCCAATTCTTTAGGTTCCATAGGAAGGTGTTTTCCAAGCCTCTTTAGCAAGCATGTACTGACAGTGCAAATTAGACCTGTATTTCTAAAACCAGTTTACTAAAAGTACTGCCTCTGTTTATAAAACACCTTTCTGCCTGTGACCGTCATCGTGGTGACTAAAATTTCATTTTTTGCTGCTGCTGCTGGGAGGTGGTTACCTCCAACTCAGTGGAGTTAACTTCATAGAGGTTTAGAGAGAGATTCAGCACTCAGAGCATTTGAGGTTAAATGATGGGGGGAGGAGGAGATCCCCAGAAACTTAACTCATGGTCAGTTACTTTTTCCAGGACTTTGAGGGATAACAAACATGTCTAACCCAGACTTTCCAGACCTGTGATGTATTTCTGGGTAACTGATGCAACTTCCACAATTAGGAATGATTTGTTGCTAATTTCCTGTACATCTGCTGTGCTCTCACCAGCAGCATCTCTCTGGCTGCAGATGAGAATCAAGCTGCCACTGTCTGCTCTTGGGCAGTGCCTTGGTTTAACCCATCCAGGGAATAAGTACCATGCAGCCACTTGCTCATGCCCTGTCTCCCCTCCAGTGGGAAGGAGAATTGAAATGAAAATACACCTTGTAAGACAAAACCAGTTTAATAATTAAAATAAATGTAGTAATAATTCTAATGAAAAGCAGAGAGAGGAGAGGAGCAAGTGATGCTCAGTGCAGTAGCTCCCCACTGCTGACTGATGCCCAAGCAGCAATCCTGGCCAGTTCTCCCCAGTTTGTGTACTGGACATAGCATTCTGTGCTAGGGATATCCCTCTGTCCAGTTTGGATCAGCTGTCCAGGCTCCCAGCAGTGCACCTGCTCACTGGCAGGCCATGGGAGAGCCAGAAGTTCTTGCTTTAGGGTAAGAAAATCGGTGTGTTACCAACATTATTCTTACATAAATTCAAAACAGGCACTGTGCCAGCTGCTAAGAAGAAAAATAACTCTCTCCCAGTTGAAACCAGGACAGGCACTCAAGGGCAAGCAGCAGCAAGCTGGGGCTGTCCCAGCAGGGAGAAAAGAGAGGAGCACCCTGAGTTTGGCTCCTACAGGGTTTGATCAGAGTTTAATTTAGAATTACTTTATTCTCTCCTGTCGTTAGCCTTGCTTTCGGTTTGCTCATTTACCCCTCCCAGTGAATGTATTTCCAGCAAGTTGGCAACAATCACAGATCACTGGATGGATCAGGAAAGGGAAAAAGTCTGTGAGATGTAAGCTGCAGTTGTCATTTTATTCCCTCAAACCAGATCTGAATCCACACTTGATATCCTGGCTACAAAGGTGCACACTTTTTAGAATAATGAGCAGCTTCTATAAAATGAAGTTTTGCAGTCTAGTAGTATTTTTACCAAAAGCTTTAAATGTATATTCTGTGCACCAGTAATGTGTGCATATATATATATATAAAATATATAAAAATATAATTTTTCTTTGCATGGGAACATGTTTGGATCCACTTAATAAAAGTTGCCATTCAGATTGAATCCTGCATCTTGCGTCCAAATTCTGACTGTTTCAGCTTCTTTAGCTGAGCTGTCTGAGATGCTGAGTCTGCTGCATTGACAACTGCAGGTGATCTCCTTGGCTTGCAGCTGTCTTATGCAGTGTGGAGTTTGAACGGGAGATTTAAATTCTTTCTGTTGCTGCAGAAGGCAAGAAGACAGTAATTTCAGATTAGGGCTGGATCTTGTGCCATATGTGTTGTAGGACTGAACACACTGCGATCAAATTAATTGCCTTGATTTAAAAAAGATTGAAGTCTTGACTGTACTTAACAGTTGTTTCTGGTTAGGATTTTAAAGTGCTCTTGAATCCCCAGCTGCCTGCATGTGTGGGCATTTTTGCCCTGTAAGAAAGCATCCTTTCTCCTGCTTTCAAATGGAATTGTTCTGCCAGAAGAGCGTTCTGTCACAGGCTGAGTGACCTTTCCTGCACTTGTACAGCTATTCCTGGACATTTCTCATGTGTGTTTAACCCTGATTGCTATCTTTGATATCTTTGTAGCCATGATTGCTATCAGCAATCTCATACAGTCTTTGCACAAGAGGTCTGCAAGTCAGCAGGACAGGGAAAAGTTAAGGTATGATCTTGACAGACTTACATATTTGAGCCCAAGTCCTTATAGATCTTGGAAGTGCTGCTTGGAAGGGCCCTCTGGTGCAGCCTCCTGTGAGGAGGAAAGCTGCTGCTGGCAGTGAGGGAGGTGGCTGTGGCACTGTCAAGTGGGCTCTGAAGAGCTCTCAGGATGGAGATCTCAGCACAAAGCGAGATCAAAGTGTTCTGGTACTTCCCTGCCCTTTGAAGTCAGCTGGAAGGGAAAGCAGAGGACAGCTGCATTAGCAAATGGATTTGGAACCGCAGGGCTGTGTTCAGCCAGCTTTTGGAGAAAGCCTGGCATCAATTTCTTTTTAGCCATGCAGCTTCTGTTCCACAGGAATGTGATCTGGAGGGATCACACTGCACTCCTTGGAGTGTCCCCATGGCCCTGCACTCCTTGGAGTGTC
>JAHLSL010000052.1:4277724-4316377 GCA_025920805.1 Petroica traversi | reverse complement strand
CAGTGTCCCCATGGCTCTGCGCTCCAAGCAGTGTCCCCATGGCTCTGTGCTCCAAGCAGTGTCCCCATGGCTCTGCACTCCTTGGAGTGTCCCCATGGCCCTGCACTCCAAGCAGTGTCCCCATGGCCCTGCACTCCAAGCAGTGTCCCCATGGCCCTGCACTCCAAGCAGTGTCCCCATGGCTCTGCACTCCAAGCAGTGTCCCCACGGCTCTGCACTCCAAGCAGTGTCCCCATGGCTCTGCAGTTTCTGTGCACTGCGTGGCCCTGGGCTGCAAAAGGCAGAACAACACAAAAAAGGTGTTTGCTGATAGGAGCATTCCTCACTGCAATTGGGGTGTGTGTGCTTTTTGGGGCAGTCTCCAGCTGAGCAGTAATTCTGGGAAACCAGGATTTGTGTTCTGTAGAAGACCTGAGATCTTGCTGACAAATATAGAAACTCTGGGTTAATGTTCTGTGAGAGAAGCAAAGAATCTGGATTATATCTTTTTTTGTTTTACTGGACTGGATTCACATGCCCTACCTAAATTACATGTTTTTACAATTACAGATTGCAATTGCAAAACTAATAGCCTGCAGATGCTATGCAAAAGCAGAGCTCTGCTGCAGTGAATTATATAAGGAGGGGTTTTGCTTTTTATGGGTAGTAGTAATAAAACAATTAATGCCTTTTGGGTCTTACAACTTCGTAAAATCTGCAAAGACAGTTGACAGACTCAGCTGGGAGTTACAGATGAACTTCATTTCTGGGCTTCTATAGCCCCTGGGAAGGACAGAAAATGGTAGAGAAACAAAATTTTCAAGTAATTTGAAGGAAACATTTTTAATTTTATGATGCTGGTTAGATTGAAAGAACCTTTAGAAGAAAATCTGATCCTTACCAAACATAATGGAGAAACCTTTCCACCAGTACAAGCTGGGATTCTTTTTCCTTCACAAGGCACAGAACTAAGTCAGCTAGACATACCTTTTCCAGTTTGTTTTGAAACTCAGCTAATTTCCTCAAATACCACACACACACAAATTATCAAAGCACTTTCGAGTCCTTTAGAACCTTCCTATACAATTTTAACCAAAACTGTTTACTTAAACATAGAATTCTGTCCCTCACATCCTCTTACTTCGCGTTTAGGAATTTTTTTTTTTAATCTGCTGCCAAACCAAAATTACATCATAGCAAATGCATGCATTGTTCTTCACTTTTGGGCCTGCAGAGCAGTTCTGCAGGCAAGTTTTAACTGGCAGGGTTTCTGTCCAGTCTCTGTCCTGTGCCCTCCATGTTCACATGGCCTTTTTCCTTTTTATTCAAATCAAAATAGGCAAAACTACAAGGAAAAGTACATTAATGATAGAAATAAAGTCCAAGTGGGTTCCTTCACCTTGTTCTCTCTTGCATTGCTGTGCCATTCAGGCTTCTGCAAACTGGGATTTCCTGGGCATTTCCTCTCCACAGGGCAAGGATGGTGGTATTTAGTGCCTCTTATTTAGGATGTCTTGCAAGTCAAAAATGGTACTGAAATAATTTGGATGGGAGAGGTGGGTCCATCCTGGGTAATTCCAGAACCAGGGATTTGCCAGGGAACAGGGAGCTTGAGAGAAGCTGGTAATTTTGCAGCTCTGGTGTCACTTCACCAGGATGAAGAGAGGTATTTCAGGAGGACAGAGGGTTAATGAGCCTGTCTTTGGAAGTGTGCTCATGTTCCTCCTCCTGGAGAGAGATGTGGTGCCTTCTCAGAGGCTGCAGATACGTGATAAGCAGCTCATTTCAGTGTTACCTTAAGGCAGGATTTCTCCTCTTTGGCCTTGTGTGTTGAATGAAGGGACTATAAACCATGAAAATAGAAAAACTGAGCAGTTCATCAATATTTTTTACCTTCCTATGCCACCTGCTTTGCAGCTGCCTTTTGTGCACCTCCACAATGCTTGGCATTTTTGTGAGCTGCAGAGGGCACAGTTCCCAGCAGGTCTCTTACCCTTAGTTCTCCATAACCTTTCTAATTCTCAATCCTTTGCTGCTGGTTCTCCTTTACACAGAGAAAAAGCTCCAAGGCTGAGCCCTGCTCCTGGACAAGCAGTGCTGCCTTTGAAGGGAGGGGGAAACTCCTCCAAAGGAAGCTTGGGACAGTGAATTTTCCATTCCTCTGAGGTCTCTGGGATTTTCACAAGGCTCTCTGACTCAGGGCGAGGTGCTTTCCAGTTAGTTTGGTTTTGGAGTCCAGGCCATATCACATCTGGCAGTAGCACAATTTACAATAAAAGGCTCTAAAGACTTCTTCATTTAAAGGTCTCTCAGGTGGGAACTAAACTGGATAGCAGCTCCTTCTTCTGCAGGGACAGTGACTACAAGCTGTTCCAAAGAGCAGTTAGGTTTTATTTATGAAAATTTGTCTGGGAATGGCAGAAAGGTGTAATCCTACACTACAGGACATTTTATTGACTGTGGGATCGAGCTATTTCTGGTAAAACACTTATATAAAAATCGTATCTCATCCCTTCATTCCATCACTGTGTGCAAAGTAGAGGCTGTAAAAACCACCTGTGCACAGAAACACTGGGACTGGAACAGCACTGGGGTGAAAAGGAGCAATTTTGGCAAAAATAAAAGCAGAAAAGTAATCTCTGTTCTGCTTTCTGGAGCTTTCTTGTTCTGGGACAGTCTTCTCCCCATCCCTCAAACCAGGCTTAAAACCCAGGAAAGTAATTGGACTCTGTGATTAGGGGTTGAATTCTTAACTGCAAACTCTCTTCTTTAAGTGTGCTGCAAACACAAGTTGTGTTAATATGTGCTGGCTAACATCAAGGTTAATATAGGTGGAAATGGTGCACTTCCAAATTAAGTTAAATGGTTCTGTTGAATTCAAAGTGGTAGAGCTGCTGTAGAGAGGCTGATACCTTGTGAAATTTGATTGTGGGTTTTCTGTGGGTTCCTTGCAGTCTTTACCCCACTTTTCACCTGCTCCCATGCCCTTCATGTCATGGGTTCCCTGTGAGGACCCTGTGAGAAAAACTCCTTGGATTTCTAAGGTCTACCTTTAAAACAAACCTCAGAAACCAACCCACCAAAAACCTCAACACATCAACTTTAAAAACAAGTCAGTTTTACTAAGTTCATGGTATGATGAGCAAGAGTGGTGGCTATGAGTCACAGTTTGTGCAGAGGTTTTAACTGGTTTCCTCTCTTCTTTTTTTCTTTTTTTTTCCTGTTTTTAAAACCATCCCTATGCTTCTCAGATATAAGGGGCAGAAATGTTTCCAGAAGCACCCTCCCCTCTGCATTTCTGCCCAGTTTAACACCCACTGATAGCAAAGGCAGTGCTTCAGGAACTTTTGGCATTTTCAGATGGACCAGTGCTGCATCCACTGTGGTGTAACCTCAGGGCACCATGTGGTTGCCATCCCCCAAATGAATCAATAATGAAATTATACAGCCATTTCCTCTACAAATTTGTAAACTTTCATACACGTCTTTTTTGAACTGACAGAGGGAATCAGAAGTGCCAAGACCTGACTCCCATTTACATCCTGGGCTTTGCAGTGTTGGGAGCTGCTGGGGTAGATGAGGATCAGCCCCGTGGCTCTGAGTGCTCCTTGGTGAGTTCTCTGCCCTGGGGAGCAGCCTGGAGCTGCTGGGATCCAGGCCTGGATTCCTGAGAATGAAGTTCTGAGGTACCATGTCTTGGCCAGGAGTTGTGTGCCAAAGGCTGGGCAGACACATTAGCAGAAAGCCTGAAACAAAGATCCTGATATTTTTTAAAAGTGTGAAATCTGTGGTTTGTGGGAAAAAAGCCAGCTCAGGGGCTCTGTTAGCCCAGGGGTTTAAGAAGTTTAACTCCTTGGAGTGTTTGTACACCGAATCAGTCTCTGAAGTGGCATGCAGTATTTTGGGCCTGGGAGAGCACATTTTTGTTGCACATTCTTTGTACTGTCAAAAGCATTCCTGTAAAGAAGGCACAGTGTCATGTCATTGACTCAAAATCCCTGAAGATGGTCAGAAGAAATAGATTTGAAAGACAGTGCATGGATTTGATGCGCAGTTTTTGTATGATCAAAAAAGCACTTGTTTTCCAACTGTTTCATCTTGAGATTACTAGGTGTGGTCAGGCAGTGAACAGATAAGCTTTTCAGCTGTCAGGAGGTGCTGAACACTGCCAGAATTTGGCCATTAAAGAAAAGTGGTCCCTCAGTGGACGTGGGGAGCTCCTCAGGGTCTGCAGGGCTGTGATTGTGGTCCTGGAGCCACAGTGGGGAGATTGAGGCTGGAGGAGCTTGAGACACAATTCCCTGGGAGACTTCTTAGTCATAAACAGAGATGAAAAAATGCCCAGCTCCAGTGTTTGTTTGCTGCAGGAAGCCTTGGGAGCTGCTGGACAGACACAGTGCCCTTTGGCACGCCTGGCTCCATTTGCCCCCTCTGCTCTGGCAGCTGCCTTTGTTGGTTGCAATATCCCAGCACAGAGCTGGTCTCCAAGGCAATGGTAAAGATCAAATCTCCTCCTCAAGGCAAATTACCAGAACAGCACATAAAAGTTTTCCTTTGGTATTTTAATCCAGTCTCCTCGGAGCTTTTATTGCTGTAAAGAGCAAATGTCACTTGTTTCTGCGAAAGGTTATCCTTGATTTGCCAGAGATGGATCCCTTCATGAAGAGCAGGGCTCAGTGGGACATGAAGTGGGATGGGGCAGCGTTCCTGGAGCCTTGGATCACTTCTGTGCTGTGCAGGCTACGTGCTCCAAGCCACT
The DNA here is from genome assembly GCA_025920805.1 of Petroica traversi. Classification (NCBI taxonomy): domain Eukaryota; kingdom Metazoa; phylum Chordata; class Aves; order Passeriformes; family Petroicidae; genus Petroica; species Petroica traversi. The sequence continues at coordinate 4,311,639 of JAHLSL010000052.1, read as the reverse complement.
GCGAAGGGTCAGAGGCTCTCCTGCCCTGCAGCAGCAGGACCAGCAGTGTTGTCACAGGCAGATGTGCTGAAAAGCTCTAACAAAGCACATCTCAATCCAGGGTCCTTAATTAAGACCTCAGAAAAACCTTCTGAAAAACACTTACCCATACCTAAGCCCGACAGCTGAGAAGGTAAGAGAAATCTGGGGAGAATTGATTTGACAGAATAGTAACCCCTGGGACAGGAGGAAAGGCAGCTCATGCTGGGAGAGCTGAGCCTTGCAGGGCTGGAAATCATCTCCTTTGTGTCCCATGTCACTCAGGTTCCCTCAGATGCCTGCAGCTCTCCTCCAGCCATCCCTGCAGTATTCTCCTCCATCCTGGGCATACTGTGAGGATTAATTCCTGTGTGTTTCAGTCACACTGTGAGGTGCAGGACTGCTCCCTGGGAGGTGCTGGGGCTGCATTGCAAAAGCCAAAACAAGCAATATTGCCGGTTCCAGTAATTCAAAAGCCAAGAGTCCAGCTTAGAAGTGGTGGAGTCTAAGAAACAAAATGAAATCAGAAAGACCCATGACTAGCATTTTTTCCCTGTTTAATGAAACCTGATGGTATGTGGTGATGATGTTTTGTTTATATCCTTAAACTATGAGAGTTAAACCCAATATTTTAATGAGAAAATGGAAATGAAAGCTAAAATGTGTGTATATTTTCATGCATCTAGGGAGGAGGGACTTCGAATATCAAAACACATGTCATGGGACTGAGGCTGAAGCTGCAGGACCAGCAGGACTTTTGGAATATTCTAAGCCAGTGGAACAGGCTTTCCATTGCCATTTGGCTGTAGGGTTAGAGATGCATGAGGCTCTAAAGCTTCATCCCTGCTAGAGCCTGATAACACTGATCTGATATGCAAGAAACCTCAGAATCCTTATTGCAGTTCCGTGTGTTGTTGAGACTTACTAAATTAAGGTAACGTGTTTGTGGCTGGATTTTTAGTATCTGTGTCTATATTTATCCAACTGTCCAGCTCATCTGGCTTCAGTATCACAGAACTGCAGAAATGATCAAAAGCAAAAGAAGAATGCTGAAGCAAGGGTCTCGTTTGAAATACTCTTTCCAGGCTGATATTTTTCCAGTCATTCTGCCAGCAGTCCCAGGTCTGCTTTGTCTGTTTAAGCTGTCGTCTGAGTGCAGCTCCTGGTCCCAGCCAAAGCCATCTGTTGTTGGGTAATAGTTCTGATTTGTTCTGCCTCTGGTTGACACTCATGCTCCTGAGCCAAATGCTGACTTGCAAAATTTGCTTTTACTCATTTTCAGTTTTACACCATGTGTTAATATCACAAACAGTATTTTAATTTAGGGTGGAGTTTTTTGTCTACTGTTTAAAATGAAGGATGAGTGATAATGTCACAGCCTGCTCTGGGATGCAATTCAGCATCCTTCAGAACAGCACAGGACATTTTAGAAACTCATTCAGACAGTGCTTCTAAATGTCTGAGATCTGTAATCTGTACACTCATTTATGTGGCCTAGCATTAATTATGTATTGCTTTTAAATAAAAGGTTTGGACTGTTTGAAGACTTTTGGGCTTGAGGATGTTGTGGGTGGCTAACTGTGATCAAAATATCTGATATTCTGCACATACCCTTCGACAGCAGTGCAGAATGAGGGTAGTTAGGTAACTTTGCAATTTTGCACAGTGCATATGAGAGATAAAGATGATTAGAGACAGATAAATGTCACCAATTCCAGATTTATAAAATGTCTCTTTGTAAACGGGCAGCTTCCAGACAACGTGTGCCTCTTGCACATTAGCTCCTGGTGGCAGTCTGGGTTTAGAGCTTTGTGTTTGTCTGTTTTCTCCAGAGCTGGTGTTGAATCACTGGGAGGTTGTGCAGCAACTCCAGAGCACGTTTCAAGTAATCTGTAAAGTCCTTGTGGTAGTTCTCAATACAATTTATACATACAGTAAATAAAGGTGCCATTATAAGGCAGCATAAATTAATACACCAGCCTTCAGATAGGTTAGCAAAAGGCAGCTGCTACTTGTAATGACTCTCAGATGATCATCTGTGTAATACTTGTGGTTTGGTAGGTAATGATGGATTCTCAGAAACACTGGAAAAGGAAAAAACCAAACCAGATAAGCATTTTTTAAGCTCTGCTAAAAATAGTCATCAAATCATGGCAAGGGCATTGTTACAAAAAGTAATTTAATGGACGTCTTATCTTTGGTCTGTTCCTTTGGGAACATTGGATTTCAAGAACAGTTTTTATGTAAGGTTCATTGTCTTAGTGAATATTCCCTTAATGTTAAGTGGTTCAGAAGTGAAATGGGAATTGCATATGTGATCTGAGAATTATACCAGAGTGGTTTCATAATTTTGGTACTAAGATGGTTTTTGCAGACATTTATTTAAGTAATGTTTTCTTCTCATGGTCAGTCATTTGGTGTTTTGGGGGAGGAAATTTTTGATGGGAAAAAAAGAGTGAGAGAGGGATATTTCTGCAATGTATCTACAGAATATCTTGATATATTTAATACCTAACTTGGTGTGTAACTCAGTTCCCTGAATCTTACATATAACAATGTGGTATTTATATTTTAAAATGGCAAAATTACAGTTACCCCGACATTAATAAATTAATGTGTCCTGAAGGAAGTCTAATTCAGTCTGCCAAAAAGATAACCTTGCCCAAAAGAATGAGATGTTTGTATGGGAAAGCAAGAAAGGAGAGCATCAGACTTGCTTAATAACATGGGAGATGCCTGGACAGAGCTGTTAAGTTCCCTTGATAAGGAAAGAATCATATTTTTCCAGGCTGCAGTTGAACAGCCTGAGTTCAGCAGCTGAAGAACCCTGCAGAAAGGCTGATTTCTCCTCTCAGGCCAGGTCCACATCCAGAACATTTCCTGCAGATGCAGCTTCCACTGTGAGCTCTGAGCCGTGCAGTCCTGCTGCACGAGCCATGGGTGTAGGGCTTGACACAGACAGCAAGATGACTTTCATATAAAACAAACAGCTCTGCAAGTAAAAGCTTCAATTCAGCAAGGTCCTTAACCACATGTTTAAATATCATTGAAGTCAAGTTAAATGACCTTAATCATATACATAAGCAATCTGTTGAATGAGGGCTTAATAGCAGTTTCCATCTCTTTCCACATGATCAAGGCTTTTTCATATTCTGCTGCATGCAGTAGGGATTTCTTCTTGGTTACACAGCATGAGCAATTGCTGTGACTTTTGGAAGACTCCCTGAGCAATATGAATTTTCTGAGCTGTTGTAAACAGTTCAGTGTGGAATGCCAGCAACAGAATGGAAAGGCATTTTCCCAGCTCTCTGCTTCGAGAGTGGATTTAACACATCTTTTCTGCTGTTTTCCAGGACCACCTGTTACTGCCAGCCACCACACATAACAAGACCAGGAGACCAAAGATGTCTATAGTGCTGCCAGCTGTAAACATCAATGGTAAGTGCAAAAGAAGAAAGGGAACTGTAAGAGAACAGTTTCAAAGAGATGTGCCCGACTCGTACGTGAAAAGCAAACTTGGGCCAAATGTCTGTCATTGCAGCTTTGCCAAACAAGTCAGACTGGTCATTACTGGGGTTTAGTTGCCAGGGTCCCCACTGGAGCTGAAGTTCTGGCAGATCCCCTGTGCCTGGTGAGCCAGGCTATGAGGAGAGGTGGGGACTTGGCCAGCAGTTGTGAGTTCTGGCTCCTTCAGGGGCAAGGAGGGTGCCCTCCAGTCCTGTGGTTTGTACCAGGCTGATGAAGGGTTACATGAGTGGAGTTTAACTTCTCTGACTCCAGCAGTTGTGAGTTCTGGCTCCTTCGGGGCAGAGAGGGTGCCCTCCAGTCCTGTGGTTTGTACCAGGCTGATGAAGGGTTACATGAGTGGGTTTAGCTTCTCTGACTCGGTGCTTGCAGAGCCCATGGAGACTTTCCTCATCTCCTCCTTTGCATTCCTCCTACGCCTGCTTAGCAGGGCAAATTCCTTGGCCTTGCTGGTTTGTTGGGATGCTGACTGCCTTCCCTGGCCCTCCTCAGCTGTTTACCACGCAGTTATACAACACTCAGTGTGAGTGGGACCTCTCAGCTCTGCATGGTCAGGATTAATAATCATCACGTTACGGTGCTGCAGGACAGCAGAGAAAACTGCTTTGCACTGGGGCTTATGAGTGCACAGAAATCTTCTGGGTCAGCATTTCAGTCCCACGTGGGAGACAGGACACGACCTGCACAAATACATCGTGGGTTCAGATGGTGAAGAATTGCCAGGCTGGGGCATGTTTGGGGCACAGGGTCACTGCCACACTCATCAAATGCACGGAGAGCCCTGGAGCAGTGTAAACTTTGCTTTCTGAACAACTGTGCACATAATGCTTTTTTAAAACATCTGTGTTTTACAGCGCATGTGAATCATAAACCCAAATGTTATTGTTAAATCCCAGCATGCCGAAAACATTATCTGATGATGCAAATTTCCATAAACTAAGAAAAAAAGAATCAGTTCAGGCTTTTGGCGTTTTGATAATTGCACTTTCCCATGCAGTACAGCCGAGTGTGATAATCTGTACAGCTGTCCCAGGGGAATTTTTATTAGATGTATCAGAATTATTTTTGGCATTTATCTGCCTGAAACTCCCTTTTTATGTCTATTACAAAAATCCTTTTCTGGCTGACCTGAATTATCACATGCAAGTGGGCACTTTATCACTTGAAGTACAAACACTGTTTCTAAATTACAAATTATTTCTTCTTAATGTTTTACTGAGTCTTGTCTTACTTGAAATAACTTTTCCTTTGTTGGAGTAATATAATTTGGAAAATATGCATCAGAATTCAGTGACAAGTCTTATCCATTAATAATGAAATGTTGTGAAATTATATTTTCTTCAGTTCTTCGGGATTTTTCTTTGGAACGCCAGCATAATCCAGGAAATAAAAAAAAATGTCCAGGGATTTGGGCAGAGATGTCGAAATAGATGAGACACAAGAATAGCATTAAGTAAACAACAGCATCAAACACAAATTCCTCTGTGACACCCAGCCTGGTGTTAGGGAAAGGGTACAAGACACACAATAGGTAACTTGGCTTGATTTTTAATTTGACTATTGATAAACTGGATGAAATGATTCCCTAAAATGTTCTGCCTGGAGAAGAACCCATTTCTCTCCTTGGAGAACATTTCTTCTCCGCCCTGTTCTGCCTCTGTGGGGACTGGAGACATCCTGCACATGCAGGAAGTTGGCTGACAGCAAAGCTTTCCTCCCAGCTGTCTGCTGTTCTTTTAAGCCCACCTTAATTCTTTGTGCACCTGCAGAGAGTTGGCTGCTGGAAAAGGACGAGTCTCCTTTGGAGAAATTGGCAAAACTTCCAGTGAAGGAATTTGTCCCCTCTTTCCTTGTGCCCCAGCCAGATCTCTGTGCAAGAAGGGAAACCTTTTCTACTGCCACTTCCCTGCCCTTCCTTTTACTGCCACAGCCCTGGCAGGGGAGATGACAGGAATGCAAGTGAAGGGCTCTTTGTATTGAAGCTTTTTCAGAACTTCCTCAGTTGCTTCTGCAGGGTCTTTTTCTGTGTACTAAAGTTTACCCAGGACACTCTTTCCAAAGATTAAATACTTGACAGTGCATTTGAGAACCAACACCTTGAACCTTGGACGGTCTTTTCCCAGCAGCACAGTCAGCCTTTTTTGATCACACTTTGATCATTCTGGGGCCTCTGAGCTCCACTAGAGACTGCCTTTAGCTGGCCTGAGCCATTCCCACCACTGGCTGAGGGACAGAGAGCAGGTATGGACAATGAGCATGGAGCAGAACGAGCTGTCCACTGCTGTCCTGCATGGCCCTGTATGGTGGCTCCTGACGTGGCTCTGCACGACTGATCTGGCAGTTGGCACCAGGGTACAAAGCAGAGTCAGGGTCACAGCCTGAAGAGTTCTTCAGGGAGAAAAGTGCTGTGAGGTAGTGGCAAATGTCATCAGACAGTCTTGTCATTGAGGTGTGCAGTGTGTGCAGTCAGTAAGATGGAAGTTTAACAGAAGATCTTGCACAAGGCAATAGCAGCATGTTATTAATTTTCAAGGTAGAAACTTTATCCATGCCCAGTGCTGACCTGTCCCTGCCAGTGCCAAGCCCCACTGGTGAACGTGTGCAGTACTCACAGGAGATCTGCCTGATGGGACCTAAGGACCATCAAGGTGAGCCTGGAAGGAAGAAAGCAGGGCTGGTGAGTCCTAGTGCCACCCTGCACAGTTTAGAGGCACCATTGGTGTGCCTTCCTGAGAACTCACTCCAAGAAGAAATATCTTGCAGTTTCTCATGGGAATGAAAACGAACTGCAATCTGCAGTTAAACTCAGGGTTTTGTTTTCAAGCAAGTCATGTTTGTTATGCTGGATTGCAGCTATTATTTTAGAAATCTAACGATGCACTTGAGACCAGTTAAGCCTCCAGTAGGTTTCGTTCCTAAATTTGCTTTTATTGTAATTCAGAATGTAGTTGGCTCATTACACCAATTCCAAATTGACATATAGGCGGTGCCTTTCTTGAAGTTTAAGTGAAACCATCTGCCATTAGCCCTCTATTTATTTAACTGCTGTAAAAAATGCCGTGGGTTACAACATGGATCTTTGGGTCCAAGTAACCTATAGAGAACAGCACGGCTGAGCCACTCATCCCACCCTGAGCACAACCTTCTGTGCCTGCAGAATGCCCAGCACAGCCCACAGGGCTCTGTCTGCAGCTCAGGAGTGGGGACAGGCAGAGTCACAGATCCAGCTCAACGAGTGGCCCAGGAAGCCCTTTCAGGAGTGCAGTTCTCCCTGGGATTAGCTGAGGGGCTCTTACAGCTGGCACTTGCTCTTGGTGGGAGCAGCTCTAAGTGTCTGTGCAGGTGTGCACTCACCAGTGCTGGCCTTAGCAGAGCACAAAGACCAAAAAGGCCTTTTTTCTTCTTAGGATCCCTGTGCAAAATAGTTCCCTATGTGTGAAAGTCCTTCCATCGTTCACTCTCTAAACTGAGGGTTGGTGTCTGTGCTCTAGGCCAAAACAAAACTGAGAGACCTGATGAGAAAGCCTGTGGTGAAATCTAAGGCTCATTTTCTTGGAATTGGCAATCGTGACAGAGAGTTTTGAATATTTTACACATACCCTGGATAGGTCCTTAGTCTGATGCTGCCCAGTGGGGCTCATGTTCAGCCTGCCTTTGAGATGGCTGTTTGTGTGCCTGACCTTGATAACCTCTATGTTTCTGGGTTCTTAAGGGGCCCTCTTGTCTTAAGGGTTGCTTTTTATCATGAAATCCAACAGCAGAATAATCTCCCAAAGGCAGGAATGGAATGGAATGACAGCTTCAGCAGAGTCCATGTGCTCTGTTGTGTTGGCCAACTTGTGATTGTGATCAGGTCCCTCAGCTTTCCTTCTTGCCATCCATCATCTCACTGATGTAGCAGACTTCAAAAGAGCTTGAAATAATACACCTTCTAATTAAAAAGGTGGGAAACAAATCTAGTGGTGAGGCTTTTTGATCAAAACTGCAGCGATTTCTGCCATCAAGCAGTGTGATTATTTGCATGCAGCTACAAAGAGCCTCCTTTCAAATGACAGCCATGTGCAAGCAAGTCACAGATGTCCCAGGCTGGTAGCAAACTGTCTGTGAAAAATCTGTAAGGCAAACAGAACCCACACAGGCTGAGGAGGAAAATAAAAACAAAAGCTCTTTGGGAAGTGACAATGGTCTGTAAGTTCCCATGTCTTAGGGTTGAATAAATAAAGTCTTCAACTTCCTCTGCCTTTCGGGGTCAAGCAAACAAAAGATGCTGTTTCCTTTTTTCAGAGCAAGAAGCAGAATTGCCAGTCAGTCACTGAGGAAGGTCCAAAACAATACATATCTGACTGAACAGCAACTGCCTTCCCTGAAGGTTACTGCTTGGCATTTTGGGAAGCCTCTCTCTCACTTTGGAGAGCTTCAGAACAGTTTCCGGGAGTTGATGGCCCCTGCTATCCATAGGTGTTGTCCTTAGTTGTTCTCCTTGTGCCTAAAAGCCAAATTGTGGTGCCCATGGCTCCCTCTCACAAGTACCTGAGCTATAGAGATACTTCCCTCAGTGTTTCTGCTTTTAATCTGCAGTTAGCAGAAAGTGCTGAGAGCCTTACAGGTTGTGGTGTGTGAGCAGAGAACTCTGGAAGTCGTGTGTTTGTGGGATTGCAGCCCAGGTTGAGATGAAAGAAGGGTGGCTGCTAAGGTTTTTCTGGAAAGTCACTGAGAGTCCATCAGGTTCTCTGCATCAGGATGTAGTGCAGCCATGGACAGCAGCATTGCTGTGGTTCTCCTGTGATTGGGAGGATTTGCAATGTCAGAGATGAACCTGTGCTCATGTAAGGCTGTGCTGCAGGAGTCAGGCTTGAAATGAGGGCAGAACTTAGTTTAACAAGGAATTTTAACAACAGATTTTAGCAATCTTGTAAAATGCTGCTATTCACATTTCTGTTCTCCGAGTCATGTACAAGTGAAGTTTGTCAAAACAAAATATTCCCTCAAACTTTGCTGCATTTCTTTGAATCAGAATTGATCATTGCCTAGGTTAAATCTTAAGTAGAAGTTTTCAACAGTTTTTGTTATCTTTGAAAGACTTTGCTCTCCACAGCCATGTTTGTTAATGTGTTGTCTTTGACAGAAAAGAGGAGATTTTATTAAAGTATAAAAGTATTAAAGAAATCATTCAAGAATCTGTGCACAAAAGTAATGGAATCTGTGTCGCTTGAGTTCATGTTTATTTATTTAGACAGGAAACGATCAAGAAATGAAATCATGAAGGCTTATTCCCTAATGACTTTTCATAACAAGCTGTTTACCTAAATTGCTAAATGAGTAATCTATTTTTATGCATTGGAAATAACAGGAAGGTTATTTCAGAGGATCTTCAGTGCCTTTTTGCCCCTTGATTAATGCAGAGAAGAGTTATCTCGTGGGTTATACTGGAGAGGCCAAGCCCCAGTTGTGCCTGGTGCTCCCTGTGACCACAGGACAGCTGCTGCAGATGGCATTTTGCTGGGAGCCCAAAATTCTCTGCTGAGGGGCAGAGAATTAGTCACAAATTCATTGGGCTTCATACTTACCATTTCCAGTGCCAGTGTGTAGTTATCCAGCAGATTGGTTTTTGCATACGGATGACACACTTCTGTAAAACTCTCAAAGTGGAATTAAAAAGAAGCCCATGACACAGGCTGACAGCACAGGTGCCAGTGTGGAGTCACAGAGTTGGTTCGAACTGAGCATTTTGTGTCTCCTGGATGTTTGTTAGCCCTGGATGCTGATGCTGCTGTGGCCTCGTGCTCTCCTAAGCTTCAGAGAGAGCACAGTGCTGAGAGCTGAGCTGCAAAGCAGAGAGGGAGCTTTCACCCCAGTCTGTGAGGTTACCATTACCATCCCAGTTACGTTGTGCTATGTGCAGCATGTTGGAATTCTAGCCTCCAGCCCAGCCAATCTGCCTTAATATATCGTCAAACGTTGTAAATTCGAGATTATATAATTCCTCTTGGTGTGAAATTATAGGTGGCAAACACAGTTTTATGTTTGTGATGCACGGGCCAACTCTGGTAGCTCTTTATTTCTGCAGTGATCTGAAGCATAATTATCCATAATGAGCTCACCCCATAAAAACATGAAAAGCTGCAGCAGAGCTGGTAGGGGAGGTTCACATTTATGAGTTCTGTCTTGAGGACATCACTGGAGTAAAGACTGGGGAAAACACAGCAGTCTGAGAGGGGCTGTTTGAGTGTTTGGGTCAGTCTCTAAGGAGACTCCTGCCAGCCCAGCAGGGCTCAGATCCCAGGTCTGTCCTCCAGGCTGCACTTCCCTCACCTCCTCATACAGCCCACCCTACCCCTGCTGCTTCCTGCTGCGCTTCCTGGGCATCTTCTGGGCTTGGAAAATATTTGAAGAACACATCCTGAGTTCCTGAAGAACATTTTTGCTCATTCCCCACTTCATTAGGTAAATCATGTCCCTCCATCCTGCCTGAGTGTGGCAGCTCCAGAGGAAGAGGCTGTGCCATGTCCCTGTACAGCACAAACACCTTCTGGGTGACTGTGGGTGGAGAAAGGAGGTGCCCCTGTTTCAGAGCAGGACTCGCACATTAGAGCTGTAAATCTCCTGTTGCTGTGGCTGGGAGACAGAAATGTTTGCAAGGGCTGTCTCTCTTTATTAATGCTCTGCAGTGCTTTCATAATTAACTGACATGCACTGAATCACAGGAGCTCATGGGAGGAGAGTGCTCGCCCCACACAGACAGAAAATGGTGTTAAAATTACTCTTCTATGAGGAGCTGATTGCAGTATCTAAATAAATGAGGTAACTTTCTGTATCCAAGTGAGACAGGTGGAAAATTTGGCTCACTCTTTGGATGCCATCCAAGCTATAAAGACGTTTCAACTGTAAGGGAATAGAGGCTCTCAGCAGCCTTCAGTCTTAAATCAGTGACAAGCTTTAACACCAGGATACAAGTGGTACTGGGTGATAAGCAAGGTCCCTGTCAATGAAAATGTGATGTTGCCTCTTGAAAATAAAAATTAAGTCCAGTAGTTAAATTAATTTTATCAGTAATTGCCTGCAACTTGAAATACCACAGTTCAAAGGTAAGGGCTAAATAAAATAGGAAAACATTAAAGGAAAAACTAGGGGGGTTAAAATGCTGGCAAATGAAGATTGATTAAAGATTAAAAGCTCACTGCAATAATCTTTAGAAGAACACTAATGGGCTTAAGTAACACATTAAAGTCAATTCATAGAAGTAAGAAGATACCTTTTAAACAATGGACATTGTAGCCAAATGAGGGAATAGGGAAAAAAAAGATAATTTCTGGCAGACTAAATGTCAAGCTATAAGAAGTTTAGCCAGAAAAAGATACTGAGCAACAGCAGGCCTGAGGCATAAAAAAAATAATAGAAGTATTTTTCGGAGGAAGCCTGCCAGGAAATCTGTAGTGTCTGTGGAGGACCCAGGTGTAAAGGAGCACTGAAAGTGGAAGTCAGCACTGCTGAAGGAAGGAGTAAGGTGTTCTTGTGCTGGTGTTAACCACTGAGGCTGTGTAAATATCAGGAGAATGGCAGCTGACAAATCAGGCAAACTTTATAAAAAAGGCTTCTGAAGTCTCAGTTTTGCACGAGTTGGCAGAATCTGGGAGAGTTGAGTGTGTCCTGGCATGTGCAGCAGTCTGGGAAGGGAGCACAGCTCCTGCAGAGGAAAGTCCTACCTTAGTGCTCCACTGGAGCCCCAGAGGGATGGGCAGTGAGGATCAGGGAGGTCTCTTCAGTTCAGTAACATCATTTGAGTGGTCAAAAACCTTGGAAAAAGATGGTTCTTGGAGACTGCTAAAAGCTTTTGTGAGGCAAGAGGGAAGGCTCACTCACAGATTAGTGTCCCTCTGAAAGGTGGAAACAAAGGGTCTCATTTTGGGGCTGTTAACAGTAGGTTCCCACACAGGTCTGTGCTGAGAACGTGCCATGGCTCCCAGCTCCTGCTGCACTCAGAGGGAGCAGTGCCCTCCTCCTGGGATAAACCCTCCAGCCCTGGTTCTTGATAAAGCCTTTACTGGAATGCCTTTCCAGGCTGCTCTCCTGTGTGCAGTTTCATGCCTTGTAAAGTGGGTATGTCTGATCTGCAGGCAGTGTGGGAGGTTTGTTTGTCCTTTTAGTGCCTCCCAAGTGGGCATGGGATGGTTCTCACTAAGAGCACTGCTCTTCCTCCAGCCTTTTCCCTTCACTCCCAGGAGCTTTGTGTGCAGCACAACTCCTTTGACCCTTGTCTTTGTTTTCTCTTTGGGTTTTTGCCTCTTGTCATTAGCATTGTCACAGCTGCTTGGATTTTGAATATGGTCATTCTGCAGCAATGCTGCCCTGCCAACAACAAGCATATGCACAGCCAGAGCTGTCAGAAATGGCTCCATTTTTCCAAGAAATACTCCATCTGAGGCAGCTTTAATTGAACTGCCTGCAAGGGTCAACACTGGCGACTCTGATCTTCTCTTCCTGAGGTGGCCATCAGCTCCCTGTCCAAAACAAGAGCAGTCCCACCAAGTCCACACTGGGCCATCTCCTCTGGAGCTCGTGTTCTTTCTCTTAGAGGGAAATGCTGCAGCATGAAAGAGGATTGCAGGTGGGAAATCCACTGGGAAATGGTGCCTGGGGAGAGCCAGCTTTCCTTTCCTCTCCCCGAGCCCTCCCGTGCAGACCAGGTAGTGCAGACACAGATTGGCCCTGACCTCATTGCTCACAGGTGCTGCTCTCCTAAAAACACCCAGTGCTGCAAGCTAAGGGCACGTGGTGCTCCCCACCCCCAGCCTGTGCCAGTCTCTCTGCTGGCTCCATTATTTACTTCAGAGGCCACAGAGAGCTTCTTTCCTCCACTTTGCTTGCTTACCCCTCATGCCTGTGTGTACTTCCCTTGGATAACGCCTGACACCACTGCTCCAATGGATCAGGCATGGAGACTGACCCTGTCAGGGTGACTTTGGTGGTGTGGATCCAGTGTTTCAGCCCATGGCCTTGTTTCTGTACCCCTAGAGGTGTCTGGCTCACAGTCTGAGAGGTGGTGGGACACTGGACACTGAGATGCCAGGATCTCCCTTAGCCTGTGCCAGGGACTGAGGACAGCTGAGTTCACAGAGGTGAGGCCACTGCAGCTGCTCCGTTTGGAAGTAGTTCCTAGTGAGAATTTGCTTTTTAGAAAGGAAGTTATTTGGGTCACACTATAACTTTCTCCCTTGCCTCAAACAATCCTGGCTAACAAGCAGTCTGTAAATGTTTTAGGAATCCTGCTGCGTTGCTGCAGCGAGCGTATTTTTAGTCTGTAATGCTGCATTTATAGACTTATTTGGTAGTGAGTACCAACGCTTCAGATGGAAACACTGTCCAGATGTGCTGGGCAGGACAGTCAGGCCTTCTCAAGGGAGATGAGGGGGAAGATTGCAGCAGTGACAATGTGAGAAAACCCCTGAGCTGTGTGGGGACAGCTGCAGCCCCTCAGCAGGCCAGGCCAGAGTGCAGCTCACATTTTCTGAGCCCTGCCACCCTGAACATCAGCTCTGCTTTGGGCCAGCGCAGGTTACAGGGAAAAGTGTTTGGGTAATTAGCTGCTAAATAATTCTTAAAGCTAAACTTTATCATTGTCAGCTTGGCACAAAGCTCCCAGGTACTGGGAAATGTCAGTGGGTTTGAAAGCTGCCCTGGTTCCTGCTGCTGTGAGAAATGCCTGAAGATGGGCTCCAGGTGTAGATTAATGCTGAAACAGACTGAAAACTTCCTCTTTAGGAGAAACTGGGGAAAGTACAGAGTGAGCAGCTGTTCAGCAAAGCTGGCTTTAGTGAGTTGGTGGGTTTGGATCACCTTACACACGGATGCTTTGCTGGCTCCTATTTTGACATCAGTGAAACTGGTTCCATGGAGAGCAAATTCACCCTCTGCTGTTGTCCACGAGGAGGGGATGGTCCTCCAGCCCTATTGACAAAGGCAGGTAGTTAAAGGAAGGATGGGGCCCTCCCTGTACCTTTCCAGCAGCAAGGACACGTAGTCCAGATCTGTGTGGCACCCTAAATGTGTGTTCAGTGAGCACTGCAGATACAGAGCCAGGCAGGTTCTGGCCATTTCAAAGTCACCTACTCAGAAAGCAGCCTGTAGGTAGGGTTAACTCCTTCAAAGGCAGCTGGGCCTTTAGAAAAGGGTCTGAGGACTGAGGATCTCACTGAATGATGGAAATTTGGGGTAGTGGGTAACATCAGTTTGCCATGCAAAGTATTTTTGGGTAATTAGCTGTGTTACTGGCCAGACTAAGCTAAAATTCATGGTTCTGATAGAATAAGGCTCTATAAATGTACCTGTGGTGTGAGTGCTCTTTCAGAAAGCTGTAAAGCTTTTCCATGGTGTTTGAAACAGCCCAGCAAGCTCAGGTGGCCTTTCAGGGCAGCTCTGTTTCCCTTTTGCAGACACCAGTTTTCACAATGGACATTTGCTGCAGCAAAGGGGAAGAGGTATGTAAGTAAGAAAGGATAAATTATCAGAATTACATATTCTTTAAGGCTGATATGTCCATAGAGCCAAGCAGCCTGATGACACGTGTAAAGGTTAAGTCTAGAGAGACACTTGATATCACCATTTGTTCTAACTACAGAAGTCTCATTGCCTGCCTTTCAAACCTTCTACTTTTCTTCTGCCTTTCTCAGAGAGAGCATCTCCCATAGAAATAGATGCTCAATCTCACAGGCATTTGAGCAGTGAACTGTTAGATGGATGTCAGTGCTAGGGAGGGAAGAAGGAGGATTTTGGGTTTGTGGCCTTTTCAGTAAGACAGTTGTAAAAATCTAGTACTTCAAATGTGAAGACAATCTTCCATCATCCTCAGTAATTTGTAGCAGTAGTTAATGCCCTCAGCCTCACTTGGTTTTGGTTTGGACTGCAGACTTCAGTTTTCATCTGTTGGATCTTGCAACATGATTGTTTTTAGGGGGAGAGCAGCTCTGGGAATTAGGTTTCTTTCCCTAGACCAAGCTCATGCTGGGAGTTTGGTACAGCTTGCAAAAGCCAGCAAGGCTCTTTGGGAAAGTGCAGTCAGAGCAGCAACGCTTGGCACAATTACCTTTGCTATTAATTTGAAATAGTTAATCATCTGAAGCATGGCTTTTAAACCTGTTAACAAATAATTAACTGCAGTGCAGGCTCTTGGCCCTGCAAGGATGCCTTCCTAAGCCTGAGTCTGCAGTGTGTGAGAAACTGTATGTTCTGAACTTCAAAGGGGAGCAATAAATCTATTTATAAATCCAGACACCTCTACAGGAGATCCGTTCCTGTGTTTTCACTTACGTAACCCCACCAACCATCAGTCAGAGGTAATTCAAGACAGCAAACTCAGCCATACTCAGTGGCAGCGTTGCTCTGGGCTTTGGGCATGCTGGCACTGCTGACCTTGCAGCAGCTGGGGCTGTCAGTGCTGCCTCACAGACACCTTGCTACCTGTGCCTGGCTGGGAGGTGCTGGGTGTGTGCTCAGGCAGGGCAGGGCTGAGCTCTGGTTACACCCTGACCCCTCAGGGATCAGCCACTCCAGCTGCTGAGCTCAGTGCAAACCCACCCCTGCCCCACTGGTGCCTCCAGATGTTGGTACTGCGTGGGAGGGGAGGACAGAAAGCCTGACAAGGTCTTTTTTAAATGATCTGACACAGGAATCACCAGGCAGAATCATTCTCTTGTTCTGGGGAGCCAGGGGAGAGCCCACAGCTCCAGGTGCTGGTTTGGGGAAGGTGCTGACCAGAGCAGGCACCTGCAGCTCACAGCAGGGCAGGGCCAGAGGGAGCAGGAGCCAGTGGCAGTGTCTGTGTGGAGCCCTGGTACCCAAGGGCTTCATGGGCAGCTGCTCATCCAGCCTTCCCTTCAAACTCTCTCATGGAGAGCCTCTCATCTCCCCAAGGTGCTTCCATCCAGGGCTTGTATTTCATTATTGTGAGAAACTCGGTCAAAGTTAAATATGATTCTCTTGAAGTGGAGCTGTTGTTTCCAGTCCTGTCATTCTGCTGGCTTACCCTCAGTGAGCCTCTGCAGTCCTCAAGGTTTTTCTGTAGTACTTCTGCCCAGTCCCATTTTTACTCATGGATTTCAGCTCTGGCAATGTTGAAATGCATTCTGAAGATTTTGGACGGCTTCTCTCTTTTATCAAAACTGCAGTCTCATCCAATCTAGCCACTCCAAGGTGGTTGAAATCTCTCCAGCTTAGCATCTTCCAGCAATCTCCTAAGTATGCTGTCTATTCCTCATCCAGATCATGAAGCAGTTTAATGGCACAGAGCTCGGGATGGAGCTGTGTGGAATCATTTCTTGCAATGACAATGAGCTGTTCTTCCCAAACAGGGGACGGTGCCAGCTGCACTCAGGTCACGTTTGCCTGTTGTTCTGCTGAGACCATCCCGGGTGTTCAGAGAGCATCAGCCCCTCCCTGGGCTGGGGCTGCCACCACTTCCAGACCCCTCCTTGCAACGAGGCTGGTCCAGGTGCCTGGCAGCAGCACCAGGCAGGAACTGCTGTCTTTGGGAATTCCCAGCTCCTGTCCTGTGTCAGTTTGGAGCTGATGGTAATGACAGAGGCTGCTGGAAATGGCTGTAGTGGGCATTGAGCCATTCCGATTGCTGCCCTCACCCCTGTGAGATCAAACCCTCTGCAGAAAGAATCAGGTGCCAACTTTAAACCTGCCTTTAACTGCTGGGCTATCTCACAGATGCAGGGCAGGATTTTTGTGAATGTGAGTTGGGGGTGTGCATCCCCTGTGTGGCTGCTGCCCAGAGGAGCTCATAGTGAGCGTGGTTCCTCCCAGCTCTCTGCACTCTGGTGGACTCAGAGGACACAGCCCCTCTTGCCATGGTGTGGCAGAGCTGTGGCTCCCTTAATCCTGGCACACTTTGCTGGGAGGGAGCTGTGTCAGCACTGGGGAGTGGTATCCCAGCTGGCCAGAAGGGGCTGGGCTGGTTCCCAGTGCCACCCACACAGCTCCTGCCTGCCTGGGCAGCCCTTGGGATTGCTGTTCTCCTCTGTCTTGGGCGATGCCCAGAACTTAATGACAGCCCTGTGTGCTGGCTGTGCAGGGAAGCTCACTGCATGGCCGGGAGGTTTTCCTGGCCCTGGCCACCATCCCATCCCACCTCAGCACTTGTGGCTTTGGAGCTCTGTCTCTCACGTAGCTGGGTTCCATCAGCTGCAGCGTGAGAGCTGAGGAGTTGTGTTTGCAGGGAGCCCGTCTGTGCCCCTTTGCTGGCTCTGTGCCCCCTGTACCCCCCTGCTCCCCTTTCCAGCCCCCTCTCCTGAGTGGCACCAGCAGCCCAGCCCCTTCTGCTGACAGGTGCTGAGCCTGTGGAGGGGCAGCCAGGAGCACATCCAAAGGCAGAGAGAAAGGGTGGCCTGGAGGGATGCTCTGTGTCCCAGCTGGGGACACGCCTGATGTCACAGCAGGGATTTATCAGCCAGGAGGGACAAGGTACCTGTCAGGGGTTTGGGTCAGTGGCACTGAGACTTGCCCAGCTGCTGGTGGCTCTGGTCTCTCGGTTGCACATACAGAGCTTTTTCCATTTCATTTCTTGCAGGTGGGAGCTTTGATTTCCCTTGCAGGCTCTCAGCCCCCTTAGCAAGGGTTTGCTCCTGCTTTTCATTACTGTACCAGACATAGTTGATCTAATGGCTTCTACAGGTGGCGTGGGGTGCAAGAGGGTCCGGCCACGCTTGTCAGCTGTCATCCAGAGTCAGAGCTAATCCAGGAAAACAGTAAAAATTAGTAATGTATATTGCATTCCTCCAGTCCATACGCTTTCCATTAGGTGATCTTCCATCCTCCTTAGCACAGAAAGGAAGCCCTGCCAGTGGCAGTCCTGACTCTGAAAGGATTGGTCGTGCCTGGAAATCCGATCTCAGCTCTTGCATTCCTGGGCACACTGTCTGTGCAGGGAGCACTCCCCACCTTTCAGTGCAGGCAGCAGATGCTGGCCATGTGCTCAGCCTGTAAGCCCAGCAGCTCCTGTGGCAGCAGATGTGCTGAGCCTGGGGCCACGCTGGGGTCCCCTGAGCTGCTCGGTGTCCAGGGGTCTGTCAGGGCAGTGGCCTTGCCCAGTGTCACTGCATCACTCAAGTACAACAGCCAGGTCACAGAGGGAGTGAGGCACAGCTCATTCCTTTGGGAGATCACATTGTAGCTTTTTTTTATTAATAAACTGGTGAAGAAATTCCTCAAGATCCTCAGTGTCAAGAGGGTTACAGAAAGTGAAACATTCAGCTTTCTTAAATAAACTTTATCTTCAATCACTCCCATACTTTAGTGGCTCAAGAACAACAGTTCTGTAATAAATGTTACACAGTGCAAACTCCGTCAGTAATTATGTGCAGATGAAGAAGGGGAAATAAAAGACATTAATTTCTAGGTGTGACTGCACATGCTAAGTGTGGTCTGGGCTCTTTGAGGTGTCACGAGCAGTCTGGGGCTCTGCTGTGTGAGATGGAGCTCCATGTGTGCAGCTGCAGAAAGGGAGTTCCCCCACTGCAGGCAAAAAATTGTCCAGAAAGCTCTGCTTTTAATGCTGTTGGATCCTAGGCTGCCAGGGCTCACTCTGACCTTTCCTTTTTGTCCTTTCTTTTGCAGAGAACGTGATCAATGGGCAGGACTACGAGGTGATGATGCAGATTGACTGCGAAGTGATGGACACCAGGATCCTGCACATCAAAAGTTCCTCTGTCCCTCCTTACCTCCGAGAGCAGCGCAGGAACCACACTGACACCTTCTACAGCTCGTCCCCCTCCGTGCCAGAGACACCCCATGCCCTGAGAGCCATTGTGAAGTCCCTGCAGTAGCCCCTGTGACAGCTCCCAGGGGAGCACCCGGCACGCAGCAGGTCCTGCCACCAGCCTGAGCCCCTTCCCTGTGGGTCCTGGGGCTCCTGGCACGGCAGGGACGGTCCCCTTGAGCCCATTCCTGTGCCTGGCCCTGCCCAGCAGCCACATCCTGCCCAGGGAATAATGCAGCTCAGCCAGGGACAGTCCTGGGAGCCCCACGCAGCGTGGGGGGACACGGGCCATCCTTGCTGCTTGTGCACTGTCCAGAATTGGGGGTTGTTTTTGATGTTTGTCCTGCTGGGCTGATGAGCCAGAGCCATGGCAGCTTCGGGTCCCTGCAGGGGACAGCAGGAGGAAGCAGTGTCCAGCTCCCTGCTGGGCCTCACCAGGCAGCCCCACTCCTCACCATCCCTGCCCAGATCCTGCCTGTGCAGCCTCCCTGGCCGGGAGCCCTGGGATGCAGCCCTGCTGGGGCAGCCCAGCCCAGCCCCAGGAGGGTGCTGGGACCCCAAACTCACCACTAAAGCACTACAAGAGAGCAGCCCCACTGCCCACCCCTCACCTGCCTGGCTCCCCAGGGTCCTGCTGCTGCTTCCCCAGCCCACGGCTGAGGGCTTGGCCCAAGGGAAGTGATTTCATGCAGCAGATGCATTTGTAAAGTTTGGGGTTTTTTAGTTTGTTTGTGTTTTTTCTCTTCTTCCTGGTTTTTGTTTGCGTGGGTTTTTTGTATGTGCTGTTTAATACTTTTCACTGCTGACAGCAGCACAGGGAGAGCAGAGGGGCTGCTTCAGTTGCAGGGGCCACAGCCACAGCACCTTCTGAAGCCACACACGTCACACACACTCACCCCACTCACCCCTCTCTGCCCCACCAGCACTGACAGCCACCAGGGCAGTGGGGGGACATTCCGTCTGCCCCAAACACTGCTGCACCAACTGCTGCCATTCCAGAGTGTCTGTGGAGCTCTGTTCACTGATCCCACCTTTGCCAGCTGAGCCCCAGGCCCGAGCTGGGCCCAGGAATTCCAGCACTGGTGCTCAGCTGGGATGAGCTGCCAGCAGAGCATCAGCCTTGCATAATGACTTCAGCATGTTGTTACATTTTTTTTTTGCCCTGTGCAGTTAGCACAGAAGATGCTGAGCTTCAGTTTGCCAGCCAGCTCCCTTTCCTTCGTGGTCTGAGTGCTAACTGCCTCATGTGGGGTTTGTAATTATTCATCATCATTATTGTTACTATTATTTGTGTACGTGTGTGGCTGTTAGGGAATAAAGGTTGATCCTGCAGCAAGGCAATCAGCTCCAGGGGCAGTGAGGAGGATGAGGAGCAGAAGACCCCTGTGAAACACGTGCCTTGCAGGAGCAGGGAGAAGCTGTGCCCTTTGCCACGTCCCAGGCTGTGCAGCCCCCCCCATCCTCTCACACTGCTGGGAATCAGTCAGGCTGGGCTGGGGTTTGGCTCTGCTGCACCAGTTCATTTTCCTGGCCCCAGCCCCACCTGACTGTGGGCCAGCTCACACAACAGAAATAAAAACCCCAGCAGTGCCCCAGCCAGAGGCACCCAGCTCCCCCACAGCTCTGGGCAGGGGCTGCTCTGGAGCTGCAGGGACCTGGGGAGGGCACGGGGTGCTGGCCGGGCTTGGCACAGCCTGGCACCTTGGGAAGGGCTGCTGCAGCACCACATCCTCAGCCAGCACCCCTGGGCTCTGGTGGTGGAGAGCATCTCTCATCCTGTGTAATTCTGTTCCCTGTGTCCCTAGTACTGAAGGCAATAAAACCCTTCTTTTATTTATTACTAATACCATTACTGTTGTGTTTGTTAATACTGCTTTCTTTAGGCAAATTACTGGCACACCTGGCCTGTGCCTGCCATCTCTTGGGCTGCAGAGGGGCTCTGCTTGGCACTGCTGGCACTGCCCATGGCACATCCACCCTGTCCCCTTCCTGCTGCTGCAGAGGGGGCACCCTACACTGGTGCTCACCCAGAGCCTGGCAGAGGAGCCCGTGAGGGCTGGGCATGGCCACGTCACCCTACCCCAGTGCCAGTCTCAGGCAGCCTAAAGCCCTCTGGGGCCTGTCTCCATCTGGTGTGTAAACTGACCAAAACCCACCCAAAACACCCCTGTGCTTGTTCATGCACCCCGAGGGTGAACCAGAGCCAAAGAAAGCCCCAAACAGCTGCGAGGGTACTGGATCCTTTATTATTGACAGCAGGTAAATACAAGATGCTGGTGGGCAGGAGGGCAGGGGCTGTGCCTCCATGAGGGGCCCTGACGGTCCAGGACCAGGGTGGGCACAGGTGTGACAGGGACTGGAGGAGATGGAGGGCACAAGGAGGGCTCTGCCAGCCCCTGCCCAGGCAGCCCAGCCCCAGCTGAGCTCAGCCTTCACCCAGCAAATGCCAAGGGGGACTGCTTTGGGTTACAAAATGAACAAACAAAAGCCATCTACAGGTATTTACAGCACCCCCCTCCGGGCTCGAGTCAGGGCTCTGGCACGCCCAGCCCCCAGAGCAGCCTGCAGGGAGCAGAGCCCGGCCGGAGGGGACAGTCCTTGGCGTCACACCAGCACCAGGGGCTGCTGGAGCTGTGCTCGCAGCCCCCTTGTACAGCAGGATCTCCAAAGCCCCTGCTGGCTGCCAGCTGGGAAGGTGGTCCTGAGAGACGGGACATTCCCATGGGACATGCAGGTCCTCCACAGGACAGGCAGGCAGCAGCATCCTGGTGGGACCTGGTGCGTGCAGCTTGGCACTGCTTCAGGGTGTCTTGCTGATCATCTTTAGCTAAAACATCATCAGGAGGAGCGTGTCTGGGCCACCTCCTCTTCCCTGGGCAGGAGAGCCGGGGCTGCCCTTCCGAAGGAGAACCTCCTTCCCCTGGGAAGGAAGATCAGAAGCAAGGATACAACAAAGGTGAAGGGGGTGGTTCTGGCCTGGGGATCGATCTACAATCCGCCATAGAAAACCAGCTCGAAACAAAACCCATCATTTACTCTTCGATTTGTACAAAATAACAATAATAACAATAAAAATAATAATAAAAGGTGCTGGTGGCCCCTGGCTCGCAGTGCCCCACGGTGGTGGGGGGGGTCTCAGTAGGCAAAGATGACGTGGTAGGTGACTTGGTGGCCATTGTCCCAGGCGTAGAGCAGGCGGTCCTTGGGGTTATAGTCTATCTGCGTGGTGTAGGCATACTCATTCTCAAAGAGCAGCCTGGGGATGATCTGCGTGTTGGTGTGCGTGTCAAAGGCATAGGAGATGTTGGCGTTCCTCTTGTTGTAGCTGTCCACGGCGTACAGGACCCCGCAGATGACAAAGCAGTTCCCGTAGAAGTTCTTGCGCAGCCCCGTCCGCCACGTGGTCTCCTTCTGTGTGCTGAGGTCGGCGGCGTTCAGCTTGCTCAGCACGATCACCTCCTGGTTGAAGCCCTCGTAGCTGATGGCCGGGTAGATGACCCACAGGCCGTTCTCGTCCACCGCAAAGTCCACGTCCGAGTGGCCCCGCCACCGCCACGGGGTGGACTCCTCGTAGGCCACGTCGTGCAGCATGGCCCAGGCAGCCACGAAGCGCTGCTTCAGGTCGTACTTGATGATGTTGCGCGTGAAGGCGCGGTTGTAGTAGAAGGAGCCGTTGTAGACGACGTGCCCTGTCCCAATCCAGCTGTACGGGAGCTTGTAGGAGTTGCTCCAGCGACCTGCAGGGCCGACATGCCTGGCTGGTGAGACCCCTTTGCCATCAGCACCCTCTGCCCCAGCTCTGCCTGCACTCCCTCCCTGGCCACCACCACAGCCTGAGCTGGGCCAGGCTCTGAACCCCACGTGCCAGGTGCCAGCAGCCAAGAGGGGAAGGTCCCCAGGCAGATCATCCCCCCAGGCAGATCCTTGCCCCCCAGGCAGCATCCCCAGCAATGAGAACACCCAGCAATGAGTGGTGGCCAGCGTGGTGTGAGAGATGGTGCAAACCCACCTTGCTTGAAGTTGTCCAGGTTCCTGAACTCCACCAGTGTGTTGCCGTAGTAGTAATTGGTGACGTAGATCCGCTCCTCCCGGGCCAGGGGGTCTTTCATCCAGGCTCCCTCATTGCGCCCGTAGGTGTTCTGGGTGGTGGGCCCCGAGATGGTGGACAGCGTGTCCTTGCAGCGCCCTGCGTGGGCAGGGACAGGCTCGTGAGGCCAGGGGCACAGTGGCCATGCTGTCCCTGGATCACCCCCTGCAGCCCCTTGCTCACCCACTGGGTACCTCCTGACCACCCTGGCCCTGGTGCAGCTTTGGGAGGCCCAGCAGCACTGGCCAGACCCCACAAACATCTCCCCACAGCCTCAGCCATGTCCCTGCTCCAGCTGAGGCTGCTGCCTGTCTCATGACCTGTCTTTATGCCCAGCCCAGCCCAGCCCCTAATGGTGGGAGGAAACTACAGCAGGCTCCAGAGTCGATAAATAAACCTGGCACCCCAGTGCTGTCCAGCTGCCATCTCCCACCTGTCCCCAAGCCCAGGTGTGCTGTGCCCAGCAGGACACACTGTGGGCACGCAGCTGGATGGGTGCAGGACCTGCAGGCACTCACCAATGATGTTCCTGATGTCCTCCTCCTCCAAGCCCTCCTTTGGGGTGGCAGGGATGGCCGGGCTGACCGGCGTGGGGGGGGTGATGGCCTGTTCCCAAGCTCCTGGGCTGCTCTCCAGGTCACTCCAGTCCCCAGCGGGGGTGGCCATGGGCAGGTTCTCCGTGGCTGTGGCCACCACTGTGCTGGCCAAGGCTGCCTGAAGCTGTGGGGTCCCCTCCTCAGCCAGCCCAGGTGGGACAGTGACGGTGTCCGGGCTGGGGCTCAGCTGGCTCCGGGCGCTGGGGTCAGGCATGGCCGGGGACAGGGACACGGTGTCTGTCACAGCAGTGCCAGCAGCTGGCAGGGTGGTGGCAGCGCTGCCAGGGGTGGGTGGCCACCCCAGCGGGGAGGGCTTCCTGCCGGGCCCGCCTGTCCTGCTGCTGGGCCTCAGGAGCTGGTCCTCGATCAGCAGGTCCACTGTGTTGTCCCCACTGAACAGCTCGTCTGCTGCCAAAACAGGCACAGCCGTGAGCCCCCAGCCAGGGGAGAGCCCCCCACAGCCCCTCCAGCTGCTGCCCCTGCAGCCTGACTGGCACTGAGCCCTCCTGCTCTCCCCCCGGAGAGGGGCTGGACTGCAGAGGGGACAGTGCCAGTGCCAGGAGCTGAGTGAGGCCCCACCACTGATGGAGAGCAGTTCTGCCCTGCCAGAGCCTGGAGACCCAGCTGCATCCCCAACCAGATCCCACCTTCCCAGCCCAGGATGCCAAAGCAGCGCCTCAGCCAGGGCACGGCGACCACTGGGGTTCCCCAAAGGCTCCCTTTGCTCCTCCTCCTCTCCAGGAGCTCCCAAAGCCCCGCAGGGAGGGCTGGATGGGCTCGCTGCTGAGCCAGGGTGCACTGGCCGGCCATTTGTCCTTCAGCCCGAGGGCGTTTGTCCTTCAGCCTGTGCTGCCCACCCCGCTGGTCCCTGGGGCTCAGCCCCTGCCCCACCACGCCAGGCCAGGAGCTCTGAGCTGCCTTCCACCACAGCAAACTCTGCACAAACCTCCCGGGTGCCACTGGCCAGGCGGGTTTGGAACACGAACATATTTAACAAACCTCCATGTACCTCTGGGAAGGTGCTGCTGCTGGGCATTTGGAAGGAAAGCAGTGGCCAGTTTCCTTAGCTAGCAGGGATTTCCCATGGAATGGCAGTGCTGTCCCACAGCTCAGAGGCTGCACAGCAGGGAGGACCAGGTGTCCCACATTTTGCCCCCACATTCCCAGGGATGAGGCAGTGGTTTGGCTGCAGGATGCAACCATCCCACCCTCCGTGGCTGCACACCCAACTCACGTTGCTCCTCGATGTCATTGTCAGACTCGGAGGACTGGGCTTTGTAGTAGGTGACCCCTCTAACGATGGTGGGCTTGGAGGGAGGGCGGCTCCTCACCCGCAGCTTCCTCTGCAGCAGCTGCTCGGGCTTCTTGTCCTCCAGGGAGAGCTGCAGCTCCGGCAGGGATTCCACCGAGTTGATCTGCTGGGAGATGGTTTCATCCTTCAGGAATCTTTCTTCATATTTTCCCTGGAAGAGACACAGGAGGTTGCTGCCAGACGGGCCAGAAAATGCCACGTTCTGGCGACAGGGCAGGTCAGGCTGCACAGCCCCACGCTGGGCAGGAGGATCTGAGCTCAGGGTCTCCCTCAGCCCATTCTGCCACGGGAAACCCTCCAGGAGACAGCAGGGTGGCACTTCAGCGCTGTTCCTGTTGTCCTTGGTGCCACCCTGCAGTTGTGGGGCTCCATAAGGCACCCGCTGCGGGATGCAGGGCAGGCAGGAGGAGCAGGGCTCACTCCCTGGAGTGCCAGGGCCAGCTCCAGCAGCTGATCTGCAGAGTGGGCAGTGAGACTGAGCTGCCCCAGGGCAGGGAGGCTGAAGGCACCTTCCCAGCAGGAGCAGGAACCTCCCAAGGCAGGGACCAGGAACCCCCCCGGGGCAGGGACCAGCTGCCACAGCTCGGGTCTGAGGGATTTCATCTCATTAAAGGAAATCGGAAAGCCAGCCCGAGGGTTGAAGCTGTGCCCATTTGGCTGAGAAGATGGGCCCTGCTGCAATTAGCAGCGAGAAAAGGGGAATATTGGGAAATGAGGTCACTCGGGGTAATAAAAGCCCCACGCTCCGCTCCCCTGCCTGGCCGGGGTGGCTCCTGTCCAACAGGCAGCAGCTGCTCAGCTCAGGGTGTGGGGAGCAGGGCAGAGGGGCTGGGGCATGGCCTGACACCCCTGGGGCACAGGGTGGCACACAGGACACGTCTGGGACCCCACACAGCACCCACAGAGCAGGGTGGGGGGTGAGTGCAGGCCATGCATCCTCAGCAGCTGAGCACCCCTGTTTGAGCTGGGAATGGTGAATTAACTGCACCCCCTGCCAGACCCTCCTGCTGCCCTGCAGGGGACACGGGGTGAGGGCAGGACACTCCCGGAGCTGCCCCAGCGATCAGAGAGCCATCCCAGACAGCACCTCTGGAGCAGTCAGAACTTCGGGACACCCCGGACAGACCTTTTCCCAAACAGCCCTCTCTGGGTCTGCGGCCCCGGGCAAAGGATGTCCCCGGGCTGGGCAGAGCCCTCGGGGACCCCCGGATCTGGAGCTGGGTGCCAGAGCCAGGGGGATGCCCCAGGCCCTGCCCAGAGCCCGGCAGGCACAGGGACGGTGCTGGGGGTGGCAGGAGGAGGGGAGGGCGTCAAGCTGTCCCTGCGCAGAGCCCCAAGCCCTGCTAATCAAAGGCTCCGAGGTTCCCAGCGCTTCCCAGCCGGCCCCAAAATGACATCACGCTTTCCAAGCGGCTCCGCCACCGCTGACCTCGAAAACCAACAGCCCCGGGGGAAGGGGGAGGCCGAGGGAGCAACCTCCCCCTGCCCCCACCTCCGTCCCTCCCCGGCGGCTGCGGGCTCTGCGAGACTCAGCCTGGGCTGGGAGGCGCAGGCACAGGGCACTGCAGCGAGAGAAAGCCACCCGGGCCACTGGCCACGTCCAGGAGAGAGCCCAGGGCTGGCTGGGACACCGGGCAACAGTGACACTGGGCAGCAGTGACACCGGGCAGCAGTGACACCCAGCAGCAGTGACACCCAGCAGCAGTGACAGTGACACCCAGCAGCAGTGACACCCAGCAGGGACACCCAGCAGCAGTGACAGTGACACCGAGCAGCAGTGACACCCAGCAGCAGTGACACCCAGCAGCAGTGACACCGAGCAGCAGTGACACCCAGCAGCAGTGACACCGAGCAGCAGTGACACCCAACAGCAGTGACACCGGGCAGCAGTGACACCGGGCAGCAGTGACACCGGGCAGCAGTGACAGTGACACCGAGCAGCAGTGACACCGGGCAGCAGTGACACCCAGCAGCAGTGACAGTGACATCCAGCAGCAGTGACACCCAGCAGCAGTGATAGTGACACCCAGCAGCAGTGACACCGGGCAGCAGTGACACCCAGCAGCAGTGACACCGGGCAGCAGTGACAGTGACACCCAGCAGCAGTGACAGTGACACCCAGCAGCAGTGACACTGGGCAGCAGCAGTGACACCCAGCAGTGACACCCAGCAGTGACACCCAGCAGTGACACCCAGCAGTGACACCCAGCAGTGACACGGGGCCGTACCTCGGGGTGTGCGTAGGCAGCCTCGGCGTCGCGCTGCAGGGAGCTCTCGATGTCCAGGCTGTGGCTCAGGAGCCTGGAGCAGTTGTCCCTGCCAGGGGGGTCCTGCAGGGCCCCCTCCCCGCTGGCCCCTGCCCGCTGCCCCTCCTGGCTGCTGTTCCTGGCCATGCCCTGCAGAGCAAGAGGAGGTTTTAGCCCACCCGAACATCCCACGGCCCCAAGCACAGCCCTGGAGCTCTGGGCTGCCAGCCTGGGCTCACAGCTGGGGACTCTCCACGGGGCTGCTGAGAGATGCCCCTGACCCCAGCGGGATCCAGCAGCCCCATCCCTGGTGTGCACATCCCAGACCCACCCTTTGCTGCAGGCCCCCATGGAATGGCAGAGTGGCCTTGAGGCTCCTCAGCCTCACTTGCCAGATCGTAGAATGAAGAAGAAAAGACAAGCTTAAGCAGCCTGGTGGCAGCAAGTGCATCCTAGATTTATCAATCCTGCTTTGCTGGCCTGGCCACACAGGGCCTGCTCTCGGTGCCTGCTCCTCCCCAACACCCTCTGCTCCCTCCAGGACAAGAGCCAGGGACCCTCAGGGAGCTGCCCTGTGCCTGGGAGGGAGCTGGAGCTGGCTGGAACTCATCCAGCAGGAAAACCCTTCACCCTTCCCAGCCCCAGGCACAGGCACAGCCCATACCCCAGGGATCGCTGCAGCCTCTGCTCATCCTTGGGCTCCCACACCCCAAACAGCAACCGCTTTGGGTCGGTGGCACATCAGTCAGAGCACTCTGCACAGGCACTGGGGGTGGTTTCCCTGATCCTTCACTTTCAATCTGTCCTGCCATTAATTTCTCCTAAAACCCACCATGACCTCCGTCTGTGACCTCAGAAGTGCCAGCTGATGTGACAGCTGTGAGCTGCAGAGGAGCAGAGGAGCTGCAGGCAGAGCACTCCATGAACTGAGGGTTCCTTCCCTCTGCAGACACCATCAGTGTAAAATACCTTGTTGTACTGGAAAGAACTCACGACACCTCCCCATCTCTGCAAAAACAGAGGGGTGAACCCCCAGCCCCCTCCACGGGCACCTGAACTCCCAGTGTTGGCCCAGGAAATGAGTCACAGGTCCAGCAGGACATTTTGAGGTCCCTGATGATGCAGGGACTCTCCAGCAAGCAGAGGAATGGGGATCTCACAATGCTCGGCCTGGAGCAGCACAGGAGCTCCTCCTTGGGAGGGGTGACTGATTCCAACAGCCCTGTGCCCTCATCACCTCTCCCGTGCAATGTTTGGGCTCATGATCTGCTTAGGGATAAAATCTGCCTCCCCCTGAGTGGATTCAGCACCAAAGGCTGGCCTGGGATGCTGCTGGGGCTGCTCAGCTGCTGCACAGGGAAGCAGCTGCCAAAAGCACGCCCGCCTGGGAGGGCGAAGCTTTGAAGCCGTGCCAGGCTCCAGCTCAGCATCTCAGCTGTCCCTCGTGTCAGAGCCCACGGCTGGGGCAGGGTGTGATCCTCCTCCACATCCTCTCACCAGGAATTTCCGTGCTAAGCCAGCAGCAGGAGGCATTTCACACCTGCTGCCTGCATCAGCCCCGGGCACTGGGCAATCTCCTCCTGACCCAGGCCTCTCCTGCCTTTCTCCATCCCGCCCAAGTGCCTGCAGGCAGCTTCAGCTGCTTTTACACGGCCCTGCAGCCCCACTTCTGGGAAATTAGAGACCCCAGCCTTTGAATTCCCTGCTCCTGCACCTCCACAGCTCCATCCCACACCAAACTCCTTCAGCCCTATGGAGCTTTCTGCCCATCTGCCTCCCTGTGAGCAGTGACCAGGCTGCAAAGGTCACTCCGTGTGCCCAACGTGCCACCAGCCCTGCTGGCTCTGAACCCCCTGCAGAAACCTTGGTGCTGGAGCAGAGTGCAGGGACAGCCCCAGCTGAAAGAATCCCTTGGCAACCCCAAGTAACGCTGGAGAACACGCTGAACCTCAGGAAGAGGGTGGGATTGCAAAGGGGAACATTGGTGCTTTGTTATTTTCAGACCTCCAAACCTCTTTTTGGGTCAATTTGCATGCCTGGAAACCCAGAGCCCTCCGGGCAAGCAGGCTCCCCTGAGCTGTCTCCTGCCTGACCCCGGGCTGGAGCGCGCCGTGCCTTCCCGAAACCCTTTGCAAGTGGAATTTTGGCTTTATAAATCATCCCCTCTCCGCTCCTGGCTGGAGACGAGCAGGGCTGCTCCACTCCGACAAGAATGTGGAATTACCGTCCCAGATAGGGACCACGAGAGAGAGCTCAGTATTTAATCTGGCAACCTGTTGCTGCATAGCTGAGCGCAGCTTAAACTGCAAACCCTGCGCTGTGCTAGCCAAAGAAATATTAAACTCTGTGGAAGTGAGAATTATTTCGCTGGAAGTCTGCTCTAAAATAAAATGGAAGGTTGAGGGTTCTGCTCTTTTTTAACACAGGCCAAGACGTAACTTGGTCCTTCAGGAATCTGAGCTCCTTGGCTCCCCCAGTCCTGCTGGGTGCATCCCTGCACCAGCCCTGAGCCTCTCGCCCCCACATCAAACAGCACAAAAAAGAGCAATCATCACAAAACAGAGAAGAGGAAAAACTCAACAGCCTTCTGGGCCTTCTGACCCAAAGGAGATGCTGCTCCTGGTGAGGCCACAGCTGGGGTCCAGCTCCCAGTCTGGGTCCTGAGGGACCGGGGGAGCTGGAGAGGGTCAGGTGAGGCTGACAGGGTGGGGATGCACTGGGCACTGCCTGTGGTCTGGTTCTGACCAAGGTAGGTCTGGTTTAGCTTCAGCCAAACAGTTAATTAACCTTTCTTCCCCAGAAGCAGAGCTGTGAGTGCACCAAAGAAGGGCAAGGACACCGAGGGAGAGCAGGACTCACCTGCTCCAGCTTCTCCACCCGCCCCACCAGCTTGGTCGTGACTGAGTGCAGCTTCAGGAGGTCTAAGCCATAAAAGGCACTTTCCAGCATCTCGACGATGGAGGAGAGCTGCAAGGCAAGGGCAGAGCGCAGTCAGGCAGCAGCACTTGCTGTATCACACCCCCTGTAGTTCCCTCAGCCCAAAAGTCGAGGTGGTGCCTCATCTGAGTGCAAGAATTTGGGTTAAAAAGCAAGTTTTCCCTCACACAGCCCCCCTGGTCAGAGCAGGGCACGCAGAGCAACACACGCCAACTCCTCAGAGCCTCAGGGCTTCAGGAGCACCTTTTGGGTGCTGGGATTAGCAGCAGAGCAAGGTAAAATGCTCTCTTTGCCAGCTCAAGGCAGGCTCTCCCACAAGCCCAAAGGCTTAACTGCTCCACCAGAGCTGTGGCTGCCAGCAAAAAGAGGCAACAAAAAAAAGGCAGCTCAGTTTGAGATCAGACTCTGAGTTCGTGCCATCCTGTGCTCTTTTTCCTGGAACAAGAAGAAACTTGTTAAAAAGTTTTGAAATACTCTCAGATTGCAGGAGGAAAGAAACAGGAATTCAGTGCCAGCCTGGCCACAGTTCCCTTCCTGGAGGACAATTTTATCGGAGGGATGCTGCCCTCTCCTGCAGCCCCCATTTCACAGACACCCCTGTGCCTGTGTCCTGCCCAGAATCAGCCCTTGGTCACCATTCCTGGGGGTCTCCTTGTTCTGCATTTTGTCCAATTTCTGGTGCTGCTCACAGGGCAAGGCTGCTGCAGGGGCTCCTGGGCCACCTCCCCCTGGTCCCGTGTCCCCACATGTCCAGCGTGGTGCTGCAGGCTCTACAACCCGAGGGCTGAGCAGGATTGTCAGGGCACAGGAATTGCCACAGGGCAGGGACATTTTCAGCCCCAAACTGGTGAGCAGAGTTCCATAACCATGGGAGAATCACAGGCAGCCCTGCTGGCAGCACTCGCAGTTTCCAGCCCGGCTCTGCAGCCTTCCTGCGGAGCTGACAGCAAAGGAAAGATTTTTTTGGGCCAGATAAAATGGCAGCACTAGGAGACAAGAGCTGTTTTATGGCTTTGCATCCACTTTCCACTGAGAGCTGGATGGAGACGGCCGATACAATGCGTGCAGGCTGCCAGACAGCCCCTGGAGAGCAGCGCCTTCCCTGCAGGCTGGAGAGCTTCCATCGGAGCACAGAGGTTGCAGCCTGCAGGAGCCTCCTTCCAAAGGAGCCTGAGCACAGCCTCCCTGCCCTGCCTCCTCACCCGGACCCCAGAGCTCACACTGTGCCTGCCTTCCACAAACACAGGCCTGGGTTCAGCTGCTCCTGGCCAGCACCTGCCCCTAAAGGCCACACTGATGTTCCTGTCACTGCTTCCTTCTCTTCTCACTGTGGGCTTTGGCTCTCACTGGTCTGGTGGTCCATGAATTCCCACTGGACCTTACCAAAGGCACAGCTGGGACTGCAGCCTTCAGGCATTCCACTGACTTTGGCTGCCCTGGGCTGTGTTCCTGCTGCCTGGATTTCTCCCTCTTCCTCACCATTCCCTCAGGGACTCATCCAGACCACCCAAGGGAGGGCCCTTCCCACGGCTCTCCCACACATGGATCACCCAAGGCTTTTGTGTCACATCATAAGAAAAGTCTGGTAAAACACAACGTACAAATGACCCTGTGCCCTTCCTGCTGCTGGACCGGGCAAGAGCGATGCTTGTTGGACCAGCAAGAGAGAAAAAGCCTTTGAGGCTGCTCAGAGCTGTGGGGTGGCCTCACAGCCGCTCGCTGATGAGCTGTGGGAGCTGCTCCTCATGAGCGGTGTAACAACTGGAGCTGGGTCCTCTCCCCCTTCCCAGCTGCTCCTACAAGAAGGGGCAGCTCCCAGCACTCCCCAGCCCTGGTGGGGCTCTGTGCTGGGAGGGAAAGCAGCCCCCGGGATGGGCCCTGGCAGCTCAGAAACCCCCTGTGAGTGTGTTTGGATAAACCCTGTGACTCTGCCTGGCTGAGCCCTTGCAGAAGGAGCGGGGCCAGTTCCTAGAGGACAGCGTTTCACACCCGAGCTGGCTGGGAGCAGCTCCCAGTGGGAAGCGCAGCCGGAGCCAAGGGGCAGCCAGGCACTCCCTGCTCCTCCTGCAGGAGCACAGCCCGAGCTGGAGCTGCTGCTGCAGGAGCCCTGCCTGCCCCGGCAAGGACCACCCTCCCCCAGCGCAGAGCTCCCATCCAAGCCACGTGGGACCTCCTGGCTTTTCCCCCGACGAGGGACCACCAAACAGCTCCCGGCTGGGGCTCCTGCTCCCCTGGAATGATGGATGCTCTGCCTGTGCCTGTTTATCTTCTGCAGGGGCGCCTGGACAAGAAGCTGCTCACTGTCTGCAGCCGGACAGGATGAAACGCATCCCAAATTAACCAGAAGGAGCCCATGGTGGTGGCCTCGGGGGCAGCTGCCCCACGGCACCTTGCACTCTGCCTGCCTGCCCAGAGGGAGCCAGGGGCACCAGGGCCACCAGCACTCAGCCTGCCACCCCAGGGGCTCCCAGTGGCACTTTCTGCTGCCCTGCACTGGGAGCAAACTGGAAAACCCAACAGGGTCTGCTGCCAGCAAAGGGAAGCACCCAGAGAAAGTCAGGGGTGCTCAGAACAAGCACTGTCCCTTTTGGAAAAGAGGTATCTATCACTGGAGAGATAAAATGCTAAATACTAGAGAAGTGTCAGCATTTAAAACAACAAGTCCATCCTGCCATCAGCCAGCTGTGCATCACGCCCTCACGCTGACGCATCAGCAGCTTTGGGCCTGTGCAAGCCAAAACAGCTCTTTTGCCTGGGTCCTTGGGAGTCCCTCTCTGCAAAAAAGACCTGGCAGCTGCTGAGCGGAACAGAGCTGTCCTCCAGGGACATTTGAGCTGGACAGAGGGCAGGGAGCAGCCCAGTCCCTGCTCTCAGCACAGAGAGCCACGCTGCACCCCAGGCAGCACGGGATGAGTCCAGTGAACCATCCACTGCAGCTGCTCCACTCAGTCCCTTCAGCTCGGCTTGATTTTTACATCAAATATGCAGATATCGATGTAACTAGGAGATAGTTTAGGAAATAGGGGGTTTTTTTAGAAAAAGCTCAGAAGGAAAAGGCTTCTTGTCCCGAAAGAGCCGGGAGCTCGAGCTGCTCTCCTACCTTCAGGTCGCTGCTGTCTGCCTCTCGCAGCTTCTTCAGCCTGAAGTCGCCCTCGCACGGGTTGAGAGCCGAGGGGGGAGCCACGCACGCACACTTGCAGCTGGGTCCTGACGTGATGGTTTCCACCGTGTAAAAATCCTCGGCTCTGAAAGCGCCCTCGTTAATCCTCTGGCAGGCGCCGCGCCCCAGGGGTCTGACCAGGCATTTGCAGCGGCAGTCGGAGCCCTCGGACACCGCCTTCACCTTGTCGTAGTCACCTAGGAGCTGGGACAGGCCACCAGCAGTGAGCCAAGCTCCCTGCCGGCCCTGCCCGCACAGCCCGGCCTCAAGGTCCGGGCAAGGACACTCCGGACACCCCGAGCCTCGAGGAAACCGCCCTGCTCCTCCAGAACCTGCCAGCCAGGGAGCTTTCCAGAGAGCACAGAGCTGCCCACTGCCTGCGTGGGGAATAAAAACTGCCTTCTTCCAGCGGGATATGTTTTATTCCGCTGTGTGCAGAACGCTGCTTTGGATTTTAAATACAAGAATTTTAAATACGAGAATTTTAAAGACGAGAATTTTAAAGACGAGAATTTTAAAGACGAGAATTTTAAAGACGAGAATTTTAAAGACGAGAATTTTAAAGACAAGAATTTTAAATACAAGAATTTTAAATACAAGAATTTTAAATATAAGAATTTTAAATACAAGAATTTTAAATTTTTCTGCTTTCTTTTAAAGCTCTGGGTGCAAAAGACCAAATAAGTCACCTGCCACCCAGAGCAAGGCTGTTTTACACAGACCAACAAGGCAAGGGTACATTGGAAGAGTGGCTGAAAGCCACCCCATAAGCAGCGTAACCTGGTGGTGAAGCACTATTTCTGATTAGCCCTATACAATGCCAGGAATTTCCTTTACGGAGATTTGCAGACAGCGCTTCTGGAAGCCCAACACAAAAATAACTTTGGCGGTACGTTTGCAACAGTCTCTGCATTAGCCATTTCCGAGGGCAGATAATAACACACCGCCTGATCGGCCAAATCGAACGGAAACCTCCACCGCATCCCCCTGGCAGGGAAAAGAGCCTGGATCCCTCCCCTCGGCACACAAAGAGGCTCCGCCAACCCTCGCACCAAGGAGCTCCCGTTTTCCTGAGTGCCCCCAGGAAAAATGACAGGATGGAGCCTGTGAAGTGCTCCCTGACGGGCTTCAGCGATTCCACTGCGCCCCGGGTGATGAACTTCCCGCAGTGCTCAGCATCACTGAGCTCCACCGGGAACGCACACCCAAAATCGCCCGGGACGTGCCCACCATCACCCGGGACACCCACGGCGCGCACCCAGCATCACTCGGAGCGTGC
>JAHLSL010000052.1:4258309-4272724 GCA_025920805.1 Petroica traversi | reverse complement strand
GCGGCTCCTCGGAGCATCCCGAGGTTAAAACGCTTCGTGCCGGGGCCGGAGAGCCCCGCTGGGCTGCCCGCGATCCCCGAGCCTCCTCCAGGTGGGACACGCTCCATCCTTTCCCCGCAGGAGAGATGCTCCTGGGTCTTCTCCAGCGCAGTGACCCCACTGGGAGCTCTCCAGAGTCTCTCCTGTTGCCGGACAGCCCCGCCCTGGATGCAGCTCTCCGGCAGCGCTGAGCAGAGGGGAAGGATTCCCCTGTGCCTGCTCTCAGCCCTCAGCCGGTGCACCCGGGACTCCTTCTGCCCTCTCCCTGCCAAGGTGTGCTCCTGGCTCCTGTTCAGCTGGTTCCCTACAGAACCTCGGGGCTTTTTGTGCCAAGCTGGTTTCCAGCGGGGTGGCCCAGCATGTCCTGGTGTGGGGGCTGTTCCTGCACCACTGCAGGACTCTGCCCTTCCCTGCACTGAGCTGCCTGAGGTCCCTGTCACCCCATTGTCCCCAGGCTGTCCCCACATGGCAGACCAAGCCTCGGCTTGTCAGGCAGCCCTGCCAGTCCAAAAGGACACACAGCAGCTAACTTAGGGTCAAGAGCTGAAAGATCCTCAGTACCCCATGGATTTTAGGGAGGCTGGATGGAGCAGCTGCATCCCTGGAGGGGCTGGGTATGACTGAGGGGACAGAGGCATGGACACACCCTTCTATTTGCCCACTGGATTTTCTTGTCACCTTCTGTGCTGTTCCAAGCAGGACTGAGAGCCAGGCCTGTTTTCCTGGCTGTGCCATGCGTGGGGCATGAATGGGAACAGGAAACCAGGAATTTCAGCATAATGTCATTATAAGGCAGAACTTGAATCAAATCCCACTGCAGTGATCTGGCCGGAGCTCTTTAACCAATGCCTGTGCAGCTCATTTTAGTGCAAGCTCTCCTAAACCCAGCTTTTATCCTCATCTGCTATTATCCTCATCATCATCTGGCCGGGAGGTGAGCAAGGTGTGGCTGATCCTGGCACGCTCCTGCCCTGTGCTGGAGCCCTTCCCAGAGCCTCCCTGTGGCCTCAGCTCAGGTGGCTTTTGGTGGCATGG
Organism: Petroica traversi; assembly: GCA_025920805.1. Taxonomy (NCBI): domain Eukaryota; kingdom Metazoa; phylum Chordata; class Aves; order Passeriformes; family Petroicidae; genus Petroica; species Petroica traversi. Next base: position 4,271,650 of record JAHLSL010000052.1, on the reverse strand, counting down.
CCCTGGGTGCCAGCCCCACGTCCTGCCCAGAGAGACCAAAGCCTGGGGAGGCAGGAGGTGCTCGCATTCCCACCCTGGTTTCTGCCAGGCACCCTCAGCCAGGCACCCTCAGCCAGGCACCCTCAGCCAGGCACCCTCAGCCAGGCGCTGCCTTCCAGGGGTCACAGACAGTCGGAGGCTGGTGAAATGTGTCGTGGAATGTGTCACCATGTCCCTGCTGCCAGGGCTCCTGGTGGCAGCACCTCTGCACTGCCAGGGGCTGGCAGGGAGATCAGGGGAGTGTGAGAAGAAAGGGGTGGGTTCGTGTGGCTGGGATGGCAGGGGCCACCGAGCCTGGCAAGGGCCTGGGGTGGCAGCCCCACCACCCAGGTTGGCTGCAGGTGCCCAGGGGGAGAGTAGCTCCCTCCTCATCCTCAGCTCAGGGAGGAAATGCAGCCCCTGCATGGAATTACCCAGGCAGGAAAGCCCGTGACGTGACCCTGAGCCACACAGCAATTTGAGAGGATTCCCTACTGACCTCAGCAGTGGGATTGGTGTTTACTCCTGAGCCAAATGATAGCTGGGAGCAGGCACATGCCCCGGAAACCACGGCAGGGAGGCACGGCTGCCCCAGCCTGGCCCTCCAGCATTCCTGCCAGAGCACCTGTGCACATGGACCAGGCCTGTCTGAGGCAGAACAAAAGTGTATTTAAAAATATGCCCTAAACCCAGCAATAATAGGACTTTCCAAGGATGGTTTTTGAGACCAGGAGCAGGCCAGTTGAGTTGCACTGGGTCAGGCAGGTGAGTTGGCTGGGATGAGCCCCAGGCTTCCTGGGCAGGTCTGTTCCACCTGGAAGAGCTTATGAGAGCAGCTTAAAGCTGGGTTTGGGAGAGCTTGCACTAAGCTGAGCTGCACAGGCACTGCTTACAAAGCTCCGGCCAGATCACTGCAGTGGGATTTGATTCAAGTTCTGCCTTATAATGACGTTATGCTGAAATTCCTGGTTTCCTGTTCCCATTCATGCCCCACGCATGGCACAGCCAGGAAAACAGGTCTGGCTCTCAGTCCTGCTTGGAACAACACAGAAGGTGACAAGAAAATCCAGTGGGTAAATAGAAGGGTGTGTCCATGCCTCTGTCCCCTCAGTCATACCCAGCCCCTCCAGGGATGCTCTATCCAGCCTCCCTAAAATGCCAGCTGAGTGTGCCCATCCCCACTTCCCACTGTAATTAACCCTGGCCCCTGTGGGCCAGGCGAGGTCCTGCCTTGCTGTGTTTCAAAACACGGATGTCCCTGAGCACACACATCCCATCCCGTGGATCCCATCCCATGGATCCCATCCCATCCCATCCCATCCCACCTGGCACGTGCCATCCCTGCTGCGTGGGGCTGGGCAAGCAGTGCCTGGGTTTTGAGGCCACTGGCCGACATCAGCTGCCAGCACACCCACACATTGCCAGGGCTGCTCCCTCAGCACACCAGGGCTCTCAGCTGCCTCTGCTGCTGGGGAGGATCAGCAGCTCCCTGTCCCCTGCCCATCCCAGCCCCGGGTGGGAGGCTGTGCCAGGAAGGGATTCAGGACTGGCCCTGCCATGCCCAGGCACTGCACATATGTGCCCTCGCTGCCCTTGGGACCAGCACAGCCTCTCATTGCACCAGCTGGCTCTGGGACCTCACACAGACAGAGAGCAGCACCTCAGGGACCAGATTTTGGCACAAAAGGAGCGGTTTTAGATAAAAACCCTGGGTTACCCTGTTGGTGCAGAAGGGCAGCAACCTCCCCATGCAGCCCTGGCTGGAGCACCTGCCCACACACCCTCCCTCTGCCCTGGAGCCCCTCCACACCCCCTGGAGCCCCTCCATGCTCCCCTAGAACTCCTCCGTGCTCCCCTGGAACCCCTCCACACACCCTGGAACCCCTCCATGCCTCCCTAGAACCCCTCCACACCCCCTGGAACCCCTCCACACCCCCTGGAACCCCTCTACATCCCTGGAACCCCTCCATGCTCCCTGGAGCCCCTCCACACACCCTGAAACCCCTCCACATCCCTGGAACCCCTCCATGCTCCCTGGAGCCCCTCCACACACCCTGGAACCCCTCCACACCCCCCTGTCTCCATGCTGGCCCAGCTGTGCCCAGAGCAGCCCTGCCAGGACAGGGCAGGGGACGAGAAGGGTCCTCAAGGGGAAGCAGGGGCTTGGGGTAACCATGGGACTGCTCAAGGACGAAGCAGGGAAGCAAAAGCTCCTGTTTGAATCCCTCAGACAGAAAACCCCATGAGAAGTTTCTGGGGAAGGCTCCAGCTGGGGCAGAAGTGGGGCTCTCAGGGCTGGTGGTGTCAGTGCTGGCTGAGCCCTGTGACTGGCACCACCTTGGGATGTGTCCCCTGGCACTGCCCTGCTCTGCTCTCTCCTGAGCTGAAATACCTGACAGGTCAGGGGACAGCCGGGCAGAGCCTGCTGGGGCTCAGCACCAGCACTGCTGGCACAGTGACACGGCCAGGCCTGGGACAGCCTGTCCTGCTCCAGGCAGCGCTTTTGGGGTGTCCATGGTTGGACCCACAGCTCACACAGCAGTGCTCTGGTGAACATCAGGACAGCCAGCCTTTGTCCTGCTGATGCCGGAATGATTTTTGTCTTTCCTTTATATCCCTTTTACACAGTTCTGTGTACCCACAAGTATCAGCAGCGTGCACACTTGTAACCCTTTATTTAGTTTAGTGCTAGGTGCTCTGGGAGTGCCCTGCAGGCCCTGAGGCTGAAGAGCCCAGAGCTGCAGAGCCAGGGACACCAAACATTCTGCTGGCTCAGGAAGCCAAGGGCCCCTGGCAGGACAGATTCTGGAAAGTCGAGCTGAGCCCAGCCCAGCCCCAGCATTGGGCTCCCTTGTTGGATCTGGGCTGTGCAAAGTCTAGAACTGGTGTGTGTGACTGACGGGGGTGCATTTGCCATGCTGGCACCTGGGGCAAGTGGATGCATCAAACAGGATCTTAATTAAAATACCAAGGTAACAACCCCAACCCCCTTACTCGTGTCTAACTTCATTTTCCTAACACCAGAAAAAGGCATCACTGCAGCCATCAAATCACTGCTGAACTCCCCTCTGAGGGATGTGTGGGCAGGGGAGAAGGTGGAGAGAAAACAGGGATTAGCCAGGCCTGATAAAACATGACCTGTCTCTGACAGAGGCTGTGTCAACACTGCCAGCATTGACAGCAGCCTGGAATGGGTGAGCTCAGCTGCCCGGGCAGGAGCAGCAGCCTGGCCAGCAGCATTCAGGGAAGCTGATTGATCCCCTGGATAAGTGGGACAGGTTTCTCCAGCAGCCACCACATACCAGCAGCACCTGCCCACGAGATGCCCTGGGCAGCACATCCGGAGCTGGCACCAGTGTCAGCGTCACCAACGCTGCCCAGAGCCACCAACCCTGCCCAGAGCCACCTGGGGGTCCTTGGGCAGCTGGCACCAATGCCACCAAACCTGCCCAGAGCCACCAACCCTGCCCAGTGTCACCTGGGGGTCCAAAGGAGGATGGTGAAGGGCCTGGAGGTGAAGCCACACAAGTAAAAGGGAGGTCAGGATCAGCCTGGAGGGGAGGAGACCAAGAGGAGAGCCCCCAGCAGCCACAGCTTCCTCCCCAGGGCAAGCAGAGGGGCAGGCACCAATCTCCTGTCCAGTGAGCAGCAAAAGAACCCGAGGGACAGCAATAAGCTGTGTCCAGCCAGGCTTGGGCTGGGTTTTAGGGGAAGGTTTTCCACCCAGAGAGTGATTGGGCACTAGAACAGGCTCTGCAGGGAAGTGGCCATGCCTGCCAGAGTTTCAGAAGTGCTGGGACAGAGCTCCCAGGCACACGGAGTGGTTCCTGCTGTGTCCTGTGCAGGGCCAGCAGCTGAGCTTTGCTGATCCCTGTGGGTCCCTCCCAGCTCTGTGGTTCTGTGGGAGCTGTCCCAACAAAGCCTCTGTGTGCCCCAGGGTGCAGCAGATCCCTCCACCAAGGTGCCCATGCCTCACTGAAGACCCTGGGGGCTTTTGGGGGCCCAGGAAGTGTTTGGGAGGACACCCCTTCTCCCCTGTAAGCTGCCACCTGTTGTCCTTGAGTTTGGGAAAGGAGGTGAGAGCAGAAGCTGGACCCAGCTCCCAAACTCCACATTCAGAGGATGGCTGTGTGCACGGAGGAGCAGCATTACCTGCAGGAATGTCCTGTCCCCATTGTCCCTGCCCATCAAACGCCGTGCCAGGGACAGCAGGAGCACAGGAAGGGCTTTGCTGATGATGGAGATGCCAAGGGCCATCACCCCGTGGGTGGCAGGAAGTCACCTGTGCCCAGGAGGCTGAGGTGGCTGTGCCAGCCAGAGCTGCCTGCTGGGCTGCCCTGCTGCTGGTGACTCACTGGCCCCATGTCTGGATTCCAGACAGCACAGGTTCAGTCCCAGCAGGATTTCTGCCCCCCCTGCACGTGGCACAGGGTCCCCAGAGCCCCTCAGTGGGACAGGGCAGTGCCAGAGCACAGCCCGTGCAGAGCAGTGATGTCCCCATGGCTGAGCACCCCAGTGCTGCCCTAACCCCACTCTCTGTCCCTCCTGGGCACAGCTCACCCTACAGCAGGAGGGTGGGTGGGAGGATGGACCCTTCCCTCAGGTGCCCAAGGGCAGCACTTGGGACCCCTGGGTACGAATCCCTCCCAGCTCAGGGTGAAAGCAGAGCAGGAGAAGGCAGGGACAGGGCCCTGCAGGGACCCCAGGGTGCATTATTGATGCTTTGCTGCTCCTGCTGCAGGAGGGACATCCTTGACCCTGCAGAGCCACCAAGGCTCCAGCGAGTCTGTACCAAATGTGCAGGTGTGAGCCCTGCCCGGGCACAGAGCTGTGCCCCAGCTGCTCTGCCATCCCTTCTCTGACCTGGATCCCGTGTTCCCAGCCCAAACACGGGGCAGGGTGCCTGCTCTGGGCTCCTGTCCCCAGCCCCACTGCCCTGACCTCTGTCCCTGCTGGGCCAGCCCAGGGCCCCAGGAGGAGCCACCTCAGAGCTCCCTCCAGCCCTCCTGCTCTCTGACATTTCACAGGAGCATCGAGTGATGACCTTAACAAGGGAATTACCAACCCACTCTGATCCTTCTCACAAGCTTTTCCTGAGCTCATCCACCAGTTCCCATTTTGATTTCTCCCCTGACCACAGCTCCCTGTTTTTCAAAGCAGCACGGACAATCCTCCCTGGCCCTGGGCAGCCTTGGCTCTGTCTGGGCTTTGCCGTCCCCTTGGCTGTGTGGAACTCATCAGCTGCCACCTCCAGCCCTGGGGTGAGTGTGGGAGAGCCCTGGGAGGGGCTGTGGGGTTTCAGACCCGGCCTGGATGTGTCCCTGGGCTGCCTGGGTCAGCCTCAGCCCCTGCAGCAGGGCTGGCTGCAGGTGCAAGCTCTTCCTTACAGCAAAGCCTTCTCAGGGCTCTACAATTTGCCCATTCTCAGCAGATCCCACCCCAGCCAGCTCTTCCCTGCCAGGCAGAGAGCTCATGCTGCTGCAGCACTCTCAGAGGGGCCTCTGCTCCCTGTTTGCCCCCAGCTCTTCTGAGCTACATCTCCCCTCTCTGGGCAGATCCCCAAGGCTTTCAACATCCAAGCCCCATCCACTGAGCCTGGATCTTTCCAAACAACCTGGCTGCGTTACATGCTGCTGTTTACAGGGACATGCCAGTCCTTGTTGTTCTCTTCCATCCCATCCCTTCCCTTCCTGGAGAGGCAAAGGTCACCCAGCCACGGGCTCTCAGCTCTGACACACCAGTCTCCAGCTTTCTCCTCCCTTGGCTGGGGCTCAGCTCCCCCCCACCCTCTTCATCCATGTCCTACATAGCTGAAAATCAGCAGCAGAGAACCAAGGCTGTGTTTGGAGCAGGGCAAGGTGTTTGCTCACAAAGATGGAAAACCAGTTGCTCAGGATGAGGCAGGGTCATGAGATACCAGATCACCCAGCTGATTGTTCCTCAGAGCAGCCACGGGGAGTTTTCTCACCGCAGACCTGCCCTGGAGGTTATCTGCAAAGCTCCACATCCAAGGATCCCCCAGAGCAGGCTGCTGCGCTGGCAGTGACCCGTGGCCTGCCTGCGCTTTCAGGACAAAAGGCAAAGTGTGAGAGGTGGTTCCCGTCCCACAGAGCTGCTCCATCCTTTGGGGACAGAGACACCCAGTCCTCTCCAGGTGGAGGAGAGGGGCAGAGAGTGGGGCTGAGCACAGCCAAGCCTGTTCCTGCAGAAAGGCAGGGACAGTGCTGCCTGGGGTCACAAAGCAGGCAGGAGCCCCCAGAGAGGAGCAGGGACCTGGGGCAGGTGCCACAGAGCAGGGCAGCACCTCCTGCAGCTGAGGAGCTTCCCTCTGGAGACATCTGGGCTGGCTGTGCCTCTCCAGCTCCCTGCAGCACCAAAGCCAGGGGAACCAGCAGTGCTCCCCATCTTTCCAGGTTGTTCCACCCTCCAGGGCTCAGCTTTAGCACCTTTTGCTCCTTCTTGGTGTGACTCTGAGCAAGGAGCTGAGCTGGAGCTCTCCAGCACAGCCATGGGCTGCAGCTGATCCCCCACAGCTCCTGAACCCCACAGAGCCCATCCCAGGGTGGGACACACAACTCAGGGCCCCCACAGCAACTGAGGGGAACCAAACCCCCCAGCAGGACAGGGAAACACAGCTGCTCTGAGCTGGAGCCACACATCTCCATGGAAGAGCTACAGAGTGCTTCTAAGGTGGGCCAGAAACACCTTCACGGCTTTACTGACACCAATGCCAAGGATAAGGACTGGTCATGCATCCTGTCCCTTCATCTGCCACCTCATGCTCCTCAGGCAGAAAGCATTTGACCCATCCCATCCCTTGTTAAATGTCCAGCCTCATCCTACAAGCACACCTGAGATACAACCTAAGGGGTCCCACCTCTGGTCCTCAACCTCTGCCCACCCTAGAAAATCGCCCCTTTCTTCCAAGCTTTAAGAAAAGAAATCCCAACAGAACCCCCAAACTCATATATCAGGAAACATTTCTTTTCCTTGAGTGTGCTAGATTATCCAAAGCTTCATCTTCCAGGATCTGCAGCCCTCTCTGCACTCACATCCTGGGCCTGGCACAGGTGATCAGCTTGGCGTGTTTCCCACTAAATTGTACTCAGCAGGGTTGTGGCAGGCTCTGCCGTGAGTGACATTCGCTATTTCATTTATCTCAGCCCAGAGAGGGAATAGGCAGGGGTCACAAATGGCTGAGTGTCTCTGCATTTGGGGAAGGTGGGGAATCCAGGCCATGAGTGGTACCCACTACAGGCCAGGGCAGAATCAGAGCAAAGCTCGAGCTGCTCATCTAAACCCAGCTTAGACCAAGCTCCTCAGCTCTCTCCAGAAGGAGCCAAGGGCTGCTGCAGATGCTGAGGGGAACAACCACTGACCCTCCCTGGGGAGAGGGGAATGCCACAGTCACAGAGGGTTTGGGTCACAGCTGAACAAAGCCAGGCTCCAGATCTGGTGCTGGTGCTGGCTTTATTGCATTTAAATAAACATCCACCTGAGCTCAGCCCAGGCTGCTCACAGCCCTGACAGCACCAGCCCACACTGGCCAGCTCCTCACCCTGTTCTCATCCAGGCCAAACCCCAGGACATTCCCATGCACTGCTGGCTCAGCTCTCCACACAAGGCTGAGCTGGGAGGGTCTCAGCCCAAATTCCAGGCTGAGACACCCCTGCTCCTGGCACCACCCCTCTGCTCAGCACCAGTGCAGGGTGGGAAGAAGCTAAAAAATAAAAGCAAGATTCTTTAAATCTGTATCCCTGCCAGGTAATTCCACAAAGAGCTGGGTTCCCCTGGCTGCCAGTTCCTGCCCAGACCCCTGAGCCTCCCTTGGGCACCCAGCACAGGCTCCCTGTAACCTCACCTGACCCCTGGCAGCCCCAGGGAGCATTAAACCTGTAATTAAACTGTGACACATCAGGGTGAGCCAGCACCACAGGCCTCTCCCAAGAGCCTAAGGCTGGGAAATAGGCTCAGGCTTCCCACGAGTGCTCAGCACTCCAAACCACACTGAAGTCTTCAGAAATCACTCATGCCTTCCCTTAACTAAAGGAGTGAGACAGAGAGGAGAGACTCCACACTGCCCAGGTTGCATGAGGCAACAAACTAAACCTCCTTCCAGCCCTCCAAGCCAAAAGCAGATGGATATTGGAGTAAAAACACCACTGCATCACAGACAAGTGAGTTTCAGTCATTTATTTGTTACAGCACTTGAAGTTAACTTGGTGGCAGGAACTTGGTGAAGGTCCCAGACAAACAACAGGAAGAATGGTTGGAACAGCAGATTTATATAAAAAGAGTTATAAAGATAAAACAACATGGTAACCTCTCACTCTTGCTCTAAGCAGAGCAGACTGGCCCTGAGCTCAGGTTAACACCATCCTTTCCAGGCAGGCATGGTTAAATCCCTCGAGTGTCTGTACCCAGGGGCCAGCAAGGCGTTTGTTCTCAGCTGAGGCAGCTCTGTGCTGCTCGGGCTCCTCAGCAGCTCAGTTCCAGCAGCTGGGCACACCCTGCCAGTGAGGCTCAGCCTGGCAGAGCAGGTCAGTGCAGCCAGCCCAGCTCTGCTCGAGGGGAGCCTTCAAGTACATCAGGATCAGCCACAGGAGATGTGTTTGAGCCTCTGCAAACCCCAGCAGAGCCAGGATGCAGGGCAGCACCCCAACTGCTGCCTTTCCTGCCCTGAGCCAGAGGGACAGCCCAGGTTTGGGGCTGTTCTGAGCCACACAGGGCTCAGCCAGGCTTTCACAAGACTCTGCTTTGCAACTGTGTTAAGATAGACTCTGCCTGCTCGAGGTCTCCAGTTTTATTCCAAAAGAAAAATCCCATAGCAAAAGGTCTAAGTGTTTCTCTTCAGTTCTCACACTTCCCTTTCCAGGAACTGTTCACCTTCTGTCGAGAAGGAGGATTGTGCCTGCAGAACAGCTGGCAACACAGGTAGCACCAGAATGAAGAAATCCCGAGTTACTGACACCAGACTCTCACCCCACTGACACTGCCTTTACTTAATCTAAGAGATCATGGTATTTCTCCAGAGTATGCTCCTCCAGCTCCAACAGCTTCTGGTAAAACTTCTCAGCAGTGTCCTCATCCACATCCATCTGCAAGAGAAGGAAAACAGCACTGTGAGGCCTCCATTTAGGTGGCAGCCAGTGCAGACCCCAAGGGCAGCTCTGGGGATAAGCAGGGAGCATTTCCAGAGTTTCCACTTTCCCAAAGAGCCAGCTGAAGACATCTGTCACCAGGGCATAAACGAGAACATGCTTGGGGAAGCACATGGCACACTTAACCTTTCTAATCATCACTTCCATTACCTTCCAGCCTAAGCCAGGAGCTGCTCTAGGAAACCCTGCAGATAACCCCACACCCTCCCTGCTGCTCAGCACCCAAACATCTTCCTTGCACTGCAGGCACCAACCCTCCCATGCAGAGCAGGTGACAGCCCCCAGCATTTTTACCTTCCGAGGCTCCACGTAGCGTCTCCCCAGCCCCGAGGTGCAGCTGTGGTACTTGACAAGACAATCCAGGGACTCTGGCTTCTGCTTGAACAGCCACACCTGGGAGAGCAGCACAGAGGGGCACAGGTCCAGCACACGCCGTGCCAGCCAAGCCTGGCAAAGCCCTGCCTGCCAGCTGGCACGGGAGGAGGCACCACAGTGCTCCCACCAAGCAGGGGAAGATGTGACAGGGAAAATTCTGAGCTGGCCCCCTTGAGCTGTGACCTCCCTGAGCCAGGAGTGGCCCAGGTTGGTGCTAAAGCAGCTCAGCATGGCTGCCACTGTGCCCCCATCACCCACCTCCATCCCCTGCAGGTCCTTCTCCCTGGCCAAAGGTTTTCCCAAAATCCCTCATTTTGTGGGTGCTGGAAGCCCCACAGAGCAGCCCTGGGAACAGCTGCTCCCCACACTCACTGCCCAGAGCTGTCTGGGGACAAGGACAGCACCACCCACCAGCCCTGCTGAGAGGCTCTTTGCTCAAGCCACCCCAGCAGAGCCACCCAGAAAGAAGGAATATCAAATTCAAGTTGGGAACTACTTACGTGAGCTTCTGCTCCATTGTAGGGTGTCAGAGTGTAGGTTTTGGCAAAGAATCGGATCTGAGGGGAAAAGAGCAGAAGCTGTACTGTGGCCCAGGGTTTGCTGGCAAGCCCTGAGCAGCCCAAACTCTCCAGATGATTTACCAGAGGTACAAATGCTTCTCAAAGTGGGCAGAAGTTAATGCTGCACCCTGACTAAACCCTTTATCACCAAAGCTGCCCTCTGGAGCCCCCAGAAGTGCCACTCTGTGCTCCCACACAGAGCCCACCCCAAGGCAGCAGCAGAGGCCACACAGGAGCCTCTTCTGGAAGGGTCTCAGGGCAGGAATGGCAGAGGGGATCTGCAGGACTGCCAGCTCTGAGGACAATTGAGAAGGTCCTGCCCCTCTGCTGCCAGGAGAAACCTGATCCATCAGGATCAGCTGCTGCAGCTGGGGCAGCTGGAGATGAGAGGCCACTCTGGCAGCAAGAGCAGCTCAGAGCAGGCAGCCCTCAGGGACAGAACTGCAGAGAACCTGCAAAGAAAGCCAGAGGAAGAAAGGCAAGGAAACTTTTGGGGGAGAGGCAATAGAGAGCAGGAGCTTTCCTTAGGGCTGGAAAGGAAAAAGAAACACTGCCTTCTAGAGGAATGGAAAGAACAACACTGGAAAACAGGTTGCTCTAGACAGGAACAGCATTTCACAGCCCAGGGGCCACGTCCTGAGCTCTGCTGCCAGCAAACTGCTGGCGTTTCACAAGCCCAAGCACAACTGGCAAACCCTCCAAGGGGAGCTTTGACAAACCCTGCTGTGGCTGAAGGGCTGAGCCCTGCCCCTCTGCACAGTGCCCAGCACCAAAGCCCCAAAATCAGCTTGGAAATCCCCTGAGGAGGGAATGGGAAGGTTTGCAGACAGACCAGCCTGCCCAGCCCAGCAGAAGGAAGAGCTCTGCACAGGCTGCAGCAGCCAGAGGTGTGCTGCCCATCACCAAAACCAGGCAGGACAGCCACTCACCAGCCACATGATGGGCATCAGCAGCTTCCACAGGAAAATGGGCAGGATCCTGTAGGTCATGTTGGACATAACGAGCCCAGGACAAACAACACTGGAGAACAGACCCTGCAGAGAGGGAACCAAGCCAGGGTGCAATTACACAAGGAATGGGTCACAGCCCTTCCCTGCCAGTACTCTTCAGCAGGAGAGGGGTGCATGGACATCACTCAGCAATATTCCTCTAAGTAACAGAGCAGAGAGCAATTAGATGGAGTGATCTTTAAGAGGTCCAAATGGGAAATGTTTGTGTTAAACCCAAAGCCTCCAGGGTAGAAAATGCAGCCTCCTGGTGCAATCTCCAGCTCAGCAGCCACCGCAGCCACCCCACAAACACAACTCTGGCAATGTCTCTGGCAGATTCTCCAGCCCCTACACCACCAGTTCCACCTCAGTTCTTACCTGAGCATTAAGGAACGTGCCAGATTGCTACAAATGCAACTGGGTAACAACAGTGTCATGGTAATTACAAATAGCAGCAGCTCATTAGGTCTCCTCAGAAACACAAACCCCGTCATCACCTGGTCATTAAATTTCCTGTTCAGAACCACGCTGGTCAGGTCAGTGGCGTATTTGGAGGAGCTGTATGATTCCTGCCCCTTGGCATGCTGATAGTCAGAGAGGCTGAAGGCAGACTCCCTGGCATTGCTGGACGAGGTCCAGATGAGGCGTGAGGGCTTCTCGTTACCACAGAGCAGAGACTGAAGCTGACGGACCTGGAAAGAGAATTGTTCACTTATTTAACACAGCACTTTCCCAGTCCTGGGGTGTAACTTTACAGCACCTAAAGGCTGCGAGCTCCTCTCAGCTTTCTCAGCCAGCTTTTCCCAGGCTGGCCAAAAGCAGACACTTGTACAAGCAGCTGTCATTCTGCTGCACAGCTCAGCACCTCAGAATTTAACACAGCCTTAGTATTTATCCTGGATGGAGAACTACATATGATTTACCTCTATCTGCTGGTTCATAACCTCATAATCATATTAACTCTTGCAGCAAAAGTCACCATTTATTGCTATTTAAACAAATGTTAAGGCCTTTGCCTTGTCATTCTTTATCTGTCAGGCTGCACCTGAACCTGTGAGAACAGACTCATCTGTACTGCCCAGACCCACACCAGACATCAAACCAGGGTTTAGTCTTCATACAGAGCCTCACCAGCACGAAGTGTCCAAAGAGGTTGGTAGCAAACACCTCCTGAAGGCCATCTCCATTCAGCCTGTCCGTCTGGGTCATGATGCCTTCTGCAGTGGTCAGCATGTGCAGCACCTTCCTGCAAGCCAAGGGCAGGGGCTGGTGAGGAACGCAGCACTCCCACACCTCAGTCCTTCAGCAGTTCCCCCACCTCACAGGCTCTGCACAGCTTCACCTCAAGGGCAGTGTCAAACCATGGAAAGCACACATGGGAAAAGTTTACAGAGCACCCCAGGTCCTTTATGTGCCTCAGAACTGACTGGGACCAGAGCAGACTTGTCCCTTGCTTCACCTTCCCATGTTAAAGTGCCATTAAACACATCTCACTCCCTCATTTCACACTCGGATAACTAAATCAAGCTCCAGCATGGAACCCAGCCCTGGGGCCATGCCTAATGCAGGCAAGGAAACCAGTCTGGCACCCCAGCAGCTCTGTCAGACAGCTCTCTGTGCTCCCCGTGTTATTTACAGAATAACAACGCTCACACCAACACCATCAGCTCCACAAAACACCGATCTCAGCTATGGACAGCTACAAAACCAACACAAAAGCAGAATGCAAACTTCAGCCTTTGGGTGACCCCTTGCCCTCCCAGCAGGGACCAGGACTGGCAGTGCTGCCTGGGACCACCCCAGCACGGCTCTCAGTGGCCAAACCCACCCCACACACGGGCTGGGACCCGCTGTGTCTCACAGTGGGGAGGGACAGGCCATGCCAGCACCCCCTGCTTCCCACAGGCATCTCCTACCCGGTGAGGAGACCGTGCCAGAGAGCCTTGAAGTTCACGTGTGGGTTGGGCATGATCCCGGCGTTGAGGTAGACAAAGTCCAGGCGCTGAAACCTGCGAGGAGAGGAGCAGAGGAGCCAGGGTTGGAGGGGCCTGGGGGCGGGCAGGGGGTGGCTGATAGGGGGATCTGATGGGGGGCACATCCCGTACCTGCAGCGGAGCTCCCGGGCAGCCCGCAGCACCGAGGCCAGGTTGCCCAGGTCCACCTCCACGGTGGAGACCTGCGCGGCGGGGTGGGCGGCCAGGATGAGGTCGCGCGTGGCCTCGCTCTTGTGCTCGCTGC